>CAXITT010000013.1:2304437-2316886 GCA_964033795.1 Lymnaea stagnalis | reverse complement strand
ACAGAGAGCTACAACGTGTAGCTAAACAGAGAGAGCGAGAAAGTTTTGCTAAACAGAGATATGTAGAACATACAGCCAGACCGAGACAGTACGAACCTCGAGATAGACAGAGTCAATACGAACCTAGAGATAGACAGAGTCAGTACGAACCTAAATATAGACAGAGATATGTAGAACATACAGCCAGACCGAGACAGTATAACGAAGCCCGAGATAGACAGAGTCAGTACAAACCTAAAGATAGACAGAGATATGTAGAACATACAGCGAGACCGAGGCAGTACGAACCTCGAGATAGACAGAGATATGTAGAACATACAGCGAGACCGAGACAGTACGAACCTTGAGATAGACAAAGTCAGTACGAACCTAGAGATAGACCGAGATATGTAGAACATACAGCGAGACCGAGGTAGTACGAACCCCGAGATAGACAGAGACAGTACGAACCCAGATATAGTCAGAGACAATACAAACCTAATAAACTAGATGAAGAAATTAGACGTGCGGAATTAGAGATAGAACGACGGGAAATTATTTTAAAGAGACAGGCATATTATTATAGCGACAGTGACGATGACGAGAGACAAGGGGAAGAAATATATTATGGCATTGCCAGCATTCACTGTGAGAATCCCTATAAAAATTTTAATAGATTTTCTATTAATGTAAGTGAAAACAACTTTATTGACGATTATGTGGATAACGGTGGACATACTCATGATCCTGACCCCAGGCAAGAGCCGGCCTCGCAACCACGGTTCATGGCTAAAGATACTGAGGAACAAAATGATATTATTGCCTCTGCTGACGACTCAATTTTTTTAAATAGAAATGACAGTGATTTGTTAATTGATCCGTCGGCTAACGTTAAAAGGGACAACGTTGACCGTGTTGACATACCCCCAGTGGCAAAGGGTATTGATATAGATTTAGATTCATGTCAAAACGAGGTTGAAGTAGTTGGTGTATCCCAGGAAGTCCAATGTAAAGAAGAAAGGGGACGACAATTTAATAAGGTGGAAGTCATTGGAAATGACCTTAGGTGGACGTATGTAGGGGATTGTCCCAGCGCCACAGCATGTAATGAATTGGTTGTTATGGAAACGGGCAGCATAGAAAGCAAAGAGAACCCTGTTCTAATGTCTGAGGACATGTTTTTTTTTTATATCTCATGGTGAGATATCAGATAATGAAGTTAAAGTTTCTGATTTTTTGTGTGAGGTTGATGAGGTGAGTGTAATCCCTGAGGTGGGGGAAGGAGAGAAAATTGTTGTTGATAATTATTGTGATGTAAATGAGTCACTGTGCAATGTGAGCAAAGGTTGCTCAAGTGTTGATATATTTACAGAGATATGTACTGGTAACGAATATGAATTAGTTGATAATGTGAGCCAGGTGTGCTCAGGTTTTGATGTTATTGCAGAGATATGCAATGAAAATGTAACACAAGTTTTTATGAGCAAGGGTTGCTCAAAATTGTATAGTTTTACAGAGAGCTGTATTGATGATGAGTCAATAGGTAATGTGAGCCAGGGCTACTCAGAATTTCATATTGTTACGGATAGCTGTAATGATAATGAATCACCTGTAAATGTGAGCCAGGGCTGCTCAAATGTACATATTGTTACAGATAGTTTTAATGAAAATAAATTGCCAAGTAATGTGAGTGAAGGTTGTCCAGATTTTGAGAGCCAGGAGTGCTCTAACATTAAGTTGGAAACCAATGTTGAAAGTGTTAAAGAGAGCGCTGCCAGCTCTAAAGGTGCACTTGTTTATGATTTTCAAGAGGAGGTGAGATGTCAGGTCCATGAGTTGGGAGGTGAGGATTTTGATTGTATTGTTAAACAAAATGAATCTGTTAAAATGAACTATTGCCATGATTGCCCTGAAGTTCCTGATTTGTTTGAGTTTCTTTTTTATGAGACTCGTTTTTCATTTTGTAACAATTTAAAAATATGTATTGTAAAACTGAGATTTCACATGAGTTATGACCACGGGTCAAAAGAACAGGGAGAGATAATTCTAATTATAATAAACATGTTGAAGCATAAAGTTGTGAAATCCACGGACAAAAGATATGTCCCGCCATCTGTAGCTGTGTTATTTAAGAGCAAATAAAAGCTGCTTAAATTGTTGTGAGGCATCTCTCACTTGTTATAATGTTAGATAGTTTTGTGTTTTTATAGTGATGACCATTGGTTTTGTTTAAAAATACACCTTCTTGATGATATGATTTTGATTTACTTAGTTATAGTTTCAAATTCAGTAAGGATATTGATGTATTTGCCCTGATTTTTGAGATAAAAATATAATTATTTTTATTGGTATGAAAAATGAAAATTAATGTTGCCATTCAATTTCAATGGTCTGATTTTTATTGTCGTACATGAAATTTTAACTCTTGAACTGCATTTAAAATTATGTACGAAGGATTGTTTATTTTATTGCAGTATATCATAAATCTGTTTGATTTTCAGTGATACCTAAATAATGTTTTTGGATAAAGACCATTCATATGGCTGAAGGGATTCTTCTTGATGTAATTCATGTAAATTTTGTGTGTCTGGTGACGATTTCACTCCCTGAGTAAAATCTGAAATGAAAGAGGGGGGATATGTCGAGTATGAGCGTTCATTAGTAATTGTTGCGACTCAATATTATGTTCATTAGTTGTTGAACGCTTTTCCCGCGCTTGACTATTATAGTTAGTGAACGCTCTTCCCGCCATTGTATTTATGACGTTCGGCAGTCTTGAGTGGAACCTTGGAGTGATAGGATGTTTATTATATTTACTTAGATATTAAAGTTATAGTTATTATGAAAAGGAGTTGAGTTTGTTAATTGATAGTGAGAATAGTACGACGCTTCAATGTATGAAAGAACTGACGAATGTAATCAATCCAAGAAGACGTGTAGGAGTTGACAACACACATTACACTCCATAGCCAAAACACTAGAAGACACTGGGAGTTAGACACAGACTACAAGACAGTGACACACATTACACTCTATAGCCAAAACACTAGAAGACACTGGGAGTTAGACACAGACTAAGGACAGTGACACACATTACACTCTATAGCCAAAACACTAGAAGACACTGGGAGTTAGACACATACTACAAGACAGTGAAAGACAATACACTCTATAGCCAACACTAGAAGACACTGCGAATTAGACACAGACTACAAGTCAGTGACAGACATTACACTCTATAGCTAAACACTAGAAGACACTGCGAGCTAGAGACAGACATTACACTCAATAGCCATACACTAGAAGACACTGGTGTGGGGTCATGTTTTCGATCAGAAATTTTCCCCGGAGGGGGTGGAAAGTTTTAGGTCTTCGATTGGGGGGGGGGGGGACAGTCCCAGGGGACACTGGCAAGAGGCATAGCGCATGAATGGAAGACGATATATGCGTCTCTTTAGTACCAGAATAGCTGTGGCGAAAAAATTGGCTTCGAAGATATTTAATGGTTAAAAAAAATTGGTGTCAAATTTGATTGTTTGGTTCATCCAGGTTTCTAGTTTTCTTAATAAGGAGGTGCGGCATTTTCGAACAACTGCAGAGTTTAAATGGTGAAAAGGGACAACAATTTGTGTCAATATAAAAATATAAATTAAGCTTTAAAGATAATTTTACAGAATACAAAAGTATACGTTTCGGCACATGCCTTCATCAGTACAACAAACAGACAAATACCACACAAAATCAACAAACCTAGGATAAATCAGCCATGGGTCATGGCTAAAATCCATAGGCTCATCCACAGGAGACACCGCCAATACAAACGTAAGAAGAAAAATGGCTCGATTGAACTGAGAGAGGAGGTACTGAGACTCCGCCGAACCATTCCACGCTTATTGCGTAGATCATATTGGAACTACATGAACGGCATCTTCTCAGAGGAAGACACCCCGACCAAGAATGTCAAGAACAAGCGCTTCTGGAGCTATGTGAAGCACCAAAAGTCCTCAAACGCTGGAGTTTCGCCCCTGAGGTGGGATGGCCAATTGACATCTAACCCAAAAGCACAGGCGGAGATACTCAATCAGCAGTTCCGGTCTGTCATTGGTGACGGTAGAGAGTACTCTGAGACTGAGTTCCTTATGAAGACCAAAATGATGGACAGAGCCTACCCTGTCATGGGAGATATCCAGATATCAGAACAGGGTGTGTTTGCCCTCCTCAAAACCATCAAACCTTACAAGCATGTGGTCCTGACTACATCAAACCACGAGTGCTCAAAGAATTAGCCAAAGAAATCGCTCCTGCACTGACAATCCTCTTCCAATCATCACTATGCACAGGAAATGTTCCAGCAGACTCGAGAACAGCGCATGTCAATCCAGTCTACAAGAAATGGTAGCATTCCGACCCTGCCAACTATCATGCGATATCCCTCACCAGCGTCGTCTGCAAAATGTTGGAGCACATAATCGTAAGCACAGTCATGAAGCATCTTGAAATCCAAAATATACTCAATGACTGTCAACATGGCTTCCGAGTCAATAGATCATGTGAGAGCCAGCTTCTTGAATTTGTAGAAGACCTGATGACCAATCTAGAGAACCACAAGCAGACTGACGTGCTAATAATGGACTTCGCAAAAGCATTTGACCGTGTGAATCATAGTTTCCTTCTACACAAACTCCAGAGATATGTGATCCAAGGCACCACTAAAACATGGATCTCTAGCTTCCTCAGCCACCGATGCCAAGCAGTAGTCGTGGATGGTACAAGCTCCTCCTTTGTCGATGTGAAGTCAGGGGTCCCCCAAGGATCAGTCCTGGGCCCCTGTTTGCTCCTAACATACATTAATGACCTACCCGAGAATCTGACATCACATGCAAGACTGTTGCAAGATGACACAGCAGTGTATGGGACGATCGCCAACAGATTTGACCAGGACCAGCTACAACAGGATCTCAATCTGTTAGCTGAGTGGGAGATGAGCTGGGACATGGAAATTCACGCTGCCAAGTGCCAGACACTATCAGTCTCTAGAAGTTGTACTCCTCTACACAACCAATACGAACTGCACGGCCATATACTTGAGCAAGTTTCCTCCGTAAAGCACCTGGGTGTTACCATTCAAAGAGAGGTCCGCTGGGACGAGCATATTAACAATGTATGTAACCAAGCAAACAAGACCCTAGGGTTATTTAGGCGAAATCTAAAGATTGGCAACTCCTGTGTGAATTAAAGAGTATATAAAGCCTTTGTCCGTCCGATTTTAGAATATGCATCTTCAGTCTGGGACCCATTTACCCAGAAGAGCATTGACAGGTTGGAGGCGGTCCAGCGACGAGCAGCACGCTTTGTCCTAAACCGCTACAGGAATACCTCTAGTGTTGGCAGCATGCTGGAAACACTTGGCTGGTCACCATTGGAGGAACGACGACGACTATCCAGGCTCTCCATGATGTTCAAGATAAATAATGGGCTGGTCCACTGTTCCGGTATTAAACAGAAAGTATAGACAGCGACGAGGCCATAAAAGGCAATTCAGGCTTATCCAAGGCTCTGGTAGGAAATGAACTGGAAGAAATGGAGGCGTTCACATACTTAGGCCCCACCATTGACTTAAAGGGTGAATCCGAAGCTAAAGTCAGGGCTAGAGTTTGAAAGGCCAGATCAGCATTAGTGCAATTAAAGAAAATATGGGAGTTAAAGGAGCTGAGTATTCAAACCAAAGTCAGAATTTTTAACACAAATGTCAAAACAGGTCTATGATATAGAGCCGAAACTAGGAGAACAACAGCGAGCATTACGCATAAAGAGAAGACCTTCATAAACACTTGCCTTAGAAAGATCCTGAAGAGCAAATGGCCAAACACCCTCACTAAAAAAGACTTATTAACTAAAATACCAGGAGCTAGTTCAAAAAATCTTCTCCATTTGTTAGCTTTCTGATAGATTATCATTAGAAAAAACATTTTTTTTTAAATGCGTGCAACTAGATGAGACAGTTTGTGTATTATTCTGATAGTAAGAAGACAAAGCAGTTGGGAATTAATAATTATTGGCCATTTTTTTAAAACCTCTATTATTCAGGAAACTTAGTTACAAAATTAACACATTTAAAGAAAACACAAACGATTTCGATATAATAATTAATGAAATGTGCACTACTCTGTGTGCCACCGTTAAATTCTAAATTTAAAAAAAAAAATATATGTCGATATTTTAAAGTTTAAATCTTAATATAACTAAACATTCATGGAATCGAGTAGGTTTATAATTATGCTAATAAACATATTTTTAAGCCTAATGGCTTCAAACAATGTATAATTAACTTTACTCATATTTCTACTTTAAAAAGTAAAGCTTTTATAATGAAATACAATTTTAAAATAGATTGCTAATGTTTGATAAATAGCAAGAACTATTATTAGAATTGTAGACCTTGATTCTGAAGTAAAGGAAGTTGATAATTATATAAATATATAATCGTGATACTGTTGTACACATTTTGCTCGGGGGGGGGGTGGGGGGTGGGGGTGAGGGTACTTGACTTTTCCGGAGGGAGGGGAGGAAGTGCCTCCCCTCCCGGATAGACGGCTGAAAGATAACCTTGTGGCGCAAGTATCAATATCAAAAGTCGGTTATGTTACTGATCTCAACATTTGTATGGATTTAAATAACCACACTATATTGTGTATAAGTAAATACGTTTTGAAATATTCTTACAAAAACAATAATGTAGTGCATGCATGGTAAAAGAAAATGAAATATCTGAATGTTAATATAGCTTATGGGGTGTTAAAAGTGCCGGTGCCACAACTGGGGGAGGGGGGTTGTTACTACCCCGGGAATTCCATTGTATTTAAGTGCATTTAAAACTTAAATAAATATTTTTGTGTGTGCTGGGAGGGAGAAGTGGCTGCACAAGATTATGGGTGTGTTCCCCAGACAGCACAAGTTAATCAGCATGGGTGGATGCCACAGACAGCACAAGATACGCCTCAGTATGGGTAGATGCCAAAGACAGCACAAGATACGCCTTAGTATGGGTGGGTGCCACAGACAGCACAAGATACACTCAGCATAGGTGGGTGCCACAGACAGCACAAGATACCCTCAGCATAGGTGGGTGCCACAGACAGTACAAGATACACTCAGCATAGGTGGGTGCCACAGACAGCACAAGATACACTCAGCATAGGTGGGTGCCACA
This sequence comes from Lymnaea stagnalis, assembly GCA_964033795.1. NCBI lineage: Eukaryota > Metazoa > Mollusca > Gastropoda > Lymnaeidae > Lymnaea > Lymnaea stagnalis. The sequence continues at coordinate 2,309,697 of CAXITT010000013.1, read as the reverse complement.
GACAGCACAAGATACACTCAGCATAGGTGGGCGTTTTTTCGATAAATAGTAATAAGTAAAATCAGTGTCGTAGCTAGGGTTTGTTCTTTTTGGACCAAGTTAAGGTTCACCCCCCCTCCCCCGGGTAACTCCTCTAACATAGAGACAGAAAAACTGCCCGGTTCGGACCACACCCTCCGCCACCCCTTCATACGTCATTGTGTCAAAGGTCAAATATCTTACTCACTGGAAATTTATGTATGTAGTAACCAGCCTACTCACCGGAATGTCTCTAGAAAACACAAGACGTGTTCCCTTGAGTTTTCATGTGTCTGCTTACATATTAGCTGCTTACATATAAAGGGTGCTGGGTGGCCGAGTGGTCTAAACTGAGCAAATCTCAAGTTGGTGGTCTGGAGCTCAATACCAGCCAGAGCCCAGTCAAGCAATAGCTACCCGGGTGGATGGGACTCGCTAACCCTGGTCGGCAACTCATCTAAGAGAAGGAAACTCTGAAATCAATCCGAAAGGTGTATAACATTCGTACAATAAAACATTCCGACAACTCCTGCGACGTCACTGGTGTCAAGCTGTATCATCCAATGGTGTTCCCTTGGGCCATCCAGCGGCGTGGAGAGAGGCGATTTGCTGTTGGGAACCAGCTTATAATCCTTGGAAAATAATCCCAGGGCATGTGGATTTCGTCCTCCGAAGGTAGACTAGTTGTTTCATTTTTTTTGTGTGGGTGTGGGGGGGGGGGCGGGTCTGGGTAGGGAGACCCATGTTTGAGTTCATTGTTAAGACAATGTTCTAAATAACAAAAGCAAAGATATCGCTTGATGTTTTTTAGAGCAAGGATTGGCGACGAAGCAGTGAATCAAGAACGACACGGCCTGCGTTTCATGGCTCGGGGTCGACAACTCTTCACACTACCTCCAAGGTCTTTATCTTGTAAATCTAAAAAATCGTTGTGAGTCTATCCTTGTCTGCGCTTGTTGACCCTAATTCAAAGCGACTTTGAACTTCAGTTGCGACATGTCCTCAAGGTAGCTCTTGCGTTATTGCTACAGTTTTACTACCTCAGGCCAAGGTAAACAATGTCGAGATAGTTATTTCAGAATTTCTCCCTTTTTAAAATTTCGGTTTAAAAAAACAGATGGCTGTATAACTAGTGTTGTTCTCGACTATCCGCAACTACCATTAGTGTTGTTCTCGACTATCCGCAACTACAACTAGTGTTGTTGCCATGGAAAGTGAAACAAAAAGAGCTTCACAAACCTTTTCTTATCCTGCATCAGCGCTGTCCAGAGTGCTTTATGTCAAATTCTATCAAGTTTAACATGAAATTGGGAATATTAAAAAGAAAAAATGGTTTGTTTAAAATCATAAAGAAAAATGTAATTTGATTTCAGAAACAAGTAATTGAGAAAATTAAAATAATTTCAGTTGGTTGATGAGATACGCCTTTATATCACAGTACATTTCCTTTCAATCTCGTAATAAAACAGAAGACAGCCCAACTAATTTCTTTCTCCGCAATTGATTCGGCACCAATTTTTTTTTTTATTATATAAAATACCGAGAAACCAGTGCACTACATTCTATGACATCAAGCACTGAGAATTCAGTGCACACAAATGATAGATCACAAAGTAAAATATAACTCAGAGGAGGATATCCATCATTTCGGATATCCAAAATTCAATAGGTGCCATGCTAAAAAAAATTTTCAACTCAACAATTCTGTTTGTCTGTAGCAATAAATTCAAATGGACCAACTCCATAAAATAATATGTATCTTGGTGCTCCAATTGCATCAAATAATCTGCATCTTGGTGCTCCACCTACGTCAAATAATCGGTATCGATGACGAATATATCGATACCTAAAAAACCAGGCGATAAGCTCTAATAAGTGTTCATCAAAAATGGATTTCATATCACGAAAGTAATCAAATGCATTTGACGTCTATTAGCTATTCAAACAAGGAAAAACTAGCTGCCTTCGTCTTCATTCATTTGTCTTTTCCATAATTTGATTTGTGTATTAAAAAAAAACAAAAAAAAACTAAACTATTCTCAATCGACCTTAAAAGGTGCATGTTGCGTCCTAGCCGGGAGATTGTAATAGTGGTTGTCACAGTGAGTGTAACATCAATTGTTACAGTGAATTTATGCAAGAGTGAGTGTAAAAGAGAGGGTAATCGTGAGTGCAAAACGGAGGGTAATCGTGAGTGTAAAATGGATTGTAATCGTGAATGTAAGATGGAGGGTAATCGTGAGTGTAAAAGTGAGTGTACATGAGTGTATAAAAAAAAAGCTAACACCGTAATGTTCATTATATTATTTATTATCTGGGATAAAAAGAAGGCTCTAAGATAAAGAGAGATGACAGAACGTTGACCGATGGCAGAAAGATGACAGAGAAATGACAGATACTATTTATCACAGAGTGATGACCGATCACATAATCGACAGAGATATGACTAAATTGAAAGTTATCAGGAGGTGCTCCAACAGAATAGTCCCTAATCTCATATGCAAATAATCGAAGCTCCTAAACAGTTTCAGTCTTGTCCAGTGAAAGGTCTCCACAAAGCTCCACCTGTTGAGACAAACACGCTGCTGTCTACAATGCTCAGAGCAGCACCTCGCGGCACTGCGCTGGTCTGTAAATGCATGCGTCTCATTGAATTTGGGACCAGCCACCCACAGCTTAGAATAACGTGTGGATATCTTCCCATTTTCCCAGACCGCACAGCAGTCACAAGCAGGTAAAATAAGTTAGATGTATTTATTAAAACAATGTTAAATACAAGAGAAGATTTTAATATCAGAAACTCAAAGCAGTGATACTAATTTGATTTAAAGACATAAACTCAAGGCAGTGGCGTAGATTCGTCTTATAAGACAGATAATCAAAGCAGTGGCGCAGATCACACTTAAAAGACACAAAATCAAGGCAGGGGCGTAGATCAGATTTTACAAAAGACTTAAAATCAAATTCGTGACGTAGATTAGACTTAAAAGACAGACAGAAAAATCAAAGCAGTGGTGTGCATCAGATTAGAAGAAAACATAATCAGTAGGTGCAAACTAGGAAATAAATTAACCTACATGAAAGGACGCAATCACTTTTAAAATGCATCTTTGGTCGCGACTACATTTTCCCCTATGGGGACGCCGTCTTGAAAAGTAAACTGTAAGGTAATTATTTTTATGCTATTTTGTTTTTAAAAAATTGTATTCAGTGTTTAAAAGTTCGATATTGTGGTCTCTGTTCATGGTATGGGGTCACATTTCGTGGTATTGGGATCTTGGGTCATGGAATTGGGATTACGTATCGTGGCATTGTGGTCAAGAGCCCCTTTGCTCCTCTAAAATGGGGTAGCTAATTAAGTAAATTTGAAAACTGTTATCTAGTTTGGATTCTCCTTTGATTTCGCTCTTGAACAAACATTCGATCATTTTGAAGCTTTTGTCTCTGTGGCTGATATAGGAATACCTAGAAACAAAGATGATTCCGCTCATCTATTCCACTTCAATCCCCAGGAGCCTTCCATTCATTATGTCAAGAATTTTAAGGCAACTTTTAATCCCCTTTCTCCCTCCTCATCAGGTGTTTAACTTTCAAGGACGTCCCTGGGCACTAGTTAGTTGTGTCAAGACTCCCCCACCCCCAACCCCAATGTAAGGAAAAATAAATACATACATAAATAGGGATGTTTCAAAATATTAATAAAATATAGAAATCGGGGGTTGGGGGAACAAATTTATTATATATTTAACACTTCGTAAATAATTTTAAATGAGTAACAAGTTGAATCTATAACAAAATTCATTTTTGCATTTCATAAACTTTTAAAGAATCGATAACGTCAAAATGTTATAGTTACACATTTCTAACTAGTTTTTTTTTTTGTTGTGTCTTCTTCAAGCCAAATAATTATCCACTGAAATAGCGTCTAGCTACAGTGTGGTTTTTATTTGACTCGTTTTCATAATAATACTATTATGGACCCGGCTAGCATCGTCATTGCCTAGTCTATCCAGCAGCACTAAAAAATCTGTATTTTTTTTCTGTGTGAAGTTATTGTCACCTACTCGAATTGACGCCAAATAAAATTTGAGGAGCACGTATTAATTAAGTCCGACAACCCATCATTGGTGTTTTACGGACCATTAAAAGTTACATGATTTTTTTAAAAGTCAAAATTTTTAAAAAATAATATCCATTTAAGTCTATTTATGGTTTTATTTTTTTTAAAATATCCATTTATATCGAAGAAAAATATAATTGTTGACTTCATTATGTTGTGACTCCCCCCCCTCCTCCCTCACTTTTTAGGGTCAAAATTGGCCAAAATTGTTTCTAACTTCCCCCCCCCCCCCCCCTATCAACATTTGTGGATCATTTCCCACCACTCCTTCGTATTTATTGATGTAATCGACATTCTCTTATCATATTAAATTCAAGTTAATTTATTGATTTATCACTGACCATCATGTCAATTCTGATCTGACATAATGTCCGACGGGGATCACATTGTATCGTAAAAAATATTACGCATTGAGCTGATTTCTAGTTATAGTTTAATTTTTTAGGGTTAAAAAACGAACTGCCCCATTTTACTGCCACCCTCTCCAATCCCGACTCCCCCGGTCAATGTCACCCTACGTTGAAATTTACAATCTTACTCCCTTCGTTATTACAGCAATGATTTAATCATACGAAACGTAAGCCTAACCCAAACACAATCAGTCACTCACCGTGGTCATCATCAGTCTAAATTGTAGCACCTATGGTCCATTGAGGTATCCACAACACTGAGTCTATAGAATTGGTTGCAAGGATGTTGTTTCCAATCTCACCCCTCACCCAACACTCACCTGCCCTGTCCCATTTTCTTCGGGGCCCAGGTGAAACCATAGGAAAGCCCGTTTACAATGCTATCCACATGATCTCCCCAAGCCTCCAACCCCGCAGCTTAAAGTGAAAACGAAACGATGTCACATGATTGGAGGGGGAAAAAAAGGGGGTTTGGGGAGGTGAGAGAAACATGGGTTATGATGGGGGGTGGGGGGAGGGGATTCACGAGGTGCCTTTGAACAAACTGATATTGCAATAATTAGTTGGCCTCACATGTCAAAACTAATATAGAGATAGATAGATAGATAGATAGATAGATAGATAGATAGATAGATAGATAGATAGATAGATAGATAGATAGATAGATAGATAGATAGATAGATAGATAGATAGATAGATAGATAGATAGATA
>CAXITT010000013.1:2295702-2304042 GCA_964033795.1 Lymnaea stagnalis | reverse complement strand
AGATAGATAGATAGATAGATAGATAGATAGATAGATAGATAGATAGATAGATAGATAGATAGATAGATAGATAGATAGATAGATAGATAGATAGATAGATAGATAGATAGATAGATAGATAGATAGAGATTTCTTTGGCAGTAGTAGTGCTTTCCAATGATTTACTAACCAACATTTCTGTAACAAAATCTTCTTGATCAATAGATCTGAAGTAAGCTAGAAGTTCAGCCTACAGTCTCTCAACGTTGTTTCACCCATTTGCACTGATAATTTTTTTTACTCATCTTTTCAACAAGTTGTTTTTTCAAAATCTTTACTCATTTCATCTAGTTTTGTTTTTAAATTATTGTTAATGAGCTGCATAGCTTTTACGTCTACGTCATCTTTTTCCAGAAATTTTTAAAGAAATTCTGATAGTGATGGTTTCATTAACTTTTTCCTATAGTATGATCTTCTCCGATTTAGCTATGAATCAAGAATTGTCATACTAGACCCAAGAGAACGATTGGCAATTGACGCATGAGCTGTAAACAGAGACTTGGAAGCTTTTTTAATTTTTTTTTTCAAAAATGATCTTTAATGTTAATTTAAATCTGAAATGATATGACAGCTATGCTTGTCCTTCAAATACGTCACAAAAGGTTGGTTTTCAAATTCTAGACATCTCATTTTCAAATTGACCCCTCAGACATCAAATTACCCCATTTTGGGCTTAGGCCCCGCTTTGGGAAACACTGCCTTAGTGCAATAACCTGATTTTACATTTCATGAACGAATAGCGATGATTTGTGACTTTCTGTAACTTGCTAAAATTTAAAAAAATAGAATTACACTCTAACGTTTATACACAGTATTTACTTAAATTTTATTTTCTTAAATGACTCACCAAGAGTACCGGATCCCATTTTTAAAAAAAAAATCAATAGTCAGACATATAATTACCTACAGTCAGACATAGAGTTACCAATAGTCAGACATATAATTACCTATAGTCAGACATAGAGTTACCAATAGTCAGACATATAATTACCTATAGTCAGACATAGAGTTACCAATAGTCAGACATATAATTACCTATAGTCAGACATAGAGTTACCAATAGTCAGACATATAATTACCTATAGTCAGACATAGAGTTACCAATAGTCAGACATATAATTACCTATAGTCAGACATAGAGTTACCAATAGTCAGACATATAATTACCTATAGTCAGACATAGAGTTACCAATAGTCAGACATATAATTACCTATAGTCAGACATAGAGTTACCAATAGTCAGACATATAATTACCTATAGTCAGACATATAATTACCTATAGTCAGACATAGATTTACCAATAGTCAGACGTAGATTTAGCAATAGTCAAACATAGCTTTACCAATAGTCAGACGTAGATTTACCAATAGTCAGACATAGATTTACCAATAGTCAGACGTAGATTTAGCAATAGTCAAACATAGCTTTACCAATAGTCAGACATACATTTACCATTAGTCAGACCTAGATATAGCAATTGTCAGACAAAGATTAAGCAATAATCAGACATAGATTTAGCAATAGTCAAACATAGATATAGCAATAGTAAGACATAGATATAGCAATACTCAGACATAATTGTGGGAATATTAGGACATTGCTATAGCAATAGTCAGATATGGGTGTGGCAATATTCAGACATAGGTATAGCAATAGTCTGACATGGGTGTGGGAATAGTCAGAAGAAGATGTAGCAATAGTCATACATAGGTTTTGCAATAGTCAGACATAGGCGTAACAATGGTCTTACAAAATTATAGCAATAGGCAGACATTGGCCTTGCAATAGTCAGACATGGGTGTGGCAATTCGTACCAATACATAAAAAATAAAAATAAAAATACACTTTAAAATTAGTATGTGAAACATTACCTGTAGGAATTTGATATCATGGGACTCTTGCATACATGTAACCAGATAAATCTGTAGTTGTGGTATCACCTGGTGCTGTCCGAACACCATCCCACCCATCTCCCTAGTGACGCCACTGCATGTAACTTAGCTGTGCACGATTTAAACATTTAGCCCTAAATTAAGTTTTTTTTTTAAAAATAATGTGTGATCTCTGACGTAGGAAAAGGGTGCGGAGTTGGCGTTCGGTCCAAATGTGGAAATTTTAAACCGAAAACTATGGTTTTGACAGTGTCTTGAAAAGAAATGTTTCTCTCAAATTATTTTAATCGCCCTGCTGCTGATGTTTTGCCCTTTTGACTAAATGAGTTTGCTGACCACTGAGCTAGGGTATCCAAATAACGCTAAAGAAATGATTTAATCTACTTATGTCCTGATTCTTTCACGGAAATAGAATAAATATAAATGGGCTCAAAATAAAATTTATAACCTTTGATTTTAGTTTGTGTTTAATTATTGTTGTTATAAATTACAAAATCATTTAAGATAATTATTTTTAGCATTTTTACAGAATTTGAAAGTTATTATATTTGTTCTAATATTTTTTTTTATATTATGATATAAAATTATTTTTATTACATCATAATACCATTTGTCATGAAAATCCAAACCTGTGTTGATTTTTTAATGGGCTGTTAATATTGTAGAGAGTTCAGTCTCAGTCCAGGTGGACAGGGTGAGGGGAAAAACCCACGGCAGAGTTCAGTCCAGGTGTTTGGCGGGTAGCATATAAATTAAGACGTGGAACACAATGGAGGTCAGCGGAGCGGGGTAAACCCACAGTCGAAGACTGACCAAATAAATTAAGGCGAGGAATGCAGCGGGCAGGGATGAGGGGCAAAACCCACGGCAGAGTTCAGTCCAGGTGTTTGGCGCGTAGCGGATGAATCAAGACTTAAGAAGGTAGGGGGAGTAATCTCTAGCGACGCCTTGGTTGGCTGGTGGACCTATAAGAGGGGACGGTTAGATTGGTGACGGGGGCAACGACAGAGAGCAGACAGAGAGAGAACAGCGACGGTAGAGGAAGAGGGCAGTCAGAGCTGTGAGATGAATGAAAGTGTAAGCAAGTGACAGAGCCAATAAAGAACATGAGTTTACTCATCAAATGTATCACCGGAGCTGTTTACTTATTGAGTACCAGAGATGAAGTTTGTCGGAGTGTAAGCTAGGTTCCTTACAATATTGCAAAATTAAATTCAAATTAATTTGATATAAATTGAATTTAAAAATTTAAAAGTAAAATGTTTGACCAAAAACAAATGGTAAAACTTGAGTTAACGGTATGGGTTGTCGCCAAGAGTTTTCTCACCCTAAGTGCAGTGACGTCACATTGGGGAATCCCAACACTGGACTTAGGGTGAATAGACCTATGCTTTGAAGGACCCGAACGCTGTGTGTTTTAACATTCATGTTCTTTATTGAGCATTACTAGCGTCATAAACGATATAGTTAATATGAAGTATATTGAAATGAAATTTTTCCATTAATTTGTATTAAAATTCAACTTACACGTTTCAAAAGGAAGGAAAAAAGAAACACATCCTTGCTGATACCCCAAGACCCAACACCGGTCAAAAAAAAATACGCCCGCCAAAAATTGCTGTATTTTGATTGGTTGAAAATACCCTTATGTTGAAACTTGGGTAAAAAAAGTAAGATGACTTTCTTAATTAAATTGCTTTTGGAATGATCTTCTAGGAACTGGAGGAGGGGAGACTCTTACCCAAACCCCTCCCCTCACTTAAAATAACTAAATAAGAAAAGTAGAAATTCTCTGGGGAGGGGGGAGACCCCTCTCCAGTACCCCTACCCAATTAAAAAAAAAATATATATAAAATAAGAAAATAAAAACCTGCGTTATGTAAATACAAACATCGAAATCTTTTTAGTACGCACTGTAGGCGGCGCTGTAGACTTCAATGGACCTGGGCCATGGGCGCCCGCAGGTAGGGGTAAGGTGGGGCACTTGCCCCCCCCCCCCTGGATTGATTGGATACAATTTTTGTAGACAAAAATAGACAAAAAATTTATTAAAGTAAAGAGAAAATAAAGAGAAAGTTACTAAGCTGCTGTCCTGTCCGTTCTTTCACCATACAAATACGCTAAATTAAATTAAAACTACATTAAAACATGTCTAAAATTTTTTAGCCCCCCCCCCCCCTAGAAAGTTTTCTGCGGGTGTGGGGTAAGGTGGGGCACTTGCCCCCCCCCCCCTGGATTGATTGGATACAATTTTTGTAGAAAAAAATAGACAAAAAATTTATTAAAAAAAAAAGAAAATAAAGAGAAAGATACTAAGCTGCTGGCCTGTCCGTTCTTTCACCATACAAATACGCTAAATTAAATTAAAACTACATTAAAACATGTCTAAAATTTTTTAGCCCCCCCCCCCCCCTAGAAAGTTTTCTGCGGGTGCCCATGACCTGGGGGAACCTCCGTGACCTACATACCGTGGACCACATCGCCGGCCTTACCGCTAATTTAGACCAGCCCCACAAATAGCTTCCGAAAAGCCTTTAGTCACAATGGATCCGGAAACGCATCGTCGCTATTAGGACCCGGGTCCCTTTAGACGCAATGCTATTTCGGATGTCATTTGTTGTAGTTTATTTTAGTTAAACTGAATACTTAAGTTTATAAACATATAGTCCATTCAATTATCTTTCATTTGATACCAAATTTTATCTTACAACCGAACAATAATATATATTTTTTTTAATTTTTATCCCAACATCTAACTTCAAGGACCCGGGTCCGAATAGCTACTTCGTTTTAAAAATGCATAAACAAAAAAAATAATAATTTAACTTGAACGTACCTCGAAACCATTTGAATTTAAAAAAAAAAAAACAACGTTTACCTCCAAATGTTACAAATATTCAAATCGCAGCTCTTGGGATATGGGGATTCTGACCAAACATTCTAGGAACAATGCAAACGTTAGGAGGTATGACCATGTCAGTTTGGATTTTTGTTATATAGAGCTTGTTTACATAATTTTTCTCGTGCTTGCCCTCTGATTGACCACTCATGAGACGCTGTGTTCACAGAGGGGTGTGGCTTAGTCCTTTGATCTATTCGTGTTTATGCCGCCAGCTACTAAAAATAATTAATATGTTCCAAGTAGTATTTTGTAGAATGAATGTGATTGTTCTAGAAACGTCATAAGTTTTCTGGAAGGCAGGGCTTACGCGACCTTTATAAGGGATTGACAGGCACGGACGGAGGGACGGAGATTCAGATAGATTTTATTAATTTTACGAGGCGTGTTTTATTCTTTGTGTATCTGTGAGCTTATATGTATTTATTTCGCCTTATTCATTGGCACCTTATTCTAACTGTATTAACTGTGTACCGGTACAAGATCTACCTTACTGTAAGTTGAAGATTGTCAAAATATTTTCTTTTCTTTTGTTATTATCTTAAGACTTAATAAATCTTAATTAATTGTAACTAGAAACTGTTTTGGGTGTCGTATCTTCAAAGTTGTTGACTCAATGGTATCGTCCTTTGTTAGGCACTGTTTACAACGAGCCAATTAAAATTAAAATAGGTGATTAATTTCTCCCAATACAAGTCAGTGCGTAACAATTGTCATCCGTTATTTCGTTTGTCGTGGTTGATCGACCAATCTACAAACAAGGAAACAAACATTGCCACACTGATGTTTATTAAGCAAATATACATGCATAAATTATAGTTTTTTATGGATCAATTAAAAAACGATCAGGCATTTGAGCTCAATACTCTTCTATACGGTACTGACGTATATAAATATACGTATATGATTTATATATGTATAAATATTATATGATATATATATATATATATGGTCCAAAACGAGTGGAACTTACTTTGAGGCGCCATTTTCTATCCACTTCACATACTTTATATTTATTATTTATTGGTATCTAGTCTGTACGCGTAGAGTTTTTGTAAAATTGATGGCGGTAAAATCAAGATTTTCCCTGGCCACAAGCTCGAATAATTTAACTGATTATTAATCATGTTAGATATGAGACAGAAAAAAGGAATTGATGTCAACCCAGCCCCGGTCCTTCAGAAATAACCCGGCATTGACCATTGAAAATATTCTAATGCAGAAGTATCAGACTTTTAATTTTAAAAAACAAACAACGTAACTCAATTTATTTATTTTACTGACTAAAGGTTCAGCTCTTAAATGAGATCCGACTCTCACATGGTCCCGACTCTCGTTATGGTCCCGACTCTATTTATGGTCCCGCCGACCATATCAGTTTATACATTATTTGGACTCTAGCCTCGAGCAATAACTTTTGCTATAATTAAATCATTTGTTTAGATGTACCATTAACAATATTAGACAGCTGGATAGCTAAAGTTAGTTCCGCCCTTGTTGTACCGATATTTTTGCCCCCCCCCCCACTAAAATTAAACTGCAAATGGCCAAATATGCCGCCTCTCTGTATAGATAAAAAACTGTGCTTCTCCGGGGGGAGGGGGGGACCACCCAAAAGCCCCTTTCCTGCACTAATGCTAGCAGAGATGTGACAGAGACAAGGTTTCAGGAACAACTATTCCACTTTCTAATGGAGTTTTTACATTTCGCCAGAAACTCAACGTTATAGTTTTTTACTTGATACAAACTCTTTTTGTTTTTTTTCCCAGATCAAGAATCCAACATGTTCATGGAAGACGAATTTCCTCAAGGTAGATATGATATAACATTATGTTAAAGAAATGTGTCTCAGTTTGAAGTTAAGAGGCTTTAAAAACTAAGCACATGTCATTAGTTTTATGTCGGTTAATATCATTATTGACACAGTTATACATTTTTTAAGTACTAAATGTTTGTAAGAGTAATGGACACACTAGTTGTAAATAAAACGTAGCTTTAAGAATATAATTTTAGTTAAACTTATCAAGTTTAAAAGTTAGCCTAGTTTTATATACTCACAGGTAAAACTCTTCTTCTAATACCTTACTGATACTTTATAATAAGCCACAGGATATTTTATTTTATGATTAGCTCTTGATAAATTCAATAACATTTTATATTACAAAACAACATCCTCTTGAACGATTCTCTTGAAGACACAAATGGTGTGGGGGTGGGGGGGTGGGTTTGAGTACTGCACAGATGATTTTAGACTTTGAAACAATCACATTTCTACTGTTTACTCATATTGTAAAATGGAAATGAGAGAAGCAAGTATGGGAAAACCGGAAAAAATAAGTCAACAAAATGGAAGTGGGTCATCGTGATTTATAACGCCCTTTATAATATTTATTTGAACCATAAATTTTATATCATTCATATATTTTAAAGAATTATATAAAATATACATTTCTAAAGTAGTCAAAAACATATCTCTAAAGTTCATGACACATTTTACCCACCGAATTAGGGGGGTTAGATACGAATGCATTTGTCTCAATTCCCGAGTGCAATACGTTCTATTGTGTTATAGAAGACAAAATAATTATAGGATTAAATGGATAATCGAATTAAATTAGTTTCTAATGAGTAGCGTTATATATATTTTTGACATGGATTACTTCTGGAACTGTAAGTACTAGTTTATTATTATAATAATGTCGGAAACTATTACAAATCCTAGAAAAAAAGTCAGATATCTAAATTGTGTAAATTATCATCATAAACACAGCAACATATGTGTCCGTTCTCGTAGTTATTTCGGTTGACATAGAGTGACATATACCGATAGACATAGAGGGACATTACTGATAGACATAGATGGACATTACTGATAGCCATAGAGGGATATTACTGATAGACATAGAGGGACATTACTGATAGACTTAGAAAGGCATTACTGATAGACACAGAGGGGCATGACTGATAGACACTGAGGGACATGACTGATAAACATAGAGTGACATATACCGATAGACATAGAGGGACATTAATGATAGGCATAGATGGACATTACTGATAGGCATAGAGGGACATTACTGATAGACATAGATGGACATTACTGATAGACATAGAGGGGCATTACTGATAGACACAGAAGGACAAGACTGATAGACATAGAGTGACATATACCGATAAAAATAGAGTGAGAAATACCGATAGACGTAGAATGACATATACCGTATTAACTCCAGTTTAAAAAAAAAAAAAAATTAATTGTTAAATTTATTAACCATTCTTTTAAAGATCGTATTATAGAATAGCCTTGACATTAAAGAGCTTTCTTTTTTTTTAAACACACTTCTACCAGAGGATGGTCAACCTCAATATCTTGGATCAAGCATGGAGCCTGGAAATACCTTGAATGTTCCTACACTGTTGCAAGAAAATGTTACAGCACCAAACCCTATTTCTGAAAGTAAGTTTTGCATTTGGGTTTTCATTTAATTTAAAAATACAAAAACAACCTA
>CAXITT010000013.1:2270702-2285702 GCA_964033795.1 Lymnaea stagnalis | reverse complement strand
TGAAGTATTGAAACTTTTTTGTGTATTGGGGTTATTGATTTTTGTTGATCATTCTGATGGAAGTGTCTCTACTTGACATATATTAGTTGTATATTCATGTGTCTGTACCATTCTGATGGAAGTGTCTCTACTTGCCATATATTAGTTGTATGTTCATGCGTCTGTACCATTCTGATGGAAGTGTCTCTACTTGCCACATATTAGTTGTATGTTCATGTGCCTGAGTGTGTAGTTCTCTTCCTCCATGTGTAAAACATTCTGCTATAATTAAGAAGTAATCTCCAGGGACTTAGTGGTTTTACATAGAATTATTTATTCTGTAGATTCTTAAAAATTTATTATGGGGTCTTGTCCTCTATGTGGTGGTTCATGATCTTTATTGTGCCCATCGCCTACATGTATTATGCCCTAAACTAATTTTAGCCCACCTAGCTAGTACTTTTACTATTTCCCGTCATTAATTCTCCATCAGTGACCTCAAAATTGTGAGGTTTGGCTTGCTATCTATTGTTTACTTCTTTTATCTTTATGAACATTACTCTAATGTTTTGCATACTTGAGGTTTAGAAAAATAATGAAATGAGCTTTTTGTTGTAGCTGTGGTTGCATCATCAAGCTGTTTAATTATTTTTTTAATACAATTTTGTAAGAATTTCACAGAGATTTCTGATCTTTTGGCAGCTGAGGAAATATCAAGGATGATGATCGGCGTTTACACCACCGTAGGAGTTCTATGCCTGGGCTTGATCATATTGATAGTTACATTTTTAGCAAAGAAGGTCCTCAGGAACAGGCGAGTAAAAGGACCAAAGAAAATAGTAAAACTCATTAGACATTTTATTTGATTCAACTAATTTTTCTTAAAGGTTATACATTTATACGAACGATTTTACTCATATCTACGATAGTGGTTATGACAGAAAAATATGACTTTTACATTTAAATATATTTATTACCTTGCTGTATCTTAGTTAAAACTGCAGTTATTCACGAAATCAATTTAAGTTTTTATAAAATTTAATACAAATTTTATAAGTGTTAATCTGTTGTTTTACGTTATGTTAGAGGAATGTTGAGACAGGAGAATACATTATAAATAACAGTGATGAGATTTACAGTTACAGGAGCAAGTTTTATTAAATATCACAAGTATGAATCTATTCAAACTAAGCTTCACAACAAACACAAATAATTTCATAAAAGTATGTAGTTAGCAGATTTGATATCCATTGTGTCCTCTGAAAGAGCTACCTCCCAGTATATAAAAATTTAAAAAATCATGACAAGATCACCAGTGAAACTACCTCAGTACAAACGGAAAAAAAAATACAATAGATATTCTAATCAAATTAAGTCAATTTCTGAGACTATTTCACGGTAAATAAAATTAAATAATTCAAAAATATTTTTTCTCTTAAGACTTAAAAATGAACAAACCTCAAGGATATCACAGAATTGAGGGAATAGTCGCCTTCATTAGATATTACCGATTGTCAGACATCTTAAATGTTTGTAGCTTCTCAAGACCACCTCCTCCCTCTCGAAGAACCAATACATATAATTTCCATCATTAACAATCCCCTTTCCCTTGTTTAAATTTTTCTCTTTATAATGGTTTTGTAAGCTGGCATTGCGCACTGTAAATTTTCGTATGCGCCTGCCGACCTCCACGATCCCAGGAGATGGGGGTGAAGGGGTGGGGAGGGGTAAGCCGTATCGGGGCAAGTGGAAGGGCGATGGAAAATGCATATATTTTTTTGAAGTCCTTTATGGACAACATCTAATGGGTTAAAATCTTTAGCTCTAAACTAATTTTCTTGCAATTTATTCATAATAATTCTAAGCTGGCCAATGTATGTTTTCCTTGGCAGTCCTAATGCAGTGCACCCAAGTACACCGCAGAACAGTCCAAGTTAGATTGAATAATTGATGTACGTATGTTCTTTTGATCCTCTTCACGACATTTAAATCATTCTTTTTACTTGTCAGACTTAATTTTTGAGAAAAATTCAATTGGTTTTAGAACCGTTCCCCATTTTGACTTTACTTTATAGTTTCATTTAACAACTAGTAGTAATTTCTTGAAGAATTGTGTTTTTTTAGAGAAACCTTTTATTATTTTTTTAAATCTATAAATGTCCGATAAAAACCTTTAAAGTAGAAAATACTTGGGAGAAATAGTGAACAATGCTACACGACAACAACATTTGACATGAAAATACTTGGGAGAAATAGTGAACAATGCTACACGACAACAACATTTGACATGAAAATACTTGGGAGAAATAGTGAACAATGCTACACGACAACAACATTTGACATGAAAATACTTGGGAGAAATAGTGAACAATGCTACACGACAACAACATTTGACATGAAAATACTTGGGAGAAATAGTGAACAATGCTACACGACAACAACATTTGACATGAAAATACTTGGGAGAAATAGTGAACAATGCTACACGACAACAACATTTGACATGAAAATAGAATAAAACTTTTTAAAAACACTTAAATTAAAGAACGTATTCCAAATTTAAAAAATGCATAAGATTATTTTTTCAACACCGTCACAGATAATACATTATTTGTAACTATCCGTAATAAATTATGTATGCACTTGGTAGGTGATGTAAGTGTAAAAGATTGGGATTAAATACAAAAAAGTATGTAAAAAATCAGATCGAAAACAGTTAAAGTTCTTTTTCGTTTATGTATTTCCAGAACAAATTAGCTCATGTAAACCAACACCTTGAAGAGTTTGTCCGAATATATATGGCATGAGATGAGATAAGATTCTTTATAGATCCAAATAAATGGAGATTTTTTAAATCACATTGTACATATTAATTTTCAGAACTTAAATGAATACGTATTTAAACTAAGACAACATTTTACAATTATTACAATTTAAACTCAAGACATTTAAAACATTTTTCCAACGTAGAAATCATCCATTATTAAACTCCTTTAGTGGCAATGATGTCTTCATTAGTGATCAAACACAATTTGTAACAGCTTGGAGAGTGCGCACGCAAATTCGAACAGACTGGGGAACAAAATAATTTTTATGCTTTTCGGTCCTAAATTTAAGACTAGGATGTGGAGTAAAATTACTATTACCATAACTTAAATTTAAAAGTTCAAAACCTACATTTAACTAACCATGTTACACGTTAGATTCAATTATACAATTTTTGTATAATATTTTAAATTTGTCACTAAAAAGGCAACAAAGCATTTAAAGAGAATATTAAAATATTTAAATGTAAGTTTAAACAAATCACATTAAAAAAAAATGTTTGTTTCACTATATCATTGATTTCTATTCATTTCAGGTGGATTCTTCGTAAGCATTAAGAGTTGAAAGCTTGTCAACAAAAAGGGAAACAAGCTCAGCAACAAACAAACCAACACAAAAACAAACCGACGAAACCTGAAAATATCACATTTCTTGTCTAGAGCGATGATAACATAGAATCATTATTTTTTGTTTTGTCAATATATTTCTCAAAACCAAAATGTCTCTTTTTTCTAATCACCCTCTTAATTTAATGATTAGCTACAAGTCTTACACACGCATTTCAACCTTTTGATTTGATTAAGCTATTATAGAAAGTTGTCAATATTTATTATTTCAGTTAAGAACACAGACGTTTAAAGTATATATTTTTTAAAATTGTTTAATATATATCTAATGCTAATAGGTTAATAATAAAGATTGATTTGTGCGTAACCAAAGGGAATACAACTTATTGGAAACCTAGAATTGTGAAAATTCATTACTTTAATTGAAGGAAGTATACTAATGAATGAGACAATGCATATTAAAAAAATTAATATACTTTACAAAATCTTTTTTGTATTGGATTTGTTCTAATTATTTAGATTGTTTTCAAAGATGGTATAAGGAACTTGATTGAGCTTTAAACATTAACCAATAAGAAAAAATAAATCTCTTTAAAACTAAGAATTAACCCACAAACTTATTTTCATTCACCAGTTGAATAACGAATTCTATCTTTGACTTCTTGGTCATAAAGAAGCATATTAGGATGAAAAAAAATGTGAATACAGCGCCAAGTATACAAGGGCCAGGGCTGGCCTCAGGTTAATCGTAAACTAAAAAGAAAAAAAATTGCACATAGCAAAATATTATATTCTATAATTTCGTAATTGAAAATATTATGTGTATGATTTTTAATTGGTAGCCACATATCATATCCCTAAGATGTTGGTGTTCATCCATAAAAAAATACTAGGACCATCTAGTCATCCGGTTTTGGTTGGGGTCATTGTGAGTTCGTAAGTGCCTGTGAGTCCAATGCGTGCTCGGAATACTCTCTGGCACTGCGGGGGGGGGGGGGGGGGGGGGGGGGGGGGGGGGGGGGGGGGGGGGGGGGGGGGGGGGGGGGGGGGAGGGGATAGTTGCTGTAGTTGTCTTGGATTTGATTTACACATAAGATTAGGTAACATTTTTCACCACAGAGCATTCAGTCAATAAAGACTGGGAAAAAATGTGATTGATTCATAAATAAAATTAACACAAATGGTATCAGAAATGGTTGCTATCAGTAAGGGAAAATACCATTAATCCTAGTCCAAATGCCTAAATTAGTATAAAAGTAAACCATTGTACATAGAAAATACATTATAACATATGTTATAATAATATTGTGAGTTTATTCTTTATGGATTTTGCTACCAATTGATTAGATTAAAACATACCACTACTTGTTTTTAGGTAAAATCTTCAAAGATATTCATCAAGTAACTTTGTAACACAGTAAAAGTTTGGAGTCCAGGTTTAATATATAGAATCAATGAGGAATAAGGTCTTCTTGATCCAATATCTGCATTTTTGTCTCTCTCTCCTCCTTCCCATTAGAATTAAGGAGCTTTAAATAAAAACATATTTTTTTTTTTTTAATTCTGGCGTGTAGTCTCTACTAATACTAGTGACTAGCGATAATGATAATTAAAATTAAACACATTTCTACTATGCAATTTTAGACAATTTAGAAGATTATTCTTGGCTGTAACATGTTTTAAAGAATAAATGTAATTAGTTAATAACTCAGAAGTCCTTAACTTTAAATTGATTTTATTTTATTTACATAAGTTCCCATCGGCGGGAGTTTGCCGATTTTTTCAGCGCTATTTATTTATTATAAACTTATTAAAAGTCAATGACATTCAAATAGAATATATCAATGTAAGTATAAATGGATAATATATACTTCAGCCAATTAAAATTATAAACATGTCACTTAATTCTTTTATTATTAATTTTAAAATCGGGAAATGATAATCTAAGTTAAGCTAACTTGTTTACGCTAGCAGTACTTGGTACTTTTGTAAGCAAATTGGATAAATGTGCAGAGCTATCCCCGCGTTATTTAATCATGGCCGCCATCTTTGTCCTAAACGTATCCTTAAGCCTAACCTGAGCCTGAACCCGAATTCACGGCAACTTAAAAAAAACACTCACTGCGCGGTCACGTCAGGTGAGCCAAGCGGCCCCAGTGGTTCTAAACATGTGTGTCCTAACTCTTTGAGTGGTGTAATGACCCTTATCTTTCACAATGATTGCCTAAGACCAGCGGAAAACGCAATATACTCTCAAAATATACAAGAAGAAGATTAAAACACCTGTCATGACCTCTGACCCCTACCACAAGCTGGAGAACCACTCAATCAAATTTAAACAAAGCCCTTATACTACAGCCCGCTCTTGTGACTCCTAACCCAAGATAGCGATAATCTAGCAATTATTCTCTATGCCTAGTGACCACTAACCCAAGATAGAGACCCTGGCAAGTATCTTAAATAACACCCATCGTACTAAAATACACCCCAATAAGAAGTGACCCCTAACTTACACATTGAGAAACCCTCAATAAACATAAATAACCTTGCCCAGTTACAAAGCAAGTATTTTAAAGAAGAAAACACCCTTATACTTTAAACACAATGAGATCTATTCAAAATGAGAAAAATTTGGAGTGCCCCTCAATAAATTAAAAAGCCGTATCATGTTACAACACAAGTATTTTAAAAAAATAACAAAACACTAGTATACCTCCCACACAATGAGAGCCACCAAGCATGCCAAAACCCGCCCCCCTGAGTATTGAACTTTAACCCGATCTTGAGAACCAATCAAAATAAATAAACGTATAACCTACAAGACCATACATTAGCACCTCCTTAACATATACAATTCAAAAAATACATTCCCTTATGATCCCTAACCCAAATATGAGAACTCATCGATAAATTAATTTAACCATAACACAATAAGAACACTCACTGACAACCCTATATTAAATTATCACACCACAAAAAAACAATAACTAAATAAAAAAAACACACCCTCCTTTATCACTACCGATTCCTACCGGAACCTTGAGTACCCTTCAATAAACTTAAATATCCTTACAAAAATAATATTCCATACGAAGAGAAAACCCTTGTCACAAACACACAATGAGAAACGTTTGTTCGAAAATCGACACCCACATGATGTGAACCACTTAAAATATACAAGAGAACTAATTAAAATACAATAATAATACTAATTTAAAAACTATTAAAGTACAACCAAAAAGACCCCAACACAATGAAAACCACTTAACAGATACAATTTAAAAAAACTAAAAATCTGTACTTAAATATGAAGATTCAACAACGATTGACTTGGAAATAGACATACAAATTCGACAAACTATACAATGCCTCTTTTTTTTCTTTATGTTGTCTGTACACGACTGGAGAACCATTCATTTAAGAAAAATGAGAACCACTCATTTGAAAATTACATAATTAAAAGCATCGTACAAAAAAGGCGATTAATGAAAAGCATTGTACATGAAAGGGAAATTATTAATTAAAATCATATTAAAATTAATTATGTGATTATCCCCCCTTAATTAATTCTTATATCATTTTGCGCCTCCATGCGCCCATGACAGAAGATTTTGCATAAATTGAAATTCTCTTTTGCGCAGTGGCGACGCCATCAAATTTAACATGACGGGTCCCTTGCAGGTCTTAAAAAAATTTGGTGGGTCTCAAATAAATTCTCTTACACGTAATGTAGTTAACGCTTCATGAGCATATATACAATATTAGTAACTAATAAAAATTTACCAGGTCATTTGCCAGGTCCCAAGTTCTTTGACCAGATCCTGGGACCCGGCGGGACCTGGTGTAGCGTCGCCATTGCCTTTGCGTATTCCTGACTAGAATTTTTGCATCATTCTCACTTTGATCAAGATGGTTGTGGAAAATTACGTCCCCTTGACCTAGCTTTGTTTACGTCATTGTTTCCCTAACATTTGTGCGATTTGCTTTTCGAAATTCTTATGCCCTCTGTGTAATCTATCCATAGCATAATATTAAGAAATTTAATTGTTAACTAAATGAAAGGTAAATGATAGGTGCAACAGCTCAAATATTAACATAATGAACTGTTTCGTATAATGTATTGTTTTCGCAATTTAGGATTAACAGAAAGTAAAATATATTATGTATGTCATGCACAGAAGTACAAGAAGAAAAAAAAGTGTGAGAGAGATTTCTTTGAGTGTGGCCCTTGCCGTGTTTAATGTACATCTCATTGCATCGTGATAGTTATCCAACAAATCTTCATATATATGAAATAACGAGATGATGATAGTTATGTTTTCTCCATTCAGGAGATTTATTTAAATGGGTGTGACTTATTTCTTTGAATAAACGGTATAGTGATGTAGCCACATCGCATTTTCCTCATGCTTTCAATAATGATTATTTGAGAGCACAAATTAGCACCAGCACGCGTGATCCACATTTACAGATACAAATGTAACTAAGAAAAGCATCATTAGACGATACTCATAATGATACTTCATCAACGTTACAATGAAAATTCGTTGTTACACTAGATTTTAGGAAGTCATTTTAAAGGAAACATAATAACTAGATTTTAAAAACATATAATGGAGAACTTAAATTCAAGTACACAATAAAGATTTTTTTTCTAAAATATTTTAATACTTTATCATTTCATTTATTATTCATTATTTAAAATAAATTTAAAATACAGTGATAGATCACAAAGACAGTGTGAGATCACAAAGATAGTGTGAGATCACAAAGACAGTGTGATATCAGAAAGACAGTGTGAGATGGCTAATTTAGTGTGAAACTTGCGCTTAATACTTGGTTTACAGACATTTTATGTTAATTTAGATAGCTTCAAGTCTCCGCCCTGTTAAATCCAGCCGATTTTTTTTTTTTTTTTTAGCAAATCATTTCTGACAATAAATCCAAATTCAGCTAAATATAAAGTTCAATTTGATAACTTTCTTTTACATGAGTCTCATTTTCTCCGCCCTGTTAAATCCAGCCGATTTTTTTTTTTTTTTAGCAAATCATTTCTGACAATAAATCCAAATTCAGCTAAATATAAAGTTCAATTTGATAACTTTCTTTTACATGAGTCTCATTTGGATATTTAATCTCTGTTTCATCACAAAGCCATACAATAGCCCCTTTTGTATTAAATAAAGTTTTAATCGACACATCATATTAAACGTCTTCTTAATATTGCATATTTGAAACGTGAAAAAAGCAATAGCTGTATAATCCAAGCTAAAAAATCCATTTGTTTAAATCACAAAATATTTCTTGAAAATCAGAAAAGTATTTTTAGATTATCAACAATAACAAGTATATCGGTATCAATCACTGTAAATTTTTAGAGCAAATGAAACTTTTCAAATTTTTTATCAATATATTTCCGATACAATTCAATAAATGTAATTAAACCAAATATCTTCGCTTTTGCAACGACAACGGTTTTATTTGCTCCTTAAAGTTGGTTATTTAATATATATAGTTTTTCAAAGATATTGGCTAAAATAACTCACACATGCTTTACAACCAATGGTTAAACTGTACTTCATTTCAAGTTTCTCACTTAAATAGCCCCCAAGCGTATCAAATAGCTCCATAAATCTTTTCAAGCACTTACCTTTTCAGAGCCACCTTACTTTAATGTGAAGTAAAAGTCCCACATAGTCTGCATTTTGCTCTTCACAAATTAGCTTGAAGAGACTATCACATTTGACATTAGCTTTAATGGCATCGATACACTTTATAACAGCTTTTATTACATCAGTAAGACTCGGCGAAATCTTTTTTTGCTTACCACGTTTTCCTAAGAATAACACATTGAACAAGAACGATTTCTGGATTCTCAGTCTTCATCAATTTTAAGCAGCAATTTTTCTTACACACCATTTTAGTAGCACCATATGCAGAAACATATTTTTTATTCATTTATTATTGACATAAAAGTACTATTTTAGCTTATTTGTATATCTCTGTATGTAGTGGTGCTTTCAATGATTTACAGAATTTCTTTAGCAAAATCTCCTTTATCAATATATCTTAAATAAGTTATCTGTACTGCCCCACTGTCTCTCAACGATGATGTTTGATTCTTCAAATGCGACTTCAGATGACCTCGTTTCAATGATTTGCTTGACAAGCATTGTTGGCAAAAAAGAGTAAAAGGTGCCTGTTCATCATGGACAGAGGGTATGCATCCAAATTTTAAGTACTCAATCGAATACCGAAGAATTTTAACGTTTTATTTTTTTGCATCCGCTACTCAATTTTACTGTGAGGCTAAAAGAAAACTACCAAAAAAAAAAACAAAAAAAACAACTAAAAATAATAGGAACAAGGATTAATTTTTAAAAAAATGAAACCAAAGCTTTCTAATTAATATTTATACAATCTTTTTTTCGCTTCTACTATATAATAATAATAATAATAAGTGGTCTTATATAGCGCGGTACCCCGGCCTAGGGCTGGGCTCACCGCGCTGTACATAAATATAGCAAAGAGGCATAATCATGATATTAAAATAAAATGCATAAATGAAATAAAAACAACATGTAAGCAAAACAACACCAGGGGTATATTCATCCACCCACACCAGACATTTTACAAGGAAACACTTGTATACGCATTATACGCATTTATTTTTGTTGGTACTAAATATTTATACAAACTTACTTTCACAGAAACCAGAAAAATCGCTCGTTCTAGTTATAATATTTTGTCAACTGAGACTATTGACAATGTCCAAAGTCAAAGTATTATAACACTTTAAAAAAAAAAAACGATTATTTTAAATTGTGACTCTAATGATTCTCATTTTTAAAGTATACGTTAAAAATATTAGAAGGTTGGTTTTCAAACTAAAAGAGCTCATTTTCGAATTGACCCCCTTTACAATAAAATTGTCCCCTTGTGGGGCATATGACCTACGTTTGAAAAAACTGGTCTACATAAATCCTTTTATTTTATTAGTTAATATATAGAAAATGTAATAAAATATTCATTATTAATTTTAATCTGCGTGTAGACTACCCCCAAATAGCGCGTATCGTCCACAAAAAAACAACAAAAAAAGCAACAAAAAAAAAAAAAAAAAAAAAAAAAAAAAAAAAAAAAAAAAAAAAAAAAAAAAAAAAAAAATAAAAAAAAAAAAAAAGAAAAAAACAAAAAAAAAAAAAAAAAAAAAAAAAAAAAAAAAAAAAAAAAAAAAAAAAAAAAACGATGAACAGAGATATAATAAAGAAAAAAGTTCATTTTTTATACATCTAGCGGGCCACATGATTAAAAGTAGCGGGTCAAGGGACCTACCCTGCATTAAATCCTAGGAGCCTGAATTTTTGTTTCATTAACATATCGTCTAAACTTAACGCAAGATTTCCTCGAGCAATGGAAGAGAAGTGATGGAATAAAACTAGGGCATTGATATTGTACAACAGCTTAGTGACTTCTAAAAATAAATTTATAATGCCACTTACTAGACCTTAAACGATATGTCAAAAACTAACGCTGCTCTGAGGATAAAAAAAGGGAAGTATTGTAAAAGGAGCACCGATTCCACTCTAAAAAATAAAAGAAGTCGGTGGTACCAGAATGTACCTAAAATTCTGCATAACTTCTGCAATAGTTATCCTGGCAAGCTCCAAAAGAACTAACAATCACCTAAATAATTTTAAATCCATGATTGAAAATATTTTATTCCTTTTTTTAACTTCTTTTTTGTTTGTGGCTGGCTAACATAATTTTGGATAGCTATTTTGCCCCCACTTTCCGTCAACCCATCGAGCTGAAAATTTACACGTGGTCTCGTTGCCAATGGGAATACATTTTATCAAATTTTTAGCCCCACATGGCAAACCCAACAACAAAAAAATCAATTTTTCATGTATTTCAAGGGGCAGATAAATTAAAATTACCAAGAACTGCGCTAATGAGATCCTTTACAAAAAGTGTATCCAGTGCCTTGGGTCCATATATCTTCTTTTGTTTTCTAACATTGTTGGGAAAATAAATCTGTTGTGTGAAAGCGTGTGTATTATTCGAATATTTATATACTAGAAATATCACCCGATGTTATCGAGATAACACTGACAGGCACTTTGCGATAATCACTACCTGTTGTTGCGAAAAATCATCACAATTCCATATTTTAAAAATAAATATCTATGTAAAGGTGTTAATATTTCTAATATCATTAAAAGTTTTTAAAAGTTTTTTTCTACTATATATTATACGCCTACCCTACACCATTTTCGCGCCCACAACCTTCAATTTTGTTCTCTCTAAACATGACCTTAAATTACAAAATGTGAAATTATCATTAAAATTAGATCTGTTGTTGTCACTAAAGGCGGCCATTGGTAGCAAACTTCCATAGTATAGAAATCCTTTAGATGGTATGGATTTTTGAACTGTTAAATTCTGGACTTCTTCTTCTTTATTTTGAGGGCCCACGATCAATGAATTGATCATTCTGGCTCCTATGTTTCAGAGGGGTTCGCGGTGTTACTGTGCATGGGTTTCAAGGGGATACTTCACTGGTTGCAAGGGTGACTCAGCAGTGGTGTTACGAACTGGGAGTTGCAATACAGGAGACAGTAGACACAAATGTGTCGAGTGTAGCCGCCTCAACTGTTGCTTTTAGAAGCTTGTTCCAGTCCCCTATTGCCTTCGGCAGGAAAGAGGAGCTCCTATACTTTGTTCTTGTTTTTACCAGCCGGAACTGTCTGTCGTGGCCTCGTCGCAGTCTAGGGGGAAGATGAACGAGTTTCTGTTTGATTCCGGATCAGTGGACCAGCCCATTTTTTCTCTTGTACAACATGGTGAGCCTGGATAGTCGTCGTCGTTCTTCCAATGTCGACCAGCCCAGTGTTTCTAGCATGCTGCATACACTTGAGGTGTTTCTATAGCGGTTCATGACAAAGCGTGCTGCCCGTCGCTGGACCGCCTCCAACCTGTCGATGCTTTTCTGGGTAAATGGGTCCCAGACTGTAGACTTACCCGACCACTCTTCGTGCCCTTAAACTAAAAACTAATTTTCCTAATTTTTTGAAAAATTTTAATTTACTTTTTTGCATTAAAAACTCTTTAATATACCATTTTAAATACATGTTATATAAACGTAATTGGTTATACTGATATCTTCATTAACAATTTAACCAAACATTTGCCTTAATGTTTTTACTATATTTTCAGAAAATCGAAAAACAAAGAATTCTTGTATGTCAAGAAGAAACTCTCAAGCATTTTCCCTCCTGTAACAGCCTTGAAAGTCTTTTGACTTAACTTTTTCAATATCATAACAATATAAACCCACTTTAATTTTTGCAAAGTAAATATAAAAATATATTTTCATTTTTTGAAAGAAAAATCTTAACTAATCTATAGTGTTGAAAATTAAATTTTCACATACCTTAAGTAAAATTATTGGGTTTTGAAATTCAAGTGCATACTTCTGTAAATGTTGACCCGTTTTGTTAAAGCTTTTTAATTTTCTCAATTGTTAAACATATTTTTATTTGAAAAAAAAGGAATTTTTCCTAACATAATATCCTTGGATTTTAAGATTTTGTCATCCTTTTTAATATGTTATTACCCTATTTGCGATATATCTTTACGTAAGGAGTTTAATTATTTATCAAATTCTTTTTTTATTTTACAGCGTATCTGGCGCTGCCTAGGGCAAAATGAAAGAATTGAACCACCTTCCCCCAGATTTAAATAAAAATTATTAAATTCATCCACACGATTTTATCCCCTACATACGTAAACACATATTTTTGCACTTCCTTGAACTTAAATAAAATTATCAAGTCCCATTTTCTTTTTACAACTATTTTTATATATTTTCTCTAAAACAAAAGTATTGAATTCTATGCATTATTCCGTTATTTAAAATACTATGGTTATTTATTTTAACATTACAAACTACATCAAGTTCTTATTAAAACAAATTTTAAATGTTTATTATTCTTAAAATATTTTTAAAATTTTTTATTCTAAATGTATTTGTAATTGATAAAAATAATACTTAAACTTGTATTAAATTAAAAGCAATCATAGTTTATGCTTTTCGCATTTAAATGTATTCGATTGCCGTAAAATAATAGAAAATGCCCAGCATTGTTTTTTTTTAGAATACCAACGTATTGGTATTGCTTTGTTTCTTAGGCCTCATGGTCCACCTAGAACAATCTTATATATACTAGAATATATATGACCGGATGTTATGGGGATAGTAATGGTAGTTCCTTTGCGACAATTTCTACCTGCTATTTAAAAAACTCATCACAATTCCTAACTTTCAAAAGAAGTATCTATGTAATGATATTTACTTGTCTAAAACATCATAAAGTTTTGAGAAGTATTTATCTGCTGCATATTATACGCCAACCCTACTCCTTTTCAACAGCTAAATTTACTTTTTTCAACTACTAGACATGACCTTAAGTTACCCAATCTAAATTATCATTACTATATCACTTTTGTCACTAAAGAGAAAAAATGTTGTCATCCACATAAAATTGTACACACCTTACTTCTTACTCCAGATATATGGACCTAAGAAGGTTAATTATTTTTCAAATTCATTGTGTGCTACCTTGGGAAAATAAAATTATCTTATTACTTTCTCCCCTTCCCCCCCCCCCCCCCCCCACTAAACAGAGTCTTAAATATATTTTTAAAATCATCCAAGTTATTTTAACACGCTTACTTACGCAAAACTCATTTTTTGCCATGTTTACTTGCTTTGTTCTGATTTGAATGAATGATAAGTGCGTTAGTGAATGCTATTTGGAAATGTAGTTTCGCTGCACTGATTGCATAATAGGGCATTTTCGTATTAAAAGTATATGTAAAAGTTAAGTTTTTTTACTTCTTTATAACTTTCATAAACGTTTTTTAGAAAGAATAAAAATAAAAACGAATTCAATATGTTAAAAATACAAAGCTAAATTTTTATTAATGTTTTAGAAAATGTTATCATTTAAAAAGCTATCTAATTTTTTTTGGGTTAATTTTACTTTTAATAAATAGAAAATATATGATCAGTTTTGTTTTGAGCGGTTCTAAAATCAAAGAAACTTGGAGCTGCGGCTAAAATAGGAAATCACGCTATGACTTTATTTGTAAAATTATTTAAATAAAATACATATTATTTTAATTGTGCAATTTCAACTACGCACTAACATACGCACTAAGATAAACAGATGTTGGGTTTTTTCCCCGATTGTGGTGATCTGACTTATGACTTATTAGAGAGGAGTGTCTCTCGTATGAGATCTCCTCTTGGCACTCTGTCTAGGGATATGTTATTTAAGCCGAATAACCACACGGACATAACACCTATCTATATACATATAGTATAGACTGAAACGAAGTCTTAGTTAAAGGTGAAATTAACTACAAATATTTATTACACAATAATATTTACAACTTCCTACGTGAAACACTCGTGGTGCTCAATGTATATACATCAAACGGATTTCATCCAATTAGAAAGGTATATTAACACAAAGCAAGTGTCCCTAACATACAGACGGTATCATCATTACTACTGCTATATTGCTCAAGTTCTATGCTCGATCTTGGTAAACTTAGCCTT
>CAXITT010000013.1:2256649-2269687 GCA_964033795.1 Lymnaea stagnalis | reverse complement strand
GGGGGGGGGGGGGGGGGGGGGGGGTGAGCGAACTGGTGCAGGAATGTGATATCACAAGGGAACTCACTCGTGCAGAGCGACTTCGGGGCAACTTGATGGGAGGGAAAGGAGTTATTATACAAGCGTTTCCTAGGGCGGGTTCACGATGGAAGAAATTTGACAAAGTCCAGCCTCAGATCGTTACAGCCACTTAAAGGTCATTGGAGGTCACCGGTGACCTACTGATCTTAGTGGGTTGTACTGTCATGAGGGCGGGTAAGTTTACGAAATTTACGTTCATTTGGCGTTTAGGAACAAGGTCAAAATTAAGATGCAATGTTTCACCACAAACAAACAAACTGATAGAGCAACCTAAGTAAAATTATTTTAAGAGGATTTAATCTGGGGCATTTACTTAATAACAAAGTTTAAAATGCAATGTAAGTAATTAGATAGTATTTAATATAATCTTTACATTGAGCATTCAAGCCTTTGACCTTAACAATTATTAATTTCATCCTTGGTTCCAATTCATTTTCTTCTGAATTATCTTTTCATGTTTCATTTATTATTAAAGTAAATATATTAAATTGTAAATCTTCAGCCTGCAGTGATGGTTGCGGTCAAGATGGATCTTGTCTGAACACGACTGGAATATGTACATACGGCTGCCGACCAAATCATTATAGCCCTAAATGTTTTAGTAAGTTTTACTTTGATCTCAGGGTCTTCCCTGTTTATTTAATTTTGTTTCAGTATTTTATCTAATAATTAGTTCTTTGGCAAATATATTTTTTTCTTTGACAACATATTTGTTTTAACTTACACTTTTATTCAGTTTTTTTACACTTTTCATTCACTCTAACGCTTCTGCAATGCATGGATATTCAGCTAGCGTCAATACAATTTTCTTCAATTCTGTTCTTTATCAATTAGACACATTATCTTACATTTGCCCCAGGCACACCATAGGCCAAGCTAAGGTTCCCTCAGTTGACCTCCGTACAGAATGCACGTTTTCTCCAACCCATCTCCATATGATATGGTTATATCCATTGTGTTGGCGTTGGTTTGTTAATTTTAGAGGTTATGCATGCTAGTTCGAAAGGTGAGAGGTTGGGGGGGGGTGGTTGTTTGGGTATAGGTAATATTTATCGTACAATTCAACATTTAGGTATTATATATTCAGAATGTAGCATAGGATGTGCAGGAAATGGTACGTGTGATAAAAGAACAGGAGATTGCAAAATGGGGTGTAAACCGGACTATTATGGTACCAAGTGTGAATGTAAGTACTATTTTCTTTCATTAAGACCATCTTCGTACCTCTTAATAAATAAGTGAATCTAAAAGCTACTTTTTAAAAAAATAATGTGTGCAGATAATCTTGTACAGCATAAAACAATTAAGCTCCCATTATTTCATTAAGTTACATAAAGGTCCATCCACATATTACGTTCTAAAATAGTCAAAATTTCGACCTCCCCTAAAACACGCGTACTATATTGAAGACATTCCTTTACGCGTGTGCATAATTAGCGTTTGGACACCAACTGACTTTGCATAATTAGCGTTTGGACACCAACTGACTTTCACCCCCCCCCCCGAGAAACAAACAAATACAAAAAGCAACAAACAACAAAATCGAAATACCTTAAGTCGTCACAGTACACAGAGTGTGTTACGTGTTTCCACGGCCTGCCGTTGGCAAGGCCAGTGGCTACCAGATTTAAACGCTGCCTCTACCTGGTTGACAGGCTGACCTTGGGTACGGCAATGATAATGGGTCGAAGAGCAACAGATTCGCAAATCGTCTTTAGATAGGACCTTAATAGCGTGTACTGTAAAACCCCATATACTTCATAGAGATTAGGGGGCTAAAATACATTTCCCTGGTCAGCCGGGGGGGGGGGGATTTTTCCATATGGGCAGCTGCGGCTTCTTCTCGTAAGCGCTTCGAAATATTAAACAATTTTCGGTCATTTTGCAAACAATAGCTCACTTAAGTAACTAATGTTTGCAGTTCCTAGATAACTGTTATATTGAGGTATTCGCCATTTTAAAGTGCCGTCGTAAGAACTTAATTGAGGGCGCCTGGTGAAAACCTCAATTTGAAATGGGCTCCGGGAATCGAAAACATTTATAAACGACTGACGTAGCACAACAAAATTTACGTCACATCCACGTTCATAATGCGGTAGGCTAAATGTTGAATAAATACCTCTAACAATGAGCACCATGTAAGCGATAATTAGCTAATGCAGTTTGTAAAATACCTAGTTACATTATGACGATAATTCCATAAAACATTGCATGATATTTATACAGCGTTCAAAATATATGCTATTATTCGACGGTCAGACTTTCAGGATGATCATTGTAAAATTTTGAAGAAAAAAAAAGGACGTACTTTCTGCCACACACAACCTCGACTCAGCACTACGTACGCACACACAGCCCTTACCCAGCCATTCACACGCGCACACAGCCCCTGCCCAGCCACACATACGCGCACAGTTCCTACCCAGACATACGTACGCACACAGCCCCTGCCTAGCAATACGTACGCACACAACCCCTACCCAGCAACACGTACACACACACAGCCCCTACCCAGCCATAGGTATGCCCGCACAGTTCCTACCCAGCCATAGGTACGCACACACAGTTCCTACCCAGCCATAGGTATGCATTCATAGCCCCTACCCAGCCCTTTGCACTCGCACACAGCCCCTACACAGCCATACGTACACACACAGCACCTACCCAGCGATTAGTACACACACAGCCCCTACCCAGCCATAGGTATGCCAACATAGTTCCTACCCAGCAATACGTACACACACAACCCCCTACCCAGCCATAGGTATGCCCGCACAGTTCCTACCCAGCCATAGGTACGCACACACAGTTCCTACCCAGCCACAGGTATGCATTCATAGCCCCTACCCAGCCATAGGTATGCCCGCACAGTTCCTACCCAGCCATAGGTATGCCAACATAGTTCCTACCCAGCAATACGTACACACACAACCCCCTACCCAGCCATAGGTATGCCCGCACAGTTCCTACCCAGCCATAGGTATGCCCGCACAGTTCCTACCCAGCCATAGGTACGCACACACAGTTCCTACCCAGCCATAGGTACGCACACACAGTTCCTACCCAGCCACAGGTATGCATTCATAGCCCCTACCCAGCCATTCGCACGCGCACACAGCCCCTACACAGCCCCTACCCAGTGATTAGTACACACACAGCCCCTACCCAGTCATACGTATGCCAACACAATTCCTACCCAGCCATAGGTATGCAAACCATAGCCCCTACCCAGCCATAGGTACGCACACCACAGCCCCTAACCAGCCATACGTACACACACACAGCCCATACCTAGCCATAGGTATGCACACACAGTTCCTACCCAGCCATAGCTATGCACACCACAGCCCCTACCCAGCCATAGGTATGCACACACAGTCCCTTACCCAGCCATACGTACACACACAGCCCCTACCCAGCCATAGGTAAGCACACCATAGCCCCTACCCAGCCATAGGTATGCACACCACAGCCCCTAACCAGCCATAGGTATGCACACACAGTCCCTACCCAGCCATAGGTACGCACACCACAGCCCCTACCCAGCCATAAGTATGCACACTACAGCCTCTAACCAGCCATACGTACGCACACCACAGCCCCTACCCAGCCATAGGTATGCACAAAGAGTCCCTACCCAGCCATAGGTATGCACACACAGTTCCTACCCAGCCATAGGTACGCACACCACAGCCCCTACCCAGCCAAAGGTATGCACACACAGTCCTTACCCAGCCATGCGAACGCTTACGCAAAATCTTTAAAAAAATTGACAACACCCCCCCCCACACCTTTTTTTTTTGTTGAATGTTTACGTTCTATGGATGATTCGATTGCTAAAAATTGTTTGCTTTAAATTTTCTAAATTTAATAAAATTCCTTAGAATTAGCATGCATACAACATCGTGAAAATATTTTCTTTAAAAAATGAAGTAAATTTGTTGAATTCATAATAATAATAAATTTTTAGTCTACAAATTTTAAATATAAAAATCTTCATTGTAGGGAGCAGAATAGTAAGATCAAGTTTAGCTATAGGAAATATGAAGAAAATGTTGGAATAAACCTGAAAAACAAACAATGAAAGAGTCGACAGAAAGCCTTTCTCAGCTAATAAAACATATTTAAAATAATGCATTGAAAAGTTTAAAGAAAACTAATGCAGTGTTCGAGTGAAAACTGCAGAATTAGTATGGAAATTAATTTAGACAATGGAAAATGCACAGTACTTATTTGCTATAAGAATGGTAGAAGTAAAAATCTATTTATGTTTGTCACTGCTAATAATTGCATTCTGCTGTTAGTTTAGCCTCTCTTGCAGGTTTGTATGTTGATACAATTATGACTTTGTCCCATTGACATATCCAGCTTGTAGTTTGGGTTGTGCTGGAGATCACTCCTGTGATCCAATGACCGGTATTTGTAACTATGGCTGTGTACCTGACTATTACGGGCTAAGATGTCTTGGTGAGCTCTGAAAATTTCACTTTGTTCTCTCTTTTACAAATTAATTATTTGACGAATTATTTATTTCCCTACTCAAACTCTAATTTGTAACCTTCAAATTTGTTAATGCCCTATTAATTAAAGAATGCTAGTAAAAGGCTTTAAAAATGCTGGCAAAATATAAAATAAAATCAAAACATTTGGCCTTGCATGCCAATTGTTTAAGTTATGCAAGGTAAAACAAAAAGTATTCTATGAAAAAATGCAGAATATGGGACATATAATTGACTCAGGGATTAATATTTATTTTAGATTTAATGCTCATACCGTTGCTACATTTCTGCAAAGAAGGTCTTTCATCACAAAATTTTGCTAAAAGTAATACAGGAATGATCTCTCCTTTTTTATTATTTGGCTGACAGTGAGCTATTTTCTGAATTTCATTGAACATAGATTACAATGGCCACCACAAAATTTGATGCCTGGAAATTTAGACTTGTTTCTAGGTTTATTAACTAGCTGATTCATAAAAGGCATTACGTTTTCTCATAGCAGCTCTAGATTTTTTTTTTACGAAACTGATATTAGCCATTTTTTCCAGCATGAATCAGTATATTAAGTATACACTGTCCAAAGCAAAATATGATGTGTCCAATGTTAGAATTGTTTTTAAGTTACGCTGATTCTAGAAAAGAGCACGAATGGTTCCGTATTGGTACTTAATTTTTGAGATGTTGAGCATATGTCCTTTTAAAGCATGGAACATGGGTAATAATTATTTTAAACATATTTTAAAAACATAGAGTTGATGTTCTTTTTCAATAAGAGCTCCAATGACACTAGGAACAAACCTAAAACTCAAGGCAGTTTTTTTTTGTTTGCCGGTGCTGTCAATAGGCCATAATTATTTTGTGGCAACATTGTTGCTAAGCTCTCAAACAAGTACAGTCATATTTATAATATACACTGCTCCATGTCAACAGACAGAATTATTGCAAAAAGGATTGTTAAACCAATACATTTCTCTAAGTTTAATTATTAGTGTCAAATGGATATGATTGAATTTCATAGTAATCAAGAGGGAACGAAGAAATAAATACTTAAGTTGACTACCAAATCCGCTTAAATTTGTTTCCCTTAAAGCACTTCAATCCAAGCAGACTGAGAAGGTAGCCTACCAACTGATTGGTACTTGCTCTCAATAAATAGGTCAACTTTTGGGAAATTCCCTAACTAATTTTGTCTTGTCTCAAAGACTATAAGCCACGGTGAATTTCGTTTACCAAAATTTTCATAAAACAATAAATCCCATTATTAATATTACAGCTTTTATTGGTTTGCTATGATATACAAATATACAAACATCAATTAACCAGCCACAACTCGGTTCTGGAAATGGGACAGGTTTGTTAAATGCATGTGTAACTGTAAGTGAAAAACTTGAAAATGCTTTGTGTTTTAATTGGTAATGTGTACTTCAAAATGTTATTCAAGTTGGGACTGCTGATATATGTAACAGAAAATAGAATGTTTTGATAATCTGCTGCAATAAGGAACAGAAACTAGAATGTTTTTTGTTCCTCCGGTTAGTTAGTAATTTATTAAAATCCTATCCATGTTCTGTTTTTCCTCACCTCTATCACTGGTGCGTATGTTCTCACATCTATCCCTGTTGTGTATGTCCTCATATACATCCCTTTTGTATAAGTCCTCACATCTATTCCTGTTGTGTATTTCCTCATATATTTACCTGTTGTGTATATCCTAACATCCATCCCTGTTGTGTATGCTCACATATCTATTCCTGTTGTATAAGTCATCATATCTATCCTTGCTGTAAATGTCCTCACATCTATCACTGCTGTGTATGTCCTCATATATTTACCTGTCGTCTATGTCCTAACATATATCTCAGTTGTGTAAGTCCTCACATATAATCCTGTTGTGTATGTCCTAACATCTATCCCTGTTGTGTATGTCCTGACATCTATAGATGTTGTTTAAAGCATCACATCTATCCATGTTGTGTGTGTTCACACATTTATCCATGTGTGTATGTCCTGACATCTATACCTGTTGTTTAAAGACTCACATCTATCCCTGTTGTTTTTGAACTAAAATCAATTCCTGTTTTCAATGTAGTCACAGCTATCCCTGTTGTGTATGTCCTCTCATTTATCCCAATTGATGGAATCAAATACAAATCAATGTGCTTGTTTAAATATATTACATTTCAGATAATAGCTTTACACACAAATTTAACACAGCTTTTCACATTCTCTTCATAATCAACCATATTTTAAACAATTTTTTCCATCAGTTAATAATTTCATAATTTCTTGGGAGTAGAAAAGTATTTTCAACTGTACCTCATCTGACCTGTTGAAATTTTGTAAAACTTTTGCTTTAAAATGGTTCTTTCAGTAGACAAAATAACTTATAATTTTAAGTATGTTGAGCTGAATGTTAGACAGTTTTTAAATTTTCAAATTTAAAGACACTCAAGTCTGCTTTAGAAATAAAAGTGATGCGTTTCCTTTTTTTTTTCTCCAAATTTTTCCAAGATAGACGCATCAAATGTTATTTAGCTCAGGGGGATAATAAAATATTAATTACTATCTTCGTTGTAAAATTACAAAGAGAAATCTACAATTTTAATGACCTCCTTACTAACTTCTTTCTTCCTAACCTGAAGTAAAGCCCACTTCATTTTAAAGCAATTTAAGCTATATTAAAAATGTATTTAAAATGTCTCAAACTCCAACTAATAATGTTAACCATGAAAAGATCATGACAGACATTTGCTACTAATGTCACTCTCACTGATTGTTCAATAATTTTCATTGTTGATTGTATTAAAATTTCACCCCATCCTTATTATTAATCTGCGTCTGCTACTTCCAATCCTATACTCTATTGAATAACTTTTATGTCTAAGAACTCATATTTTAATTGCATACCTATCAATTGTTATGTTCAGTGATATAAATTTTAAAGAATGCAAATTTAGGTGATTTAATATAGTTTCAATTGATCAATAATGTAAATCTGCTTACACATGGCTAATGAGTTGTTAAAAAAGTCATATATTAACAATATTATAAATATTTCAGACTGCCCACTAACATGTGAAGAAGCTCAGTGCCTTATGGAAACAGGAACTTGTAAAATAGGATGCATACCAGGCTTTTATGGTGCTGTCTGTGATTTAGGTAAAATTACGTCTCCTAAATTGACTTAGAAATATTTGTAGTGATGGGTATGAAAACAATATAAAATTCTTACCTCAAACTTTTTTAAAAGTGTGATTTTGTAAACTATAATTCTCTTATAGAAGATCCACCACATTTTAATTTTAAAATATGTGATTTATTAATAATCATTGGGCTCCTTTGAATGCTGATCCATTGTGGGCCTATAATATCTGAATTATATTCTCTCGGTAGAATACTGAGTTATTATTGTGTTTGTTGTTGCTTGTATCACTGCTGTGGCTCCATACTTTTCTATTCTTTGACGTAGAATTTATATCTGCCTTAATCTAAGAAATTGCTTGTTTTAATGTGAAAATATCTATTTATGTCTCATTTCTGTTGATCTTAACTTGAAGACGTTTTAACTAATATTGATTATGTCATGCTCTGCAGCCTTTTGACTAAGCTTGTTTGAATACCTCTTTACTTCTGCATTTGCTTTAGACATTTTTATGGCTGTAAAATTGAATGATGATTGAATTATAGTTTGTTTTCATTGTGTTTAATGATTAGTTCCTTAGTGATATTCAGGTCCGTTACGTCTCTCTTAATTTATAAATTTGACACTCAGAAATTCTTTAAAATAAAGACTGTAAGAGATCATTCTTATGGTTAGAAAATATAAACAAATAATGGAAACAGACTCAAAGGCTTCGTAATCGTATCCATTTAAAGATATAAAATCGGATATCATAGACATAGGGGAAACATTTTCCATATAAAGATGTTAAACTGCTTGATAATACTAATATTCATACAAGGTTTTATTTTTGCACAGGATTTTAAGAGACCTGTGTACAGGGCTTTTCCTATATGAAGTCTGCAAATATAATTTATTGTTTGTATTAAAGGAATGTCACTGAAACGGGTCATAATTTTTGCTTAATGCTTTGATTCCATGTAGAATGCCCGGAAAATTGCAAAGATGGACTTTGTGTTTGGGATTCTGGGATTTGTAAAGAAGGTTGTCAGGCCGGCTGGTTTGGCCCAGAATGCAAGAAAAGTATATACAAAAATTACCATTCAGCCAAATAAATTTGCTATTACTAATTATCATTAAAAATAATATTTAATGTATACATTAAAAAGTGATTACCTAAGTCAAATGTTCAGAAAACAGGAAATTGATAACAACACTCTTTAACTCACCGCTTGCTTAGAAATGAATCAACTTCACTTAAATTATATTTGAAATTATTTATGCATGGTTAATATTTAATGACTGAAAATTCTGATATTGCCACTTTTCTTATATTATCTACTTGATTTATTCGTTTTTTTGCAGAATGCTCAAAAAACTGCTTGACTATCAACTGTGACTTTCAAACTGGGAGATGCACAGGATGCAAAACAGGATTTCAAGGCATTGAATGCAATACATGTAAATCTTAGTGCTCATAAAACATGTTTCCTTAGTTTAGAGGTCTAGCAAATAAAAAATATTTTTGAATTTGAACTACCTGCTGAATCATGTATTAGATATTAGGTCACATTTTTAGTTGGTTCCTAATTATTTATTTTTTTACTTACACCAAGTCTCTAGAAGATTTAACTGATCAGAGATAAAAGTGGCCCAATCACACTCACAACCTCTAAAACGAATTCACTACTTTGGTCTATTCTGAAGTATTATTATTATTATTTACAGTGATCTTATATAGCGCTCACCGCGCTGCATATAAAAATATAAGAAAACATAAACATGACAAAAAATTACATACACATATCTAACTAAAAACAGATGTATAAAAAAAAAATGTATATTCACCCCAACCACCCAGGACTATTGTCTTGTCAAGACATGGATGGCATAATGTGTCTTAAGTGCCGTTGTAAAGTCCTGGACGGTTGGTATATTGCGGATTTGTAGTGAGATAGAAGTCCAGTGTTTAAGGGGCACAAAAACAGAAAGATCGTTCACCATATTTTTAGTTCGTTTTACTTAATCTGCTATGTACAACTTTAATATTAATTATTTCACAAGCTGCTTTGATGCATTATATGCATCTGAAGGTAGAAATCAGAAGTAAAAACAATTCTTTTGTCTGTACTTTATTGCTCTGCCAACTATTTCGAATATTATTCACCTAATACCATATTTCATGACTTACTTTCTGATTTGATGCAATTGATGCATTTGAAGGAGGGAATCAGAAAAAAAAACGAAGTTGCATAATAATAGCTTCTCTCATAAAAACTTAAATTTAATATGGAAACACAAGACTTGTTTTTGTTTCAAGGGCTCATAATTGGATAGAACGTGTAAGCTGAAGCCCACTCCACACCACAAACTTTAACTCCTATCACTAAAATTTGGTTAAATGGATGCAGATGGGAGGGGAGATATTTGGGACGGTAAACCGTAATACTCTTTATGTTGTCACTTTTTCTAGTTAGTTTTTAAATGCTTAACTTTAGGATAGTGATAGCTTGCAATTCTATGGGTTAGCGCATTTTCCTTTATGCAGTGTTTTTTTTTAAAAAGGCCCATAGGCATATGCCTCAAATATTAATTACAGGGGCATACAAAAAAATAACATTAGACTGACATTTACACCCACCATCGTATCTTTAATGTTCCCTTTATTGACATTTCCTTCATTGGCTACCTATACAGGAACGCATTGACTACAAGTTGTCTGTTCTCTGTCACAACTTTATCTTGGATTCCTGCCCTCCTATCTAACCGAACTTCTTTCTGTCTATTCACCCCTTCGACAGCTTCGCTCCTCTGCAGACACGCGTATTCTGTCCGTTCCCAAGACACACACTAAAACATATGGTGAAAGATCTTTCGCTTTCTGCGCCCCCAAACAATTGAATTATTTGCCACTGCACATACGCAATATACCAACCACCCAGGCCTTCAAAACTGCACTCAAAACATATCTTTTTTAAATTATACCCTTCCATGGTTTGCCTTGTAAACGTTATGTGGTGGGGTGGTTGAATATACATTGCTGTTCTTTATTTCATAAATGTATCTTATTTTAATGTCATGATTATGTCTCTTTTGATAAAAATTGTATGTACAGCGCGGTGAGCCCAGCCCTAACCTGGGGTACCGCACTATATAAGACCTCTTATTATTATTATTATTTTCATTATTTTACTAGAATTTCCTTTTAAGCTTCCATTATAATATAAAAATGTCTGGCATGTATTGATGGTTTCCAAATTTTTTGTACCACTGGTTTTTATTTAATTTGTGTTACTGTCTAGATAACTTTGACAGTGGGTATGTTTAGGAATTTAATGTATGTTACTGTCTAGATAACTTTGACAGTGGGTATGTTTAGGAATTTAATGTATGTTACTGTCTAGATAACTTTGACAGTGGGTACGTTTAGGAATTTAATGTATGATTATACTGCAATTGGATATGTTAAGAAAGTGAAGGGATGTTAGTGACTAGATTGTTCTTACTGTGGGTATGATTAGAAAGTGAAGGGGTGTGACAAATCTATTGAGACATCAATGTGACTTTATTAGCTGATACACTTTAAATATATATATTTTTTTACAAACATTGAGTAGAAATGTTTCATAAATACACATTTTAATGTAGTGTAATCTGCACCTCATTGATTTCGAACGTTACATTTTTTGTGAAAATTTGCTTGAAGATAATTTCAAAGCAATAAAAATAAGAATTAATTGAATTTTTTGCTATTTGACCATATTTCTTATGTATATATATACAAGGCTTTAATGTCTGAGTTGAAATATTGATTATAATGTCCAATGAGCTAACAGGACTCCAGCTCAGCACCTTTTCACAACCTTCCAAATCCTTCCGATCTTCTTCGCTTTTTTTATGTTGTTCTTTTAGGATTTCTGGCAAAATCTTCGGACTGCTAACTGATCAACCTCCCGTCATCCCATCGAGCTGAAACTTTGCAGATAGACTCCTTTTCGATAATAACACATTATTTCTAATTTTCAGCCTCACCACAAATCCCTGACCCATGAAATATTTTTTTCTCCAGTTTTTCGATGAAGAGAATATGATTTAGAGCCATCAATAAGTCGCACAAAAATTCATACGAAGAATTTATACGGAATTATTATTTTTTTTTTTTTTTGGGGAGGGGGGGGCTTGTTTGATTCAGTTTCTTTTTACACATTTTTTTTACCCATTATAAATTTCTTTCAATTTAATTAACCGAAGTCCAATTCCTTTGTTATTTCAGCTTGTGGGAAAAATTGCGTTCGTGGTGCATGCGATCGAGAAGGTAGATGTTTGGAAGGCTGTAAATCCCAACATAGTGGAGAGTTTTGTGAAACAGGTAAATAGCCATATCAGACAATTGTGTCTCAATCCCTAATTGTTCTGATCAGATGACGTCTTTTAAATCTTTGTTTACCTCACAAATGTAAACAATTGCCACTGATAAAATAAAAACTATTTAGGTTATTTATTATGTATCTAAATGATTTGATTCGGAATAATACAAATATAAGCATATCATTTCATTGGTTTAAGACACGAACAAATTTTTTTTTTGAAACAATAGAGCAAAAATTGGTTGGTTCATATCATATTCGCTTTCATATCACGTATGGTTGCCATAGTTTGGCTAAGTAAACATGGATTGGCTAACCATGGAGTGAATCGAGCAGTTGAAATAATTTAGGGTCAATGTTTACATGATATTTTTAAAACTATTTTATTATGTATAACTCCACTTGCTCAAAACGAGCTTAGAAACAGCGAACCTAAGTTTGAAACTAGCAAAAATCGGAAAAAAATAACTGGTAACCACATAAAAACTACTCTGTTTTTTTTATGTGGACTTACACCATGTCTGTTTATTTTTAAATTTTCTCATTTTAAAACTTTTCATAATTTGCCAAATTTTCTCCAACCTTATTGATTCTTATTCTACAATTTTCTGGCTTATTTGTTGACGAGTCAACAGCTGGAAGGACTTTTTGATCCTTAATTACCTCTTACTCGGTTACATGCCATAAAAACCTAAAAAATTATATTAGCAATAAATAATGTTAATTAATTATTTATATACTTTTAATGCAATGAAATCTCAGATGATAGCACATCTACACTTGTTGCACCCAAAATTAAATTGTGTTCAAATGACATGTAAAGCGGTATAAGTATTTCAAATTATTCATTTCAAATGTTTTTGGAATGGTAAGAGACACAATGTGACTAAAGGAAATTTTTACTTCTGATACATATAGCATTCAGGGGCCCACAATATTTAATATATGTCATTGCACATGCCTGTCATTG
>CAXITT010000013.1:2194277-2256194 GCA_964033795.1 Lymnaea stagnalis | reverse complement strand
TAAAGATCTTGAAGTTATAATAGTATGCCATCCAGGTATGGTGTCTATGTAAGAGGCACACATAGCGGGACAGTAAATACAACGGTATTAAGTATGACTACCGTTGGCTTGATACTTGTATCTGTCCATCGCTGTGTCTTGTTAAAACAACAGCAGATTGCAGAATGAATCATAATTAAATTATATGGGATGTGATCCTCACACATGCACTATTTCCTATGTGAGACTTTAGCACACGGCAGGAAAGTTAGCCTATTACACAGATTTGACGGACACTCGCTGGTTGTATACTGTTGTATCAATAGCTTATTTTATAAGCGCATTGCAGTATGTGTACCCAGAACGATATGCAGTTGTTTGTTACGCACAAACCCTGGTCACTGGTATCTATTTATTAATCCTATTAAATAATTTATTTAACGGTTGTATGTTAACCTTTAAAATAGCATGAGCATAAGTCTACACGCTGTAGGTTATCCTACACTCTATCCTGGCTATGAGTCTGAACAGAAATCTTCCAATGCTAACACTCAACAAGTTCCTACTAACCACAAAGAAATAAAAATGGCGTAATTGCCTTTACTTACAGAGCGTTCCAATGGGCCGCACTGAACAAAGGCACACTGTAGGTATGCTGACCAAAGCTCGAAATGACCCCTACCTCGTGTGCTCCCCTTTTTAAAACCGTGCGCGGACATATCAGAGAGCCCCTACGTCACACCTAAACCGAGTCGGTCTAAGTTTTGCCTTCTGGCCAGTTTCCTGGGGTAAAATGCCTAACTCTGGGGACTAATCCAGAGTAATAATTAAAATCTTTATCCACATCCCTAACGACTTATATGTAATCTGTGCAGTTTTGTCTTAGCTATCTAAGATGCTATTTTATATTTTTATGACTTAAATAGTTTTTAAGATATTTTAACTAGAAGGGGGTGGGGACCACTATAAATGAAGGCGAAAACTCCTTTAATGACTAAATATTAAAATATCCTCCAACGATGGAAACTTGTAAATATGCTAAGGTATAGTGAATAAAATCCCCGTCTTAACTAGATGTAATGTATAACTTAATACGCTAGGGTTCCTGATAAATAAATTATTGAATTTCTAACCAATGCGCACATCGTGGTATTTTATTATTTCCTCCCTATGCGCCGGTCGTATAGTGACCGTCGGGGGGGGGGGGGGGGGAAGGTGAAAAGGGATACCTGTTACGCACCGCGCCAGTGCTACTACACACCGCGCGGCCTTGAGTTGGGCGCCAGACATGGTTTACGTAACGGGTCAAATAGTGGGTTGGGGCATACACTGCCACATTATGTATAACTCAACTTGCT
Source organism: Lymnaea stagnalis (assembly GCA_964033795.1). Lineage (NCBI taxonomy): Eukaryota > Metazoa > Mollusca > Gastropoda > Lymnaeidae > Lymnaea > Lymnaea stagnalis. Next base: position 2,254,857 of record CAXITT010000013.1, on the reverse strand, counting down.
CAAAACGAGCTTAGAAACAGCGAACCTAAGTTTGAAACTAGCAAAAATCGGAAAAAAATAACTGGTAACCACATAAAAACTACTCTGTTTTTTTATGTGGACTTACACCATGTCTGTTTATTTTTAAATTTTCTCATTTTAAAATTTTTCATAATTTGCCAAATTTTCTCCAACCTTATTGATTCTTATTCTACAATTTTCTGGCTTATTTGTTGACGAGTCAACAGCTGGAAGGACTTTTTGATCCTTAATTACCTCTTACTCGGTTACATGCCATAAAAACCTAAAAAATTATATTAGCAATAAATAATGTTAATTAATTATTTATATACTTTTAATGCAATGAAATCTCAGATGATAGCACATCTACACTTGTTGCACCCAAAATTAAATTGTGTTCAAATGACATGTAAAGCGGTATAAGTATTTCAAATTATTCATTTCAAATGTTTTTGGAATGGTAAGAGACACAATGTGACTAAAGGAAATTTTTACTTCTGATACATATAGCATTCAGGGGCCCACAATATTTAATATATGTCATTGCACATGCCTGTCATTGTCGTGGATGGCCATTCCTATGTGATATTAATTTAATGTTTCAAATGAAACTTTCAGATTCTCTTAACCAAAAGCTTGTCCTATATGTCTTTAAAATAAATAATGATGATAATTTATAATATTTTGTACTAAATAAAATATTAGAACATACAAAATATATTCTATATGCAGGGTCCTTAAGTTTGTAATGAGGGCATCTTTGACACTAAGGGCTTGTTCAATGTCTCCCATAGACCAGATTGAAAAACCACGCTGCAATCCTAATTAAATCTAGGTCACGTTTATAACGATACAAGCCTTGACGCTTCCAGCGGCTCTTGGCCATAACAAAAGAAATGCCTAGTGGCTCCACCGTCTCATGGCAGTTAACCAGATACACTGTTGAGGGCCAGCCTATATTTTTTTTTAAAAATATGATCAAACTACTTAGTATTTGCGACATATTTTATTTGAAATGATAAAAAGAAGAACAATTAAAAAGAAACTTAAAATGCCCTTCACTTTTTATTAGAATCTGTTAACGTGTGGGCTACTCAAACCTTGGTTAATAAAATCCAACAACAGATTTCATTCCGCCATCTGAGCAATAGCTAGAGAAACGTTGCTTTTTTTGTTGTTGTTTTTTTTGAAGGTTTTGTTTTTTCACTTCAGAAGAAGATGTAATTTTATGATCAATGAAAATTTTAACGGTGACACAAATACTGTATTCACCGTGTTTATATTTCTTTTTAAAGTATTTAGAAAAAAAAAAATAAGTTTAAAAAGAACTTATATTTAATGGCTTAGTTTTTAATTAGTTTCGAATTTTAGCCAAAAATGTTGCTCTTGTTAATGAAGATTTAATATCCAAGAAAAGAAACGAAATATTCCTTATTAGAAAAGTAGCCCTTTAGGCTTGGGATTAAATAGAATAAATTCAATCTCATTAATTAATTGAAGGTTATGTTTTCCTGTATTATCTATAGTACATTTATGTCGTAGGCCTATTAAAGGCATAATAGTATATTATGGCATTTTTTTTATTTCAGTGAACGATGAATCAGAGTCCAGGACCAGCACTGGGATAATTGGGATTGTAGTTTCCCTGATTAGTATGATTATATGCTTCTTTTTTATCAAAAAAGTCATGGGTAGAAGAAATCGTAGTTCAACTGATGAGTGAATCTAAGCTCCTTGGTTCTTTATTTTTTAAAAGAAAACTTGTGTTTTTCATATTGGTTAAGGTTTTATTTCTCATCAATAAATCATTGTTTTATATTGAAAACAGGAACATAATCTGAATTATTTGAACCAAAAATATACAAAACGGATTTCGTAGGGCATATAAAAATGTTCATACTATATCATATAGAATGCAATTTTTTTTTCGAAAATGATGTGTCCATTGAAATATTATGCTTTCATTGTCATATTAATTAAAATATAATGAATTATTTTAGATATGCAAGAAACATATATATGCTTTTGTCTGGAAAAAGATAATTGTTTAACGTGTATTTTTCATTTCATTATTTTTTTTTTTTTTTTTTGCGTCAGATTTATGATCGCAAACATTTTAAATTTGTTTTTTTCATTTTTCTGTTGTCTAAATTTGAATTAATAAATTTTTTTTTTTTAAAAAAATTAATTTTTTTATTTTATTTTTTTTTTTTTTTTTTTTTTTTTTTTTTTTTTGCGTCAGATTTATGATCGCAAACATTTTAAATATGTTTTTTTCATTTGTCTGTTGTCTAAATCTGAATTAATAAATGATGGCAACTTACATACGTATCTAAGTGGGTTTAATGGTAAATTATTCATTTCTATCAATAGAATGTGTTTTAATTCTTGACAAAACTTTTGAAATATTAGACAAGACCCCATGATTAATGTTTGAAATCTGGAACAAAGATATAACCAAACAAAAACATTTCGGTGTTTGAAGTTCTGGACAACAACAAATATGCGTATCTTTTCAAAGACATTTTCTTATCTATATATCTATATATCTATATATATAAAAATGAATGTTTGTATGTCTGTCTGTCTGTATGTCTCGTATGCGCTCCTACACCATTCATGCGATTGCCACAAAACTTTAAACAGTTGTTTTCCACATAACTGGCCATTTAACAAACACATTAAAAATCTTATCATGTGTTCCGTTCCTAGCCGTTAGCCCTTAATTCGTTTTTTTTCTTATATGAGCTGTGTAAAAATATTTCCCACATGCACTCCTACGCCATTTATCCGATTCATATAAAACATTGGTTAAATGTTGCAAGCATGTTCATAAACATTTCTAAAATACTACAATTCTTTTAAAATATTCAGTTTTGAGCCAGGGGCTTCATATTCGTTTATCCTTATATGAGCTATATAAATATATTTTCAAACCGTATGCGCTCCTACACCAATCATGCGATTGCTACAAAACTTAGTGAGTTGTTGTCCATGCGCAAATGCATTTTACTGTATTATTTAAACACTTTTAAAAATATTCCGTTTTCGGCCGTTGGCCCTTAATTCGTATTTTTCTTATATGAGCTTTGTAAAAAATAATTTTCATATGCGCTCCTACGCCATTTTTTTCGATTCCGATAAAACTTTGGTGAGATGTTGCAAGTATGTCCATAAAGGTTTCTAAATTATTACAACCGTTTTAAAGTATTCATTTTTGAGCCAGGAGCCTCATATTCGTTTTTCCTAATATGAGCTATATAAATATATTTTCAAACCATATGCGCTCCTACACCAATCAAGCGATTGCTACAAAACTTAGTGAGTTGTTGTCCATGCGCCAGTTCATTTTACTGTGTTATTTAAACACTTTTAAAAATATTCCGTTTTCGGCCGTTGGCCCTTAATTCGTATTTTTCTTATATGAGCTTTGTAAAAAATAATTTTCATATGCGCTCCTACGCCATTTTTTTCGATTCCGATAAAACTTTGGTGAGATTATGCAAGTATGTCCATAAAGGTTTCTAAATTATTACAACCGTTTTAAAGTATTCATTTTTGAGCCAGGAGCCTCATATTCGTTTTTCCTAAAATGAGCTATATAAATATATTTTCAAACCGTATGCGCTCCTACACCAATCATGCGATTGCTACAAAACTTAGTGAGTTGTTGTCCATACGCCAGTGCATTTTACTGTGTTATTTAAACACTTTTAAAAACTTTCTGTTTTCGGCCGTTGGCCCTTAATTCGTATTTTTCTTACATGAGCTTTGTAAAAAATAATTTTCATATGCGCTCCTACGCCATTTATTCGATTTCAATAAAACTTAAAACTTTGGAAGCGCGGCCGCAAAGGTATTTAAATTATTATAAACTTTTCAAAATATTCAAATTTTAGCCAGCGGCCTTATTTACGTTTTTTTCTTATACGAGCTATATAAATATAATTTCAAACCGTATGCACTCCTGCACCATTCACGCGATTGCGACAAAACTTTGACGAGTTGTTATCTATAAACATAACCATTCATTGACCCAAATTCTTATTTTTTCTTATATGCGCTTTGTAAAAGATAATTTTCTATGCGCTCCTATACCATTTTTCAGAATGCGATAAAAATTTAGTGAGATGTTGTTCTATCGCCCACAAAAATTCTTAAATTACTACAACCGTTTTAAAATATTCAGTGTTGAGCCAAGTGCCCTATGTTTGTTTCTTACAAAATGAGCTATATAAATATAATTTCAAACAGCATGCGCTCCTACAACATTCAAACGCTTGCGATAAAACTGAGGTGAGTTGTTGTCCAAGAGCCAGAGCATTTTCTAAGCCATTATAACTCTACTAAAATATTCCGTTTTTATTTTGGCAATCGCCCCAAATTCTTGTTTTTTTCCTTACATTAGGAGCTTTATAAAAAATAATTTCCGTATGCGCTCCTCTACATTATTACAATGCGATAAAATTTTAGAGAGTTGTTGTGCGCGCGCCCGCCCGCAAAGGTTTCTTAAATGATTACAACCATTTGAAAATACTCCGTTTTTAGCCAGGGGTCCTATGTTCGTTTTTTTCTATATAAGCTATACAACTATAATTTTAAGCTATACAACTATAATTTCAAACAGAGCTAAAGCATGAATGGATAACTTTTAATCAAATACAAATCGTGATATTAAATTGAGTGTGTTACATATTAAGTAGGTTTCTGAAGTAATACAACAATTCTACAATATTCCATTTGTGGAGGGGGGTCCTAAATTCGTTTTCCACACTTCTAATATCTATATAATTATAGTATGCATTTCTATACCATTCATTCGATTGTGATAAACCTGGGTCAAGTGAAATGCGCACTACCGAAAATGTTTCTAAATTAGAAAAAAACATTTTACAATATTCCGTTTGGGCCAGTGACCCTAATTTTATATTTTCTTCTAAGAGCTTTGTAACTATAATTTCAAACAGAGCTATTGCATGTGTGGAAGTAGCTGAATCCGCCGGCAAATTTTTCAAATTTAGTACATCCATTGTACAATATTCCAATTAGGGCTGGGGACCCTAAATTCAATTTATTTTCTTAAATGAGCTTCATCAATATAATTTATAACGAAGATATCAACACTACCGCCCTTGAACAAATGACACATTTGTAGTAAAGCAGAGAAAACACGTTTTTACATTTTTAGTGTAGAGAGTATTTTTGTTATGTGTATAAATAAGCTTGAATTTTGTGACGCATTTTAGAATCGGAAATGACATCGAAATCGCGTTTTTTTTTTCAACTAAGAGTATTTCTTGAATAGAGTCTTATAATTTCGGAGTTGTTTTGTGTTATGTAAATACATTTTACACCAATCGATGCTTTCTCAAGTAATTAAATAACACACTTGACAGCGTAGATATTGAACGATGGTCATTTTTTACCGCTGGAATTTAAGATTTATAAATTAATGAGAAACTATACAACTGGAAATCTCCTGCCAACAATGAACGTACCTATATTCGTTTTCCACACTTCTAATATCTATATAATTATAGTATGCATTTCTATACCATTCATTCGATTGTGATAAAACTGGGTCAAGTGAAATGCGCACTACCGAAAATGTTTCTAAATTAGAAAAAAACATTTTACAATATTCCGTTTGGGCCAGTGACCCTAATTTCATATTTTCTTCTAAGAGCTTTGTAACTATAATTTCAAACAGAGCCATTGCTTATGCGGAAGTAGCTGAATCGGGATGAGATTGGTGTAGATATTTTGTACATTTCAGTGTTGCTTGGACTCTGGATATAATTGTTATATATTTGGTGGTATAATTGTTATAAAATTGGTATACAATTTGAACATAATTGATATTTAATTATTATTTGATTGCTATATTATTTGTCAATAATTGTATTTAAATGGAATATTGGTCTAGAGAGAATTACATGGAAACATATAGGTCACTCATGTTATGGGAATTTTCAGAAATAAATATACAAACAATTTTTATACGAATAATTTTATGCACAAAAATTTTATACACAAATAATTGTATACACTATACATATTGTTATTTATCGAATATATGTTTTTAATTGTTAAATAAATGAACACAAAACATATCAGAGGTCTCATTAGGTGTCACGTGCCCCCTCTGAACTCTCATGTTTCAAGAGACCTCAACAAGGAATCTAGTGACGCGAATGAAATTGATGATATCAACGATTAACTTTATTGTCACTGAGTTCATATTAACATTTGTAGAGTACACATAAAAATTTAATAAGTTCATATAAACATTTAATGAGTTTATATAAATATTTTCTGAATTCACATAAACATTTACTGAGTTCACATAAACATTTACTGAGTTCACAAAATCATTTACCGAATTTACATAAACATTTACTGGGTTCACATAATCATTTACTAAGTTCACATAAAAATTTACTGAGTTCACAAAAAACAATCATTTAAAAAACTGTAATAATAATAATAATAAAGTTCATTTCAAAAACACGCTTCATCCCCAAAGGCTCGAAGCGCGGTACAAAGTCAACAAAAAATATCTATAATTCATCTATAATCAAACCAGTTGTATCACATGCAAGTGAAACTTGGACCCTAGCAAAAATGGCAGAAAACCTATGAAACAAATGGGAGAGAAAAGATCTCAGAAAAGTAAATGGACCAGCAAAGAATGATTATTGATAAAAAATAGGAACCAACAATGAACTGAAAAACCTATATCAGGATTCCACGACAGTAGCAGAAATATAAATGGCCGGCTACGCTTGGCAACACAGTCAGAGAGAATGCCAAATGACAGAAGAGTGAAGAGGGTGCATCCCCAAACCCCAGAGGAAAACGGCTCAAAGGCAGACCTAGGCTTAGATGGATGGATCATGTGGAAAAAGATCTACATCAACTAGGAATCCAAGCATGGAAAAGAAAAGCATTAGTCTTAGTGGAAGGAAGTGGTGAGGCAGGCCAAAGCCCTAGATGGACTGTATCACCACAGGGATGGATTTAAACATTTACTGAGCTCAATTTAAAAATTACTGAGTTCATCTTAACATTAACTGAGTTCATCTTAACATTAACTGAGTTCATTTTAACAAAAACTGAGTTCATCTTAACATTAACTGAGTTCATCTTAACATTAACTGAGTTCATCTTAACATTAACTGAGTTCATCTTAACATTAACTGAGTTCATCTTAACAATAACTGAGTTCAGATAAACTTTTACTGGGTTTATATAAACATTTACTGAGTTCACAATAACATTTAATGAGTTCACAATAACATTTACTCAGTTCACAATAACATTTATTGAGTTCACAATAACATTTATTGAGTTGACATTAAAATTTACTGAGTTGACATTAACATTTACTCAGTTCACATTAACATTTACTCAGTTCACATTAACATTTACTGAGTTGACATTAACATTTACTGAGTTGACATTAACATTTACTCAGTTCACATTAACATTTACTGAGTTGACATGAACATTTACTCAGTTCACATTAACATTTACTCAGTTCACATTAACATTTACTCAGTTCACATGAACATTTACTCAGTTCACATTAACATTTACTCAGTTCACATTAACATTTACTGAGTTGACATTAACATTTACTGAGTTGACATTAACATTTACTCAGCTCACATTAACATTTACTGAGTTGACATTAACATTTACTGAGTTGACATTAACATTTACTGAGTTTACATTAACATTTACTGAGTTGACATTATTATTTACTCAATTCCTATACTGTTCAGAGACTGCGTTTCTTGGCAATGACCATACTTAGAGTCACATTCAACTAAGTTGCCAATCTATCAACTGTGATCTTAGATTCAAAACCATGAACACTGAACCCTAAATAATCAATGAACAGCTCATGTACAATAACTGAAGGGCCGCTTTCATGCTCTATGAATGCAATGCTGGATTAAGGAATGTTAAGGCTTGAAATAACAAAGAAAAGACAATAAAAGGACAGCGTCTCGGCTAAAAGACGTCCTCAACAGATAAGAAAAAATAAATAAAATAGAAATGAGTTTGAAAGCTTGAAATTCAAACATGTGTAACACTCCAAATTACAACAAAATCATGTGTCACTGTCCAAATTACAACTGAAACATGTGTAACGAATTAAATTACAACTAAACCATATGTTGATATCCAAATTGAAACTGAAACATGTGTAACTGTCCAAATTATAACTGAAAGAGGCCTAACAATTCAAATTACCATTAAACATGTGTAACTATCCACACTGCAACTAAAACATTTGTAACCGTCCAGATTATAACTGAAACATATGTAACCGTCCAGATTATAACTGAAACATATGTAACCGTCCAGATTATAACTGAAACATATGTAACCGTCCAGATTATAACTGAAACATATTTAACCGTCCATATTATAACTGAAACATATGTAACCGTCCAGATTATAACTGAAACATATGTAACCGTCCAGATTATAACTGAAACATATGTAACCGTCCAGATTATAACTGAAACATATGTAACCGTCCAGATTATAACTGAAACATATGTAACCGTCCAGATTATAACTGAAACATATGTAACCGTGCAGATTATAACTGAAACATATGTAACCGTCCAGATTATAACTGAAACATATGCAACCGTCCAGATTATAACTGAAACATGTGTAACAGTTCAAATAAACCCTTAAAACATGTGTGACTATCAAAAATAACATCGGAAATGTTTGCACCTATGGAAAATACAACTGAAACATATGTAACTAACAACACTGCAACTAAGACATGTGTAACGATCCACATTACAAGTGAAAAATGTGTAACTAGCCACACTGCAACTAAGACATGTGTAACGATCCACATTACAAGTGAAAAATGTGTAACTAAGCAAATTACGACTAAAACATGTGTAACTATCCAAATTACAAAAGAAAAATGTGTAACTGTCCAAATTACAACTAAAGCATTTGTAACTACCCAAATTACAAAAGAAAAATGTGTAACTATCCAAATTACAACTGCAACTATCCAAAAGATTGCAAGAAGTAAACAAAATGTTTGTATCATTAATATAAAAAGTTTTTAACTCTCAAAAAATGTATTACAAATATTTTAAACCTTATAAATACAAAAGAAATACAGTTACTTTGAGGACCATGAATGAAGGAGTATTTGGTTGATTCCATAAGGCGATATGGTGCCGAAAATCTGAATTAACTACTTTTCATCTTTCACTCTCGATGGTATACCATTACAGAAAATCAGTTCAGTGATGGAAACATAATATGTGTTCTCTCCGGTTGAAATGTGCCGAGACCGGAGATAGTTGGCCTTTTAAATGTTGCGGAGATGATCACTGAAACTATCAGTTAATCTTCCTCCCGTTTCATCTATACAACGAGCATGTATAGCCATCAATCACATATATCACATTGCCACTTATACATGTGAGGCCCACTTTGATGTGGGCATTTCTCTCAGGACAGCTATTCTTTATGTTAACAGTCTTAGGGGCAAGTCTTACATCGGCTTCTTGAGCATGGGTTAGTCCCAGCTTAAGACCGGTCAGCTAGAAGGCGACTGTGAACCAGAAGGTCATCAGAAACAATTTTCCCGTCTGAAGAAATTAAATGAAGGCGACGAATATATGCTATTGGTGTTGGGGTCAGCATTAAGTATTACTTTTCTTTGATAACACTTTTGTTGCAATAACATTGTGTATGTGTGTGGGGGAGGGTAACAATAACATTGTGTATGGGGGTGGGTAACAATAACATTGTGTATGGGGGGGGTGGGTAACAATAACATTGTGAGGGTTGTAGGTAAGGATGCGTTTTTAGGATGGCAGGTGAGGATGAGTTGTGGAGGGTTGTAAGTAAGGATGAGATTGTGCGGGTGGTAGGTAAAGATGAGTTTAGTGAGGCTGGTAGGTAAGGATGAGTTTGTGAGGGTGGTAAGTAAGAATGAGATATGTGAAGGTGGTAGGTAAAGATGTGTTTTGTGATGGTGTTAGGTAAGGATGAGTTTTGTGATGGTGGTAAGTAAGAATGAGTTTTTAGGGTGGTAGGTAAAGATACTTTTTTGAGGGTGGTAGGTAAGGACGTTTTTGTGGGGGCAAGGTAGAGATGAGTTTTGTGATGGTGGTAGGTAAGGACGTTTTTGTTAGGGCTAGGTAAAGATGAGTTTTGTGATGGTGGTAGGTAAGGACGTTTTTGTGGGGGCTAGGTAAAGATGAGTTTTGTGATGGTGGTAGGTAAGGACGTTTTTGTTAGGGCTAGGTAAAGATGAGTTTTGTGATGGTGGTAGGTAAGGACGTTTTTGTGGGGGCTAGGTAGAGATGAGTTTTGTGATGGTGGTAGGTAAGGATGAGTTTGTGATGGTGGTAGGTAAGGACGTTTTTGTGGGGGCTAGGTAGAGATGAGTTTTGCGATGGTGGTAGGTAAGGATGAGTTTTTGATGGTGGTAGGTAAGGACGTTTTTGTGGGGGCTAGGTAAAGATGAGTTTTGTGATGGTGGTAGGTAAGGACGTTTTTGTGGGGGCTAGGTAGAGATGAGTTTTGTGATGGTGGTAGGTAAGGACGTTTTTGTGGGGGCTAGGTAAAGATGAGTTTGTGATGGTGGTAGGTAAGGAAGAGTTTGTGAGAGTGGTATGTAAAGATGAGTTTTGTGATGGTGGTAGGTAAGGATGAGTTTGTGATGGTGGTAGGTAAGGACGTTTTTGTGGGGGCTAGGTAGAGATGAGTTTTGTGATGGTGGTAGGTAAGGATGAGTTTGTGATGGTGGTAGGTAAGGATGAATTTGTGATGGTGGTAGGTAAGGACGTTTTTGTGGGGGCTAGTTAAAGATGAGTTTTGTGATGGTGGTAGGTAAGGACGTTTTTGTGGGGGCTAGGTAGAGATGAGTTTTGTAATGGTGGTAGGTAAGGACGTTTTTGTGGGGGCTAGGTAAAGATGAGTTTTGTGATGGTGGTAGGTAAGGACGTTTTTGTGGGGGCTAGGTAAAGATGAGTTTTGTGATGGTGGTAGGTAAGGACGTTTTTGTGGGGGCTAGGTAGAGATGAGTTTTGCGATGGTGGTAGGTAAGGATGAGTTTTTGATGGTGGTAGGTAAGGACATTTTTGTGGGGGCTAGGTAGAGATGAGTTTTGTGATGGTGGTAGGTAAGGATGAGTTTTGTGATGGTGGTAGGTAAGGATGAGTTTGTGATGGTGGTAGGTAAGGACGTTTTTGTGGGGGCTAGGTAAAGATGAGTTTTGTGATGGTGGTAGGTAAGGACGTTTTTGTGGGGGCTAGGTAGAGATGAGTTTTGTAATGGTGGTAGGTAAGGACGTTTTTGTGGGGGCTAGGTAAAGATTAGTTTTGTGATGGTGGTAGGTAAGGACGTTTTTGTGGGGGCTAGGTAAAGATGAGTTTTGTGATGGTGGTAGGTAAGGAAGAGTTTGTGAGAGTGGTATGTAAAGATGAGTTTTGTGATGGTGGTAGGTAAGGATGTTTTTTGTTAAACCCTTATTTTTGTTTGAAAAGATTGAAAGGCCCACCGAGTGTGATAAGGTGATACGAATGAGGGACAAAATAAGGCCAGCCTCTGGAGCAGAAGAAGTCCATCATTTCATCAGCCATAACTAAAGAGCCTTTCTCTAAATTTGCATAGTTGATGCATTCTCAGAAGTTGAGAAATTTTGATGGAGTCTATGCATGATTTTGAGTGGAAGGATAAATATAATAAATAACTGTGGCTGTCAGTTGCTTAGAAATAGACAGTTGTGAATAATCTGTTATCTTTTAAGATTAGGGTAATATCAAGAAAGGTGACAGAATACCAAGAGTTTTGGGAAGTAACTTTAAAGTTTAGAGAATCCATAATTTTCGGAATTCATTAGTTTCCATGACATTGATGCCAATGCCAAATCAAGGCATCTCTTATCAAATTAGATCATACGGCCAGTATGTGCCTCCTTTCCCACATAATACGACCAGTATATGCCTTCTTTCCCGCATATATTTGCAATGACCAAAAAAGGCAGGCATACATAGGGCCCATTTTGTATCCATGGCCATGACACTAATTTGTTCAGTTATATGACCATTGAATTCAAAAGAGTTAAGGATGAGTACCAGTTCAGCAAGTCAAATAATGGGGTCAGTAGGGATGGATAGATGTGTTTTGCACTGAAGGAAAAATCTCCAATCCTTAATTAAGACCGTCCGTATGTCGCATAGATGTGTGTAAGGAGAAGATATCAAGTAAAAACACTAAGTCTTTTGTGTCAGGGAATCAAATGTGTTTAAAGCGTGGCTGTCGTCCTTAATGTAAGTGTGTGAAGCGGTTACAATAGAGTTTAAAAAACATCAAATACAAATTCTTAAATGTTTTCCGTAGGACATGAGCAGGCTGACACAATAGGTCGTCCAGGGTTGCCTACTTTGTGAATGTTTGGAAGAATATAGCAGGAAGGTTTGTCAACGTCACTATTGAAAATGTGTAGAGTAGAAGAGGATGATGAAAGTGTTGAGGTTTCAATAAATTGTTTGGTTATAGCACAGTGATATCGTTGTTGACAATCTGGTTATTTTGGATGGGCTGTGTGTGTTTGTGTTTGTTTGCGTGTGTGTGTGCGTGTGCGTGTGGGTGTGTGTGGGTATGTGTGGGTGTGTGTGTGTGTGTGGGCGGGTTCTCTCTTGATCTCGCATCATATATAGTTATCTAGTAACAAGATCAGCTTGACTCTCACAGGTCACGCATGAAGAGATGGCCAAATGAACCATGACAAACTCGAGCTTTTGTTTATTTGCCTGGATAGGGTGGTGGGGGTTCTTCTACCTCTGAAATAGACAAAAAACTATTATTACTAAACAACTAGTTATTATGGTCCATCTCTTTGAGTACCGTGTCAAATTACCTTCACATTGTAAGTTTAAATTTTCAGTTGATGGAAATGGTCATAACATTGCGTTTAAAAAAGAAAAAAGCACAGAAGGTTTATTTATAGTCTAAAGACTCTCACAGCGTCACGAGCTGGTATGTGTGTACAAAATACCATGCACACCGTCAATATCAACTGTCATATCATTCAAAGAATTGTTCAAGCTTTGCTTCAGAGTGTCTGAGCTTGTAGGAGGTTGAGTAGGCGGAGGTTGATTAGATTGAATTCGCTGATTTGGGGTTGGCTAATTTGGGGTTGGCTAATTTGGGGTTGGCTCCTTGGGGTTGTTTATTTGGGGTCGACAGCTAGCTAGTTGTGCTGGTTAGTTCGGTTGTCTAGTTGATGTTGGCTATTTGGGGTTGGACAGCTAGCTAGTTGTGCTGGTTAGTTGGGTTGTCTAGTTGATGTTGGCTATTTGGGGTTGGCTAGTTGGGGTTGGACAGCTAGCTAGTTGTGCTGGTTAGTTGGGTTGTCTAGTTATAGTTTGCCATATTGGGGTTGGCTAAATGTGGTAGTCTAGTTGATGTGGGCTAGTTAGTGCTGGCTAAATGTGGTAGTCTAGTTGATGTGGGCTAGTTAGTGCTGGCTAAATGTGGTAGTCTAGTTGATGTGGGCTAGTTAGTGCTGGCTAAATGTGGTAGTCTAGTTGATGTGGGCTAGTTAGTGCTGGCTAAATGTGGTAGTCTAGTTGATGTTGGCTAGTTAGTGCTGGCTAAATGTGGTAGTCTAGTTGATGTTGGCTAGTTGGGGTTGGCTAAATGTGGTAGTCTAGTTGATGTTGGCTAGTTAGTGCTGGCTAAATGTGGTAGTCTAGTTGATGTTGGCTATTTGGGGTTGGCTAGTTGGGGTTGGCTAGTTGGAGTTCGGTTATTTCCGGGTAGGGTAAGGGTTAATTGGATATTTGCAAGAAGGTGTGATAACTAGTTATTTTTTTGGTAGTTCTAGGATATTGGTCAACTTAAGCTCATACTCTATGGAAAATCTTGACAAAATCGAGCACTTAATAAGAACTCACTGATACAAACGAAGTATTAGTTAAAACATAAAAATATTCCTTACCAGTGTTATTATTTGCCGCTACAGCATTGGACCAAGTTGATATTTCATTATTGGAATCGACTACGGAATTGTAGGGTGGCGGACTATCACTCATTTGTCGGTTTCTGTAATATATTAACCCGTCCACAGTATCGATACTTGGTAAGTTCACTTGCGCAACAGAACGGTCCCTACGAAACTGAACCGAAACAGGCACAGCTGATCTTTGAGAATTCTTTCGTCTTCTAAAGCAGCAGGCTATTAATAGACCTAGTATGAAGACTCCACCAACAACTCCAAATATAACTGCCATTATTTTCCATCTTTCCCACTGATCGTCGGAATAATCAACTGAAAGAAATGATATACATAATTCACACCACTTATATCAAATAATATACATAATTAACACAACATCTAAATGAAATAAGGCAAATAACTCTAACATCACCAGAAGAAGGTTTTCTTTCGAGCATCTCTGGGGGGGGGGGGGGTTACACGTGCAGTGCAAGTCAAAAGCCCCTCCCCGGAAGCATGTATAGTACCCCCGGAGCAAGTCTACTACCCCAGCCCCCGGTCGTGGTCTACTACCCCCCGGAGCAAACTGTGTACAGCACTAGAGTGAACATGTATGTACATTAAAATTATTTGAAATCTTTTTATTTTGTAAAAAGTTTTAAAAGCAGAGTAATTCTTGCCTTTTAACCGATTACATTTAGTGGAATCGATCAAATATCGCTACGCTCGATATATTTGATGCTCCGTGTATTTAAAGCAAATCTGTTAGAGGCTATAGCATTCGGTTCTAAATATCGTTCGGGTCGCTCCAGCTTTTCTCCACGCAGTTTGGATGCATAATGTTTTTAATGATTTTTTTTTTTTTTTTTGCACCTTGACCAGTTTTAAAACTTTAAGTGCACTGTATTAAACTAAACTTAAATCAATACAACGTTCTATATATTGAATACATTTCTTCTGAACGATCAGTCGCATGAAATCTATTTTCAAACTATATTTATTTATAAAAGAAGGAGTTTAAAAATATGGATAGGTGTGATCTATACATTCTGTTATGGCTTTATGGTTTTTTTTTTAAAGATTTTAATATAATATTAAATATACTCTATTCCATGTATGTTTAGCAAGACAAAAGAAAAACTTTTTAAAAAATACATACTTGTAAAAGAATTTAACGGTCACATAGTGAATGTTTCCAATGTGTTTATTTTCTTCAAATGTGTTGCTTTTGTCAGAAAATTTCCAGAATAATTTAGCGTTTAAAAATAACCAGTGTTTATTAAATTCTCAAACGCGTTTCGCTTTTGAATAGAATTAAAAACAAACTGTCCCATCTATTGGCACAGCTTACAAAAATATACATATTTCTACATGAGAATCAAGCAAAAAAAAAAATGGTAACATTTTTGTGAACTAACATTTCGATTATCACGCCAATGACATTTTCTCCGTACTTGTTTTAGTACAAAATTCTGATTGCTCAAGCGTCAATTTTAAATTAACTCTGTGGTATTCAATAAAAAACAAATCGTTTAAATTATATCGAATGGGCAAATGTTAAGTGATCCTGTGATATTTTCTAGTGGCTAATTATTGACCTTTCTGCTAAAATCAACTTATTATCAGTCTTTCAGTATATACGAGTTCTTTTAATGAGCGTGTAATGTTAAATCAAATGTATGGTTTTCAAGGGTCAACAATTACTTTTGTTTTAAATTTTATTATATATAATTGAGGATAATGTAAGACATATTGTAACAACGAAGTACAATTGTAACGTCTATGTGATATCATTATGAGTATTGTCTAATGTTGTAATCCTTCTTGTATTTGCTTATCCAGCGTTCCTCATTATGACTATGATAATTATCTTTTTATTAAAACATGAGGCTGAATACCCTATCTGGAATCATTATGTTCATTCACAGAATATTTCACGTCTCACAATATAAAATAAAGCTCCTGTTTGGAGAAAACATAATTATCGTCATCCTTGTACTTCATATATATATAGATATATATAATGGCTCACTCAGATTTGTGGGACAACTATCACGATGTTATAAGATGTACATAGATCACGGCAAGCGCCTTCTTTACTTAAAATCTTTTTCACGTCTTTTTCCACTTGTACGTCTACACATCACATATAAATATATCGAACTTCCTTTTGATACAGAATTGTGGAAACAATACATTATGCGAAACAATTCATTATGTTAATATGTGAGCTCTTACTCATGTTAATTATTTTTTTTTAATGTAGCAGTACTTTTATAAAATATGTAAATAATATTTACTTATTTCTACCTTAAAACTAATTAATTATTTATATTTTGATACCAAAGGCGACACCAGATTCGTCTCAGAATAAAGGAATGAATTTTATAAATAATTAACCTTCTTGGTTTCATATATATTCGGGGATACATTTATATAATTTAGCCATACATTTAAAAAAAAAATTTTTTTTACACAGGTGAAAATTTAATCTCATTTAATTTCATTTTATTTATAGTTATGGGTGTAAACAAAGATTGGTTCAAAAAATGATTTTTACTTGTGAAAAGAATAGGTTCTACTGCTGGAAATTTTTTATGACATTGATAACATTTCTGTAAAACAGACACTCAATTATATTACAAACATGAAAAACGGTTAAGAGATTGATCTTTAGATAAGAATTCTTTGTTTTATGATTTTCCAAAATAAAAGTAGGCAACAAAGGCAAAAGTTTGGTTCACTTTTAAAGGAAGATTTCATCATGTCAATTCCGTTAATATTAGATAATACAGTTCAATGGTATACAGTACACCCGTGTTTATCGCGGTTAATTCGTTCCAGAGTCTACCGCAAAAGCTGAATTTCTGAGAAGCAAGATTCTTTATTAATTAATCGAATATTTTCGTAGTTAGAGCATGGAAAACCTGATTACGACATAAATACTGCTAGTAGTAGCCATTAGAAATACGTCTCACCCTGCTAGTAGAAGCCACCAGAAATATGTCTCACCCAGTTAGAAAAAACGGTTATAAATATGTCTTACCAGGCTAGTAGCAGAATATTACATAAATGTTTTACCCTGCTAGAAGCAGCCATTAAAAATGTCTTACCATGCTTGTAGCAGGCACTAGATATGTGTCTTTCAGTGCCATTACCACCGTCACAAATATGTCTACCCTGCTAGTAGCAACCATTACAAATATGTCTTACCCTGCTAGTAGCAACCACTACAAATGTGTCTTACCGTGCGTGTAGCGCCTAGTTGTATAAATCACGTGATCATAACTTGTGGTTGGATCTGGAACAGAAAACCACCGTTTTATTAAATAAATCTGTATCAACTTGACATAATCCTAAGTTCAACTCTTGTGGTTTTATATCTCAACTTAAAAAATCGAAATGTGGAGAAAGTGGAGGCATACAAGTATTTAGGTGTCACAATTAATAATTAGCTATCATGGCATGAGCACGGCCAAATGCTGTATAACAAATTCAACCAAAGACTGTTCTACCTCAAAAAACTGTACAATTTTGGGGTAAACAAGCAAGTCGTTAACTTATTCTACAGTGCAACTATTGGAAGCCTGCTTAATTTCAGTATTACCTGCTGGTGTGGGAATTCAACGTCTGATATTAAACACCGCATAAACCGACTATTCAAGAAAGTTAGGAACATAACATAAACTAAACATCCTTCACTTGAAGAACTATTTGAAGAAAGATGTTTTTGCAAAACTAAATACATTTTGGATGATACATCTCACCCTCTTCATCACAGATGCTTAGGATCGGGCCGTTCGGGACGAATTCTTTCCATCAGGGCGAGGACTGATAAATATAAAAATTCCTTTGTTCCCAAATCTGTAGGAATTTACCGGCGTGCTTCCTCGGAATGTCACACATTTGAATGAGATCTAATAAGTCCCCGATTTTGCTAAGAGAACTCACTGAATAGCTGTTTGAAATAATTTATTATAAATGTATTGTGTTCAAATTGTTTTATTTTTGTGCTGAAAATGTATAATGCAATCACAAAACATATCCATTTATTTGGATCAATAAATGAATCTTATCTTTTCTAGGATTTGTATAATATACCAACGAAAGACCCATTTCCAACTACTACCTAACACTTATACATTTTTACGACTGGCACTATGCACTGCTGATCAACGTGCTTATGCGTTCAAGACAACATGCCTCTGCTCCACTAATACCATCTAGACGTCATACTGTATAAAACGTTGAGTGTTGGCTCCTTTCAGAAACTATACAATTTAAATCCACAGTGCTCATTAGAAAATCTGGAAACTTGAAACGATCCATGAAACACGGGGCCATCCTTTTATAATTGTATAGATTAAACCTTCATTGGTTACACAAATAGGCCAGAAATATATACATAAAGTAGTTTAAATATCAAAGAGTTAAAAGTAGCTTATAAATATTGCTACAAGCACGGGCGTAGCTAGTGGGGTGCGGGAATGCTGACCGTAACGGGTGACACCATCTCAGGAATGACGCAAAATAAAAAATTGCAATTTTACAGAGCACACACTGCTTGCACACCCCCCCCCCCCCAAAAAAAAAAAAAATTAAAAAAAAAATTCATGAAACGATAACCAATGATACATAACTTATCCACACATGTAACCAAAGCACATGCGTGCTTTATTAAAAGTTCAAGGCGGATGCGTCAGAAATGAGGTGACCCTATAACAAGTCAGAAAAACGCTGGTTTGACAATGATTCAAAGCCGATTGAATTTTTCGGCAACTGTCGTAACAGGAAGCTATATTTATCTAAATTCTGAAAATAAAACTTTCTACTTAATTTCAAATGCGATGTGGTCGGGTGATTCTAAGTACATGTTAATGTTCTTAAATAAATTAAACGCCTGACCTTCAATGATTATTTTTTTTTCATGTCATTCTTATACTGTGAACTTATTTTAACACGAGGAAATCAATCCTGGGGGGGGGGGGGGGGGGGGAGGGTTACACCATGTTTTTATCACACCATGTGACACCAACCCTGGCTAATCCACTAACTATAAGTGTATTTGTTAAATACTATTGTTCTGAAGTCTTGAGGCGAGACTCACTGTTAACGTAGACGTCAATGGGAGTTGACATTGATTTGAGGTAGCCGTAATTTGTTACATTAGGGGCTACAGAGACCGTGAGACGGAGGTGTTGACTTGATGGGAAGATGATCTTTCCATGAAAGACACAAGTGGTGTGTGTCAGCCCTTGCGTCTTATATGTTGTGTGTGTATACGTCACGTCAAAGGTCCACAGCCCTGGTCCTGAGTCCAACTGTGTATATCATAAGAGAGAAGATAATAATAGTTTAGTGGTTTCTAGTTTCTGTGCCTAATGGATGCAGCAGACCTGTTTACTCTTAAGATTTTGGCGTACAATGTACGATTTTGAGAATTATACATTATATATACTGTATGTTTATTTTTTACTATTACGATAATGTATTTAACGATTTTGTGATGATATTGTGCGATTTTAAGAGGTTAAAGAGTGAACAGATCTGATCAAGATAAATTTAAAGTTTAATCAAAGGAGAACAACTACACACTTTCAGAGTTGGACATTTTTTATGAAACCTCCAGGGAAAATTATTAAACTAGATAATATTAAGAAAAAACAACTTACATGTCAACATTTTAGTATAATAATAATCTTTCATATATAGTCTCTAATATAATCTCTGATATGCACTCTAAGAAACTCTCAAATATACTCTTAAATATACTCTCTAATATATTATATAATATACTCTTTTATATACACTCTGATATAATCTCTAATATGCTCTCCAATATGCTTTCCAATATGCTGTCCAATATGCTCTCCAATGTACTCTCCAATATACTCACTAATATGCTCCCCAATATACTGTCTAATAAAGTCTCTAATTATTTGATTATTTTCCATTCCATTGAACATACTTAACTACAATTTGTACTGACGTACATTATATTCATGAAGGGTACAGATGCCTCCAGGGTTGAGAGTCACTGTGCAAGTCAGGGTGAAGATGATTCCTATAGTCACCCACGTACACTGTGGCCTTGATGGTTCGACTGTGGAGGATGTTACATGAGACGGACTTAGTGGTATGTAGAGGATGTTACTTGAGATGGACTTAGTGGTATGTAGAGGATGTTACTTGAGACGGACTTAGTGGTATGTAGAGGATGTTACTTGAGATGGACTTAGTGGTATGTAGAGGATGTTACTTGAGATGGACTTAGTGGTATGTAGAGGATGTTACATGAGACGGACTTAGTGGTATGTAGAGGATGTTACTTGAGGTGGACTTAGTGGTATGTAGAGGATGTTACATGAGACGGACTTAGTGGTATGTAGAGAATGTTACTTGAGATGGACTTAGTGATATGTAGAGGATGTTACTTGAGACGGACTTAGTGGTATGTAGAGGATGTTACTTGAGATGGACTTAGTATTTTGAAGATGATGTTAAATGACATGGACTTATTATAAATCAATGTCCAATCAAACAGATTCTGTAACGTCATCTTTGATGGACTCTATCAGCTGATTCATTGTTTTAACAATTATTAAACAATACTAAACAGCCCCCAATTTTCAAGGGCTGCCTTGAAATAGTCTGTCTATTTTTAAGTTGGTCCCTTTATATAAAGCAATAATTATATATAACTCTAGGCATGACTTATAAAAATTCTATAATATAACGATTTAAATCAAGGATGCGATGCGCATCAAATATGGACTTATCCCAGTAAAACTGAGTGCCTATCTTTGAATGGTCCATAGGTCAGAAGACAAATAAGTGATACAAACTTTCATACAAACACTGATTAGATTTCAATCATCTTCTTTTATTTGAATAAACCTTCCTTGAAATCATGTCCATTGGTGTCCATCCAATCAATTAGATTGATGTCGATTCAATAACTTAGATTGAAGTCCATTCAATCACTTAGATTATTGTCCTTTCAATCACTTAGATTGGTGTCCATCCAATCACTTAGATTGGTGTCATTTCAATCACTTAGATTGGTGTCATTTCAATCACTTAGATTGGTGTCCATCCAATCACTTAGATTGGTGTCATTTCAATCACTTAGATTGGTGTCCATCCAATCACTTAGATTGGTGTCCATCCAATCACTTAGATTGGTGTCATTTCAATCACTTAGATTTGTATCCATTCATTCAATTAGAATTGAGTTCACCCAATCACTTAGATATATATATTTCAAATACTTACATTGGTGTTCATCTAATTGCCTAGATTGGTGTCTATTCAATGACTTAAATTGGTGTCAATCCAGTCAGTCAGATTGGTATCCATCTGATTTTTTTATTGGTTCAATACAATCACTTAGATATGAGTCTAGACAATTACTTAAATTGGTGACTATACAATCATTTTTATTGATGTCCATCCAATCACTTAAACTGGTGTCTATCCAAACCCTTCAATTGGTGTCCATCCAATCACTTAGAAAGGTGTTAATCCAAGCATTTATATTGGTTTAAATCAAATCATTTTGATTTATTAAATACAAACACTTAGATAGGTGTCTATTCAATAACTTTGATGGGTGACAATCCAAATAAATTGGTGCCCATCCAATCACTTCGATTGCTGTCCATCAGTTGACTTACATTGGTTTTCATCCATTCACTTCAATTGATGTCCTGTCGATAAATTATATTGATGTTAATCAAATCACTTAGATAGGTCTCTATCCAATCACTTAGATTAGTAACTATACAATCGATTAGATTGGTGTCGTTTAACTCACAAAGATTGGTGTGAATCAATTAGATTTGAGTAAAGGCAAACACTTTGAATGGTGTTGTTCCAATCATTTAGATTGTTTTAATACAATAACTTTTAGTTGCCTCTATGCAATCACTTAATTTGGTGACTATACATTCATTGTATTTGATGTCCAACCAATCATTTAGACTGGTGTCAATCCAATCACTTAAATTGGTGTCAATCCAATCACATGGATTGGTGTCAAGTTAATAATTTAGATTGGTTCAATACAATCACTTAGATATGTGTCCGTCCAAGCACTTAGATATGTGTCCGTCCAATCACTTAGATGTGTGTCCATCCAATAACTTAGATATGTGTCCATCCAATCACTTAGATATGTGTCCATGCAATCACTTAGATGTGTGTCCATCCAATCACTTAGATGTGTGTCCATCCAATCACTTAGATGTGTGTCCATCCAATCACTTAGATATGTGTCCGTCCAATCACTTAGATGTGTGTCCATCCAATAACTTAGATATGTGTCCATCCAATCACTTAGATATGTGTCCATCCAATCACTTAGATGTGTGTCCATCCAATCACTTAGATGTGTGTCCATCCAATCACTTAGATATGTGTCCATCCAATCACTTAGATGTGTGTCCATCCAATCACTTAGATATGTGTCCATCCAATCACTTAGATGTGTGTCCATCCAATCACTTAGATATGTGTCCATCCAATCACTTAGATGTGTGTCCATCCAATCACTTAGATGTGTGTCCATCCAATCACTTAGATGTGTGTCCATCCAATCACTTAGATATGTGTCCATCCAATCACTTAGATGTGTGTCCATCCAATCACTTAGATATGTGTCCGTCCAATCACTTAGATGTGTGTCCATCCAATCACTTAGATGTGTGTCCATCAAATCACTTAGATGTGTGTCCATCCTATCACTTAGATATGTGTCCATCCAATCACTTAGATGTGTCCGTCCAATCACTTAGATATGTGTCCATCCAATCACTTAGATATGTGTCCATCCAATCACTTAGATATGTGTCCGTCCAATCACTTAGATATGTGTCCATCCAATCACTTATATATGTGTCCATCCAATCACTTAGATATGTGTCCATCCAATCACTTAGATATGTGTCCATCCAATCACTTAGATATGTGTCCATCCAATCACTTAGATATGTGTCCATCCAATCACTTAGATATGTGTCCATCCAATCACTTAGATATGTGTCCATCCAATCACTTAGATATGTGTCCATCCAATCACTTAGATATGTGTCCATCCAATCACTTAGATATGTGTCCATCCAATCACTTAGATATGTGTCCATCCAATCACTTAGATATGTGTCCATCCAATCACTTAGATATGTGTCCATCCAATCACTTAGATATGTGTCCATCCAATCACTTAGATATGTGTCCATCCAATCACTTAGATATGTGTCCATCCAATCACTTAGATATGTGTCCATCCAATCACTTAGATATGTGTCCATCCAATCACTTAGATATGTGTCCATCCAATCACTTAGATATGTGTCCATCCAATCACTTAGATATGTGTCCATCCAATCACTTAGATATGTGTCCATCCAATCACTTAGATATGTGTCCATCCAATCACTTAGATATGTGTCCATCCAATCACTTAGATATGTGTCCATCCAATCACTTAGATATGTGTCCATCCAATCACTTAGATATGTGTCCATCCAATCACTTAGATATGTGTCCATCCAATCACTTAGATATGTGTCCGTCCAATCACTTAGATATGTGTCCATCCAATCACTTAGATATGTGTCCATCCAATCACTTAAATATGTGTCCCTCCAATCACTTAGATATGTGTCGGTCCAATCACTTAGATGTGTGTCCATCCAATCACTTAGATATGTGTCCATCCAATCACTTAGATATGTGTCCATACAATCCCTTAGATATAAGTCCATCCAATAACTTAGATATGTGTCCATCCAATCACTTAGATATGTGTCCATCCAATCACTTAGATATGTGTCCATCCAATCACTTAGATATGTGTCCATCCAATCACTTAGATATGTGTCCATCCAATCACTTAGATATGTGTCCGTCCAATCACTTAGATATGTGTCCATCCAATCACTTAGATATGTGTCCATCCAATCACTTAGATATGTGTCCATCCAATCACTTAGATATGTGTCCATCCAATCACTTAGATATGTGTCCATCCAATCACTTAGATATGTGTCCATCCAATCACTTAGATATGTGTCCATCCAATCACTTAGATATGTGTCCATCCAATCACTTAGATATGTGTCCGTCCAATCACTTAGATATGTGTCCATCCAATCACTTAGATGTGTGTCCATCCAATCACTTAGATATGTGTCCATCCAATCACTTAGATGTGTGTCCATCCAATCACTTAGATGTGTGTCCATCCAATCACTTAGATGTGTGTCCATCCAATCACTTAGTTTGGGGTTCATTCAATCATTAATTTTGGGGTTCATCAAATCATTTAGTTTGGGGTTCATCCAATCATTTAGTTATGGGTTCATCCAATCATTTAGTTTGGGGTTCATCCAATCATTTAGTTTGGGGTTCATCCAATCATTTAGTTTGGGGTTCATCCAATCATTTAGTTTGGGGTTCATCCAATCATTTAGTTTGAGGGTTCTTCCAATCATTTAGTTTGGGGTTCATCCAATCATTTATTTTCGGGTTCATCCAATCATTTAGTTTGGGGTTCATCCAATCATTTAGTTTGTGGTTCATCCAATAACTTTGATTGGTTAAATACCATCACTAATATATGTGTTTATACAATCATTTAGATAGTTAACTATACAATCGTGTCAATTAATTCAATAAGATTGGTGTCGATCCAAACACTTAAATTGGTTGAATACAATCACATACATATGCGTCTATACAAAAACTTTAGAAGGGTCTCAATACAGTTACTTAGATTGGTGTCAATCTAATCATTTATATTTATGTATATCCACTCACTTAGATTGGTTATATACAATCACTAAGATTTGCGCCAATCCAATCACTTAAATTGGTGTCCATACAATAACTTAGACTTGTGTCCATACAATAACTTAGACTTGTGTCCTTTCAATAACTTAGACTTGTGTCCATACAATAACTTAGACTTGTGTCCATACAATAACTTAGACTTGTGTCCATACAATAACTTAGATACTGTCAGTCCAATCGACTAAACTGGTATCCATCAACTCACTTAGATTGAATTTTATACAATCACTTAAAATTTAGTTTACCCAATCAATTCGATTGGTGTCCATCCAATAATTCAGTTTGGTTGCCTTACAATCATTTAGATTTGTGCATCCAGTCACTTAGATTCGTTCAATACAATCACTTGAATCGGTAACCATACAATCGCTTAGTTTGGTAACGATTAAATCACTCGGATTGCTGTCAATTCAATCACTTTAATTGGTGTCAATCCAATCATTTAGATTGGTGTAAGACAATATCATAGATCTGTGTCTATACAATCACTTAAATTGGTGACTATACAATCAATTGGTGACTACAGATAGTGGTCAATCAATGCATTTACATTTGTGTAAAACCAAACCCTTTGATTGGTTAAATAAAATCCACTTATACAGGTTTTCATCCAATCACTTAGATTGTTGTCAATCCAAAGACTTACATTGGTGCCCATTCAATCACTTAGATTGGTGCCCATTCAATCACTTACATTGGTGCCCATTCAATCACTTAGATTTATATTAATCGAATAACTTAGATTATTCCCCATCCAGTCTCTTAGCATTGTGTCCATCAAATCACTCGGATTGGTGTCCAAACAATCACTTAGATTGGTTAAGTACAATCGCTTAGATAGGTGTCTATACAAAAACTTAGATTGGTGTCCATCCAATCACTTAGATTGATGCCTATGCAATCACTTGGATTGTTTTGTCAATTCAATCACTTAGATTGGTGTCATTACATTCACTTATATATGTGTCCATTCAATCACCTAGATGTGTGTCTATAAAATCTCTTCGACTGGTGTCTAGACACATAGACTTGTGTCTATATACATAGACATGTGTCTATACACATAGACTGGTGTCTATACACATAGACTGGTGTCTATACACATAGAATGGTGTATATACACATAGACGTGTGTCTATACAAATAGACTGGTGTCTATACACATAGACTGGTGTCTATACACATAGAGTGATGTCTAAACACATAGACTGGTGTCTATACAAATATGCTGGTGTCTATACACTTAGACTGGTGTCTAAACACATAGAGTGGCGTCCATACACATAGACTGGTGTCTATACAATCACATAGACTGGTGTCTATACACTCACATAGATTGGTGTCTAAGCAATCACTTTGTCTGGTGTCTACAGAACCTCAAGCGATGAATGAAGTGAAAGATTTTACCAAGACAAATAAATGTAACAACAGCCAGGTAGAATCCAGATGACATGTACATATCATGTCGCAGTGGCGTAACTAGTGTGTGCCGAAAGTGGGCTGCGGACAACACTGTGAGATACCGTTTCATCGGGGATTCCAACTTGAAAGAAATCATTTTGACAGAGAAAACACTGCTCGGTCTCACCGTAGTTCATCAAAGCATAAAGAAACCTTCTTAAAGTTTCCTCACACGTGACAAATCCAAAGACGTGGCTTATTAAAAGTCAAAGCTTAAAAGTTCAGAAATTTGGTGACCCTAAGGCTAGGTCACAAAAAACATCGTTTTGACCATGACTCAACGCGGATTGAAGTCTTCGGTAGCCTTCGTAAGTGACAAGAAACTTTGAAAGCAAATAATATTATGTTATGGCGATTCAAAATAAATGTTAAAGTTCTTAATTACATGAACCTCCTGACTCTCAATTAATTTGTTTTTGTTCTGTTCATTATTATCAAGTGGATTTATTTTAACACGAAGAAATCCATCATCGATTGGCGGGGGGAGAGGTTACCATCAGGGATTTTTCCGCACCTGTTGACACTGCGATGGATATTATTTTGAAATCTTAATCAGCATTGTCCTGGATAAACTGTAACTTGAGAAATGCACTGACATGAGATTTTTGTGTAGAATAGTTCAAAACAGTCCCCAGTAAATCTTTTCATTTGATTAAAAAATTACACACTTACACGTAGTGCATTTTACTTTAAGTAATTAATTGAATTCATGCGGCTTAGAAATGTAAATCTGATCGATTACAAACTGGAGCTGAAAGGTGAAATCATCGGGTCAAGAATACATGGAAACAAAACTAATGTTTGTGACACTAAATGTTTCATTGACTATTGTATATCTTGATGTATGACGCGTGATAGTCTAAACTTCTTTTGAACATGTAGCATGCTGTCTATCTTGTGATAGTCTAAACTTCTTTTGAACATGTAGCATGCTGTCTATCTTGTGATAGTCTAAACTTCTTTTGAACATGCAGCATGCTGTCTATCTTGTGATAGTCTAAACTTCTTTTGAACATGTAGCATGCTGTCTATCTTGTGATAGTCTAAACTTCTTTTGAACATGCAGCATGCTGTCTATCTTGTGATAGTCTAAACTTCTTTTGAACATGTAGCATGCTGTCTATCTTGTGATAGTCTAAACTTCTTTTGAACATGCAGCATGCTGTCTATCTTGTGATAGTCTAAACTTCTTTTGAACATGTAGCATGCTGTCTATCTTGTGATAGTCTAAACTTCTTTTGAATATGTAGCATGCTGTCTATCATGTGATAGTCTAAACTTCTTTTGAACATGTAGCATGCTGTCTATCTTGTGATAGTCTAAACTTCTTTTGAACATGTAGCATGCTGTCTATCTTTGCATGTGCCGAAAATGTTTAGCTAATATATTTAAATTCCCAATTAATATCACATCCCACTAACATTGCCGAATCATAAAGACAGAAATATCGTCCCCTTGAAATGTAAACTGTCCCTTCGTCATTGATGCTGTCCATTTGACTAAAAAATTTCATTTAGATTTAGCAACTATTTTTAGCATTCAATTCTCGTATGTCCAATGACCCCAGTATTATTAGTGTATAAATCAACACGACTTCGCCATAGCCAAGACATTGATATAAGAACATAGCCACGACTGTGCTTCTATGAACATAGCAAAGACTATGAAACATGAGCACATTCTAAACTTTGATTTATGAACATAGCCACGTATATGATATATAAACATAGTTACAAAAGTGATGTGTGAATTTACACACGACTGTGATATATGCACTAACCCACCACTGCGTTATATGAACTCACCCAGCACTGTGATATATGAACTCACCCACCACTGTGATATACGATCTCACCCACCACTGTGATATATGAACTCACACACCACTGTCCTATATGAACTCACCCACCACTGTGATATATGAACTCACCAACCACTGTGATATATGAACTCACCCACCACTGTGATATATGAACTCACCCACCACTGTGTTATATGAACTCACCCACCACTGTGATATATGAACTCACCCACCACTTTGATATATGAACTCACCCACCACTGTGATATATGAACTCACCCAGCACTGTAATATATATGAAATCACCCACCACTGTGATATACGAACTCACCCACCACTGTGATATATGAACTCACCCACCACTGTGATATATGAACTCACCCACGACTGTGATATATGAACTCATCAACCACTGTGATATATGAACTCACCCACCACTGTGATATATGACCTCACCCACCACTGTGATATATGAACTCACCCAACACTGTGATATACGAACTCACCCACCACTGTGATATATGATCATAGCAATAACTATTATACATGAACATTGTAACAAATGTGATGTCTGAGCTTACCAACGACTGTGATATATGAACTCACCCACCACTGTGATATATGAACTCACCCACCACTGTGATATTGAATTCAACCACCACTGTGATATATGATCATAGCAACAACTATTATACATGAAAATTGTCACAAACGTGATGTCTGAGCTTACCAACGACATTGATATATGAACTCACCCACCACTGTGATATATGATCATAGCAACAACTATTATACATGAACATTGTCACAAATGTGATGTCTGAGCTTACAAACGACTGTGATATATGATCATAGCAACAACTATTATACATGAACATTGTTACAAATAAGATGTCTGAGCTTACACACGACTGTGATATATGATCATAGCAACAACTATTATACATGAACATTGTTACAAAAAAGATGTCTCAGCTTACCCACGACTGTGATATATGATCATAGCAACAACTATTATAGCTTAACATTGTCACAAATGTGATGTCTGAGCTTACCCACCACTGTGATATATGATCATAGCAACAACTATTATACATGAACATTGTCACAAATGTGATGTCTGAGCTTACCAATGTCTGTGATATATGAACTCATCCACCACTGTTTTATATGATCATAGCAACAACTATTATACATGAACATCGTCACAAATGTGATGTGTGAGCTACCCCACGACTGTGATATATGAACTCACCCACCACTGTTTTATATGATCATAGCAACAACTATTATACATGAACATTGTCACAAATGTGATGTCTGAGCTTACCAACGACTGTGATATATGAACTCACCCACCACTGTGATATATGAACTCACCCACTACTGTGATATATGAACTCACCCACCACTGTGATATATGATCATAGCAACAACTATTATACATGAACATTGTCACAAATGTGATGTCTGAGCTTACCCACGACTGTGATATATGAACTCACCCACCACTGTGATATATGATCATAGCAACAACTATTATACATGAAAATTGTCACAAATGTGATGTCTGAGCTTACCCACGACTGTGATATATGAACTCACCCACCACTGTGATATATGATCATAGCAACAACTATTATACATGAAAATCGTCACAAATGTGATGTTTGAGCTTACCCACGACTGTGATATATGAACTCACCCACCACTGTGATATATGATCATAGCAACAACTATTATACATGAACATTGTCACAAATGTGATGTCTGAGCTTACCAATGTCTGTGATATATGAACTCATCCACCACTGTTTTATATGATCATAGCAACAACTATTATACATGAACATTGTCACAAATTTGATGTCTGAGCTTACCAACGACTGTGATATATGAACTCACCCACCACTGTTATATATGAACTCACCCACCACTGTGATATATGAACTCACTCACCACTGTGATATATGATCATAGCAACAACTATTATGCATGAACATTGTCACAAATGTTATGTCTGAGCTTACCACCGACTGTGATATATGAACTCACCCACCACTGTGATATATGATCATAGCAACAACTATTATACATGAAAATCGTCACAAATGTGATGTTTGAGCTTACCCACGACTGTGATATATGAACTCACCCACCACTGTGATATATGATCATAGCAACAACTATTATACATGAAAATCGTCACAAATGTGATGTTTGAGCTTACCCACGACTGTGATATATGAACTCACCCACCACTGTGATATATGAACTCACTCACCACTGTGATATATGATCATAGCAACAACTATTATACATGAACATTGTCACAAATGTGATGTCTGAGCTTACCCACGATTGTGATATATGAACTCACCCACCACTGTGATATATGATCAGAGCAACAACTATTATACATGAACATTGTCACAAATGTGATGTCTGAGCTTACCAACAACTGTGATATATGAACTCACCCACCAATGTCATAATATATGATCATAGCAACAACCATTATACATGAACATCGTCACAAATGTGATGTGTGTGCTTACCAACAACTGTGATAAATGAACTCACCCACCACTGTGATATATGATCATAGCAGCAACAATTATACATGAACATCGTCACAAATGTGATGTGTGAGCTACCCCACGACTGTGATATATGAACTCACCCACCACTGTTTTATATGATCATAGCAACAACTATTATACATGAACATTGTCACAAATGTGATGTCTGAGCTTACCAACGACTGTGATATATGAACTCACCCACCACTGTGATATATGAACTCACCCACTACTGTGATATATGAACTCACCCACCACTGTGATATATGATCATAGCAACAACTATTATACATGAACATTGTCACAAATGGAATGTCTGAGCTTACCCACGACTGTGATATATGAACTCACCCACCACTGTGATATATTATCATAGCAACAACTATTATACATGAACATTGTCACAAATGTGATGTCTGAGCTTACCCACGACATTGATATATGAACTCACCCACCACTGTGATATATGATCATAGCAACAACTATTATACATGAACATTGTCACAAATGTGATGTCTGAGCTTACCAACGACTGTGATATATGATCATAGCAACAACTATTATACATGAACATTGTCACAAATGTGTTGTCTGAGCTTACCCACGACTGTGATATATGATCATAGCAACAACTATTATACATGAACATTGTCACAAATGCGATGTCTGAGCTTACCCACCACTGTGATATATGATCATAGCAACAACTATTATACATGAACATTGTCACAAATGTGATATCTGAGCTTACCCACGACTGTGATATATGAACTCACCCACCACAGTGATATATGATCATAGCAACAACTATTATACATGAACATTGTCACAAATGTGATGTCTGAGCTTACCCACGACTGTGATACTCCAAATCCTGTTGTCCTCTGGACGTGTGTGGGGTACACTTCTCACACGCGTCACATTGCTAGTCACATGATGTAATTCCAAGTAAGATGTAATTTTACCGAAATCTACAACAGAAACCCATTAAGATATCAGGTGCCTTGTTGTACACTTTCATTAGTTCATGCACTTAATTTTTCATTAACTTATGCACGTACACTTTCATTATCGCATGCACGTACACTTTCATTTTTTGATGCACGTACACTTTCATTAGTTCATGCATGTACACTTTCATTAGTTATTGCACGTACACTTTCATTATGTCATGCACGTGCACTTTTATTAGGTCATGTATGTACACTTTTATTAGGTCATGCACGTACACTTTCATTAGTTCATGCATGTACACTTTCATTAGGTCATGCACTTACACTTTCATTAGTTCATGCATGTACACTTTCATTAGTTCATGCACGTACACTTTCATTAGTTTATGCATGTACACTTTCATTAGTTCATGCATGTACACTTTCATTAGGTCATGAAGGTACTTTTTCATTAGTTCATGCATGCACACTTTCATTAGTTCATGCATGTACATTTTCATTAGTTCATGCACGTACACTTTCATTAGTTCATGCACGTACACTTTCATTAGTTCATGAATGTACACTTTCATTAGTTCATGCTTGTACATTTTCATTAGTTCACGCACGTACAATTTCATTAGTTCGTGCACGTACACTTTCATTAGTTCATGCACATACACTTTCATCGGTTTAGTCACGTACACCTACCATCTTATGTGTGTGCACTTTTTTAATAAGTACTGTTATTATTATAATCATTATTATTAGTTGTCTTATATTGAGCGATACCCCAGCCTAGGGATTAGCTCACCACGCTGTACATAAAAATATGAGCAAAAGAGACATAATCTTGACATTCAAGTAAAATGCATTTAGGTATTAAGACCAGCTGTATAACAACAGAATTTAAACACATGTATATTCACCCCACCCACCGCAGAACTTTGACATGTAAAGCCATTGACGTCGGCCAGCAGCATCGGTCAGAGGAGGGAGTAAGTAGGGGGAGTAGGATTTACACATACAACATTTTTTTTTCAGGAAAAGAAATAATAAGTTTCTTAAGATTTAAAAAAAAATGTAATGTAACATTGTTTAGTTTATTTTGTTGTGTACTTGTTTTTTTGTCTTTTTATATTTTGTCAATTGATAACAATGCTGATATATATATATATATATATATATATATATATATATATATATATATATATATATATATATATATATATATATATATATATATATATATATTGAAATCATTAATTGATTGAATGCATGAAATGATTGACTAAATTAAATGATTACATTTAATTAAATTATTAAATACATTAAATGATTGAATTAATAAAACGATTGAATACATTTATATATATATATTGAAATCATTAATTGATTGAATGCATGAAATGATTGACTAAATTAAATGATTACATTTAATTAAATTATTAAATACATTAAATGATTGAATTAATAAAACGATTGAATACATTAAACGATCGAAATATAGTTAAGATAATATATATTTATAAACTAGAATCAATGACGGATAATAATGGTCGGTCATTTTCATTTGCGATAATTTCTAACTGCTTTTGCAAAAACTCATCCCAATTCATAACTTTTAAGATGTAATGATATTTACGTTTCTAACATCATTAAGTTTTGAGAAGTGTTTATCTGCTATATATGATACGCGTACCCTACACCTTTTCACGCCCCTAAACTACTTTCCGCCTCTAAACATGAGCTTAAATTACCCAGTCTAAATTATCAATAATTATATCACTTTTGTCACTAAAGAAATTAATTGAGGGACAATTACTACGCTAGAGAACAACTTTAGATTTACCCCTTTTCGTGCCATTGAATTACATTTTTTTAAAATAATCATAAACTTACAACAAAAAATTGATATGTTATAAATATATTTTGTATTACAGGAATTTGATATACATTGATATCTTCATCAAAAATTTAAACCCATATTTGCCTTTTTTTAAAATTATACATTATTAGAAAATCGTAAAAACAAAGAATTCTTTTTCTAAGAAGAATCTTGCAACTTCTTTTCATGCTTATATCACATTTGACCGTCTTTAAAAAAAAAATTAAATTGTTAATCTCAGAAAAATACACATCTCTTTACTTTTTGCAAAGTAACAACAAAATATATTTTCATTTTTAAAAAAATGAAAAATTACCCCAAAATTTAATTTTCAAGCGTGTAAAATGATTGGTTTTGATATTAATGGATATAGTTATGTGAATGTACCCAAGATTTGTTAACGCCATTGATTTTCTTAATTGGTAAACAAATGTTTATTTGTAAAAAGAGAATTTAACATCTCTTTTTTTAATCCCATTATTTGAGACGTTTCTTTTGCTGCCTTGGACAAAATGAACGTACACATATTAGTAAAAAGAGAATGTAGCATCTCTCTTTTTCACAAATGTAATACCATAGGATTTAAATATATTGTCATCCATGTAAAAATGTACACATCCTATTTCCTATTTCCGATATGAATGTACCTAAGAAGGTTAATTATTTATCAAATTCATTCCTTTATTTTGAGACGTATCTTGTGCTGCCTGGGGCAAAGTGACCAACCCGTCCCCCACCCAGATTTAAATAAATTTAGAAAATCTTTCACCGGATTGTTGTCCCTTCCAAACCCAAACTAACATATTTTGCACTTCATATGGTTCGTTCTTATTTCTATGAGGTATAAGTGGATTAGTGAATGCCATTTGGCTATGGAGTAGCGTTGCACTGATTGGCTAAAACTGCATTTTCTTATTATAATTATATTTACAGTTAAATTTTTATTACGTTATAAATTTAATAAAAGTATATTTTTGGAGTAAAAAAGGCACAATTTTTTAAATGTTAAAATATACAAATAAAAAATGTGTGTGTGTTTTATTAACAATTTTAAAAGCAATCAATTGTATTTATTAATTTTACTTTTTAGAAGGGAAAATACATAATCAGTTTGTCACGCGCGGTTATTAAATTTAAAGAAACCTAAGAGTTTGGCGAAATAGACTATTTAGCGCTATGTCGTCATTTGCATGATTATTTAGAGAACATTAATTTTAATTTAAATTGGCAACGTTAACAATGCACTAAAAGACGCACTAAAAACGATTGATGTTAGGGTTTCCTTGATAAATGTGATTACGATGTCATTCTTTGATCATTATTTTTTTTTCATTTTTTTTTCCATAACTTTCAAACACATATAAAATGCTTAAAATAGTTCCTTAGTTGATACTTTAAATGTATTTGTAATTTTTAATAATAATACTTAAACCTTTACTAAAATAAATGCGAACTTATAATAATTTTTTTTGGATTTAAATTTATTCGATTTCCGTAAAATAATAGAAAATAACAATGATAGTTTTTAGGAATCCGAACGTACTTAAATCATATCCCCCTCTTGGCGTTATGTCACCCTAGCTCATTCTTATATAGATATTTCTTTAAGTTATTTTTTCTGAAGGAAATTTTGATTCTGACAGAAAAACGATCTTCTGGATGTCGTGCATGCCTTGAAATATAAATAGTTTTAAAGATGCATTTGGTTTGTTTTATTTACTTTATGTAGTTTAAATAATTTTTTTAAGTTTTTGATTATGTTTGTTAAATATATATACATTATATGTCGCGAGCCCAGCCCTAGGCTGTGGTACCACGCTATATAAAACCCATTATAATAATAATTATATTATGCTGTTTTATTTTACTTTAGATTCTACACTTCATTTAAATTTCACACATATGGTGGGTAGGTGTTTTTTTCTTCTTTGTGTGTGCCAGTGAATTCAGTGACTGGTCATTTAAAAGGCTGTGCATAGAACACAAACCGGACATTGACGATGGTGGACATAGGACAACGACAAGACCTTTACCATGCCGGATTATGACAATGACCACAAACTCACCCTTCTGGATGCTTACTATCCCGTCCAAGTGAGCCAATGTGTTAATACACGTGTAGTTACTGCCGCCAGCTGTGACGTTGTTGTCGGGAGTCATCTCTAGCTGACAGACTCCGGCCCCATGCTCCACGCCAGCAATGGTGACGTACCATGATATTTTGGAGGAGACATTGACAGGAGTGGACACGAGCCTTACTTGCTGACCGGCTCTCAAGTTCACGTGCTTCCAAGTTTGAACTGATAACAAATTAAAGAAAAAGGAAATATTACAAAATATACACACATAATTGAGTACACTAAAAGATTGTGCTTATTAAATAATATAATAAATTAAATGATTGAACAAATTAAAGTATGGAATTATTTAAATACATTTAATGATTTAATGCATTATTTCATATTTTTTCTTCTTTTTACTCCGCCTGGGGAATAGGCGGTCCACAATAATTTTCCATTCATCACGGTGCTGTGCTTGCCTTTCCAATTGCGTCCAGGTGTATGTTATATTTTGAGTTTCTACCTCTAACTTTTGTCTCCATGTATTCTTAGGCCTTCACCTCTTTCCTTCTCTTTGTGGATTCCATGTTAGGGATTGTATGGTGATGCTATCTTGGGTTTTTCGGAGAGTATGTCAAACCCACCTCCATCTTTTCTTTATGATGCCTTGATTAATGGGCATCTGGTATGTCCTTTCTAGGAGGTCTTTGTAGGTGATGCTATTTGGCCGTTTGATAGCCACTATGTTCCTAGGGCGTGTGCTATGATAGTATGCACTTTCTCCGTAATGCTCGCTTTATTTTACAAAGTTTCTGCTCCATATATTAGAACTGTTTTGACATTAGTTTGAAAGATTCTGGTTTTGGTTTGCAGCTTCAGCTCATTCGACTCCCATATTTTCTTTAATAGCACAAAATGCCGTTCTAGCTTTTCAAATTCTAACTATTACATCCACGTTGGATCGGCCTTCTAAGTCGATGGTGCCGCCTAAGTCGAGGGTGCCGCCTAAGTCTATGAAGAACTCCACTTCTTCCAGTGCCTTTTCTGCCAGAGAGATATGCTCTTGGTTGGCTGAGTTTATCTTCATGATCTTCGTCTTTGTTTTATTTATATAGAGTCCGAGCAGTGCTAAAATGATGGCTACGTCTTTTGTCTCTTCCTGTATTTTTTGCTGGTTGTGGGACAGAAGTGCAATGTCGTCTGCAGAGTCTAGGTCATTCAGTTGTTCCCTGAGTGTCCACTGTGTCCCTATAGGTCATTCAGTTGTTCCCTGAGTGTCCACTGTGTCCCAATCCCCTGTTTGTCGGTGGATTTTTCATTATCCAGTCAATGGTGAGGATGAATAGGAATGGGAACAAGAGACATCCTTGTCTATCTCCAGTTTCTACGTTGAAATCATCTGTGAGTCTACTTTCGTGTACAACACTGCATGTTTTTTCTTCGTAGGGACTCTGAATGTTTCTGACTAGTTTTCATGGTACTCCATAGTGCCGATTGAGCTTCCTCAAGGTGTCTATATCCAGGCTATAAACAACCTTCTCGTATACTTTAAAATGTAAATATAGGGGGAGTTCTATTTGATGGACTGTTGAGCTCATAGATGCATGTTGACCTGGTCTTTCCTTATATAATTGAATGCATTAATTAAATGATTAAAATACTTACATGATTGAATACATTAAATTATTGAATTCATTTAATAATTGAACTATTAAATCATTAAACAATTCAATTCATTAATTGATTAATTGATTGAATACGTTAATTGAAAAAATACATTCTATGATCCAATACATTTTTTCATGGAATTCATTAAAGAATGAATAAATTAACAGATTGGATTCATTAAATGACTGAATATATTTAATGATTGAAAAAAATGAAATTATTGAATGTTTTTAATGACTGAATTCATTAAATCTGCCATCAGGTCATATTTAAATGTTTGGGGGTTTTACAGCTAAACGTTACATCTATTTTTATTTTCAAAGGTTGATTGTTAACTGCATGTCCAATTAGCTGGATACCATCTGATTGTTGAACTACATTTGCAGTGAGCTGGTTACCCCATGATTGTTGAACTGCAATTGTCTTGAGCTGTTTACCCCCTGATTGTTGAGTTGCATTTGCCGTGAGGTGGTTAATCCCTGATGTTGCATTTGATAGGAGAGATGAGTTTGCGATACTAAATGTGTGATTGTTGTTTTATTTTCAAAGCTTTTCCTGACTTTTCAAAAGTCTTTCCCGTTGTTATTTATCAACTAACTTGGTGGTCTGGAAACTTATACAGATATTTTACCATCACTAATTCATAGACATAGACTTATTCAGACATCTTACCATCACTAAATTACAGACATATACTTATACAGACATCATGCCATCACTGAGTCTTAGACATAGACGTATACAGAAATCTTACCATCTCTAAGTCTTAAACACGAACTTATACAGACATTCTACCATCACTAAATTACAGACATAGACCAATACAAACATCATACCATCACTTAATCCCAGACATGAATTTATTAGACATATTTCCATGACTGAGTTTTAGACATAGACTTACACATGCATCATACCATCAGTAAGTCCTAGACATAGACTAATACAGACATCATTCCATCACTAAATCGCAGACCTAAACTTATAAAGACTTCTTACCATCATTGAGTCCTAGACAAATAGCAAAGAAGGCTGACAGTGAAAGTCCTAGGATGTACATTTAGCCACTGGTCTGAAACACATCAAGTATCATCTTTGGTGTTAAAACGTTGACATAATTTTCATTAAATGAAATGAGCTTGTACAACACCCTGCTCATGTGATGGAGGCCATCCGTCTTGTGTCATATACTAAATCCCACCCACGTCCTGGGGCACACCATATCCATGTCATGTACCACACACATCCATGTCATGTATTACCCTAAACTAGTTAATGTACCACATCCCAACCAGATCATGTACCACACCCCACCTTAGTCATGTGCCACACCTAATTCATGTCATGTACAGCCCCAAACCAGTTATTGTATCACGCCCCACCCAACTCATTTACCCCACCAAATTCATGCCATGTACCCCACGCCACGTCAGCATTCAATTAGATTAGTCTATTAATATAACCATTTATAAAACATATATTTTTTTCAACAACAAACGAGTCTATACTCTTGGCCTAATTTGAAAACAGTGACATTTACAAACTTTTTTCATATTACTTTCGCCCAATGTTTGTCTGGAGCAATCGTCAAATGAATTAAATATTAATTTGCTGATGTTTTGGTCAGTACCATAGCACCAGCATTAGTTTCTAGGAGATTATTGAAAACAATTGGCTGAAGATCTCGTAAAATACTCTGATGACGTATATTATGTGATCGATATCGTAGTAATGCGATGTAGCTTGTAATACGTGGCGAGATGTCAGTAATTGTGAAGGAGACTGTGAAACTTTTTTGTTTAGACGTGCTTCTGAGAGTATTCAGTGTGGAAGAAATTCATTTCGGCCACGGGAAATGCCTGGATCCGGAGATATTGTTCGTCCAAGGAAAGTTTTTGGGATGTGAAAAGGTTTTTGAGATGGCGCGAGTTTGTTTGTGTTTGGTCGGGAATTGAGCGAGAGAAAAATTAAACATTATTAGTCAAAAGATAGACTCAACACGGGGCGCTGTGACGTATGAAGTAATGTCCTTTACAAAGAGTTAGTTCATGAAATGGCGCTTGGATCAGATTTTAATTGATCCTGTGATCATCATAGAAGTTTTTATATAATATTAAAAAATAATTTAAAAAATGAAAATGTTGAAAAATAATTTTAAAAAGGCATTTTTTTGTTTCGCTTTAAAAGCTCTAAAGACATCTCTCTTTTTTATGGCCGTTCTAATCGTTTTAAGGTCGTTTATGGCCAGTCCATTTGGTGCCAAATTATGGACGTTCATGGCCACGTTCTTTGGTTCAAATTATGGACGTCCATGTACACTTTATTTAGGGTCAAATTATATACGTCCATGGCCACGTAAATTTGTGTCACATTAGAGACGCTAATGGACTTGTCTTTTGTGTCAAGTTGAAATGAAATGTTGGTGTACTGATGGTCAGTGGGCAACCCCGCTTTGAGTTGAAAATAAAAATGTTGGTGTACTGATTGACAGCGGGCAACGTTGCTTTGAGTTGAAATTAAAATGTGTTTTCATATTTGCAGATGAATGAATTGTGATAGTTCAATATTTTTTAAAAATTTGTTAGCAACTAATCTTTGAGTTGATCATAGAGACATATCTTAAGCTGCTCTCCAATGTATGCATTTTTCAAGGTCGGCATTATTCCAAATTGTATAGATAATCTTTGTGACCAAATGAGTTATTACGTCATGAAAATTCAAAAATCAGGTCAGTTTTATATTTTATTCCCTCCCCCCCTCCGTTATATGCGCCTGTTTCCTAATATACCACTTGGCCACCTCTCCACTCTCGCTAATGGAGTTTGTAGAACAAGATTCCCAGAGTAAACAATTCGATCCAGGTAAAGTTTATCTATTTGTAAATATTGTGAACGCGCGAAAAGATAAAAAACATTTAAACCAACCGAATAGACTCTTTAATCTCAGCTTTGATAAGGGACTGTCGGCAGTATTTGATGACACATGCATATATTTAGTGCCGTATCATCAAACACGCAGTGTCAAAGGTGTGTAGATAACATCCTTATGATAACCAACTTATTTCCTATACAAGTATTTGGTATTGCCAAGCCTACTTGTTAGAGTTGTAAAACAGCACACAGCATGTCTGCTTTCTTTCAAACAACATAAAGCATGTCTGATTTCTTTCAAACAGCATATAGCATGTCTGCTTTCTTTCAAACAGCATATAGCATGTCTGCTTTCTTTCAAACAGCATATAGCACGTCTGCTTTCTTTCAAAAAACATATAGCATGTCTGCTTTCTTTCAAACAGCATATAGCATGTCTGCTTTCTTTCAAACAGCATATAGCATGTCTGCTTTCTTTCAAACAGCATATAGCATGTCTGCTTTCTTTCAAACAGCATATAGCATGTCTGCTTTCTTTCAAACAGCATATAGCATGTCTGCTTTCTTTCAAACAGCATATAGCATATCTCCTTTCTTTCAAACAACATATAGCATGTCTGATTTCTTTCAAACTGCATATAGAATGTCTGCTTTCTTTCAAACAACATATAGCATGTCTGATTTCTTTCAAACAGCATATAGCATGTCTGATTTCTTTCAAACTGCATATAGAATGTCTGCTTTCTTTCAAACAACATATAGCATGTCTGATTTCTTTCAAACAGCATATAGCAAGTCTGCTTTCTTTCAAACAGCATATAGCATGCCTGCTTTCTTTCAAACAGCATATAGCATGTCTGCTTTCTTTCAAACATCATATAGCATATCTGCTTTCTTTCAGACAGCATATAGCATGTCTGCTTTCTTTCAAACAGCATATAGCATGTCTGCTTTCTTTCAAACAGCATATAGCATGTCTGCTTTCTTTCAAACAGCATATAGCCTATCTGCTTTCTTTCAAACAACATATAGCATTTCTGATTTCTTTCAAACTGCATATAGAATGTCTGCTTTCTTTTAAACAACATATAGCATGTTTGCTTTCTTTCAAACAGCATATAGCCTATCTGCTTTCTTTCAAACAGCATATAGCATGTCTGCTTTCTTTGAGACAGCATATAGCATGTCTGCTTTCTTTCAAACAGCATATAGCATGTCTGCTTTCTTTCAAACAAAATTTAATTCATAGTTTTATGAGACAATAACCAACATGTAGACATTTCTTTGTAACGTTTGATTGAAGAAGTAGCACACCTCGTAAATGTGAACGTGAAGGTGATCTTGTTAAAACAGGGAACCAAACCAATTATTTAAAGGGATTCTGTTGAAACTCGTCCAAACCATCTATGTTAGATATCAATTCATGTGTGGGAACAGCTATTTTGCAAAAGAAATACTTTATTATCTCGGGCGTCACTAATGGAGTAAGGCTGCACCGGTTGACATTCTTTCCATGTTTCCTCTTATGTCTTTCGTTCCTTTAGGACTTACTTTTACAAACAATGGTATCAGCTATTTTGTAAGATAAGCGGTTCTGTGTGAACTGATTATTTTTTACTTGGTGCAAGTACAGAAGAGGGGCGGGGGGTGGCAGAGACACCAGGAATTTACCGCCACCCTAGTTACGCAACTGTCTATCATTATGTTATCAACATACTGTAACATAGCCTCCGTTTACTAGACTAAATTATTATGTAAATAATAAAGACTATATATGTAAGTAGATAGATTACATATTAAAAGTAGATCGACTACATATGAAATATAGACTATATATGTAAAGTAGATAGACTTCATTTGAAATATAGACCATATATGTAAAGTAGCAGTGATATGATGCATCGTCCATATTTTATTTTTGTAAGAAAGTTTCCATCTTACTAAGACCCCCTACCCCCACCCCCACCCTCCCCCCACACGGGCCACTATTATTGATCACAAAATCTCCTGTAGTAAGTGTGAGAATCATCGTCGATAGTAGTCTGCCTCAACGCCCCCCAACCCCCGCCATTCCCCACATTTGTCACGCCACTCACAAATTTCATTTTTGTTTCTGAGTAAAAACGTCTTTCTCAGAAAAATGATAACGTGAAACTAAGTGGCAGATAAGCAATGTTTGTTAAAACTAAAATACAAATAAACAATGTTTGCTTAAACTAAATGACAGATAAACAAAGTTTGGTGAAACTAAATGACAGATAAACAAAGTTTGGTGAAACTAAATGACATAAAAAAGTTTGTTGAAACTAATTGACAGATCAACAAAGTTTGGTGAAACTAAATGACAGATAAACAAAGTTTGGTGAAACTAAATGGCAGATCAACAAAGTTTGGTGACACTAAATGACAGATCAACAAAGTTTGGTAAAACTAAATGACAGATAAACA
The DNA here is from genome assembly GCA_964033795.1 of Lymnaea stagnalis. Taxonomy (NCBI): domain Eukaryota; kingdom Metazoa; phylum Mollusca; class Gastropoda; family Lymnaeidae; genus Lymnaea; species Lymnaea stagnalis. Next base: position 2,212,288 of record CAXITT010000013.1, on the reverse strand, counting down.
AAGTTTGGTGAAACTAAATGACAGATAAAAAAATTTGGTGAAACTAATTGACAGATAAACAAAGTTTGGTGAAACTAAATGACAGATAAAAAAGTTTGGTGAAACTAATTGACAGATCAACAAAGTTTGGTGAAACTAAATGATAGATAAACAAAGTTTGGTGAAACTAAGTGACAGATAAACAAAATTTGGTGAAACTAAATGACAGATAAACAAAATTTGGTGAAACTAAATGGCAGATAAACAAAATTTGTGAAACTAAATGGCTGATAAACAAAGTTTGGTGAAACTAAATGACAGATAAACAAAATTTGGTGAAACTAAATGACAGATAAACAAAGTTTGGTGAAACTAAATGACAGATAAACAAAGTTTGGTGAAACTAAATGGCAGATAAACAAAATTTGGTGAAACTAAATGGCTGATAAACAAAATTTGGTGAAACTAAATGACAGATAAACATAGTTTGGTGAAATTAAATGACAGATAAACAAAATTTGGTGAAACTAAATGACAGATAAACAAAATTTGGTGAAACTAAATGGCAGATAAACAAAATTTGGTGAAACTAAATGACAGATAAACAAAATTTGGTGAAACTAAATGACAGATAAACAAAATTTGGTGAAACTAAATGACAGATAAATAAAATTAGGTGAAACTAAATGACAGATAAAAAAGTTTGTTGAAACTAATTGACAGATAAACAAAATTTGGTGAATATAAATGACAGATAAACAAAGTTTGGTGAAACTAAATGAACTATAAACAAAATTTGCTGAAACTAAATGGCAGATAAACAAAGTTTGGTGAGACTAAATGAGAGATAAACAAAGTTTGGTGAAACTAAATGACAGATAAACAAAGTTTGGTGAAATTAAATGACAGATAAACAAAGTTTGGTGAAACTAAATGACAGATAAACAAAATTTGGTGACACTAAATGGCAGATAAACAAAGTTTGGTGAAACTAAATGACAGATAAACAAAGTTTGATGAAACTAAATGACAGATAAACAAAATTTGGTGAAACTAAAAGGCAGATAAACAAAATTTGGTGAAACTAAGTGACAGATAAACAAAATTTGGTGAAACTAAATGACATAAACAAAGTTTTTGAAACTAAATGACAGATAAACAAAATTTGGTGAAACTAAATGACAGATAAACAAAGTTTGGTGAAACTAAATGACAGATAAACAAAATTTGGTGAAACTAAGTGTCAGATAAACAAAATTTGGTGAAACTAAATGACAGATAAACAAAATTTGGTGAAACTAAATGACAGATAAACAAAATTTGGTGAAACTAAATGACAAATAAACAAAATTTGTGAAACTAAATGGCTGATAAACAAAGTTTGGTGAAACTAAATGACAGATAAACAAAGTTTGGTGAAACTAAATGACAGATAAATAAAATTTGGTGAAACTAAATGACAGATAAACAAAATTTGGTGAAACTAAATGACAGATAAACAAAATTTGGTGAAACTAAATGACAGATAAACAAAATTTGGTGAAACTAAATGACAGATAAACAAAATTTGGTGAAACTAAATGACAGATAAACAAAATTTGGTGAAACTAAATGACAGATAAACAAAATTTGGTGAAACTAAATGACAGATAAACAAAATTTGGTGAAACTAAATGACAGATAAACAAAATTTGGTGAAACTAAATGACAGATAAACAAAATTTGGTGAAACTAAATGACAGATAAACAAAATTTGGTGAAACTAAATGACAGATAAACAAAATTTGGTGAAACTAAATGACAGATAAACAAAATTTGGTGAAACTAAATGACAGATAAACAAAATTTGGTGAAACTAAATGACAGATAAACAAAATTTGGTGAAACTAAATGACAGATAAACAAAATTTGGTGAAACTAAATGACAGATAAACAAAATTTGGTGAAACTAAATGACAGATAAACAAAATTTGGTGAAACTAAATGACAGATAAACAAAATTTGGTGAAACTAAATGACAGATAAACAAAATTTGGTGAAACTAAATGACAGATAAACAAAATTTGGTGAAACTAAATGACAGATAAACAAAATTTGGTGAAACTAAATGACAGATAAACAAAATTTGGTGAAACTAAATGACAGATAAACAAAATTTGGTGAAACTAAATGGCAGATAAACAAAATTTGGTGAAACTAAATTACAGATAAACAAAATTGGGTGAAACTAAATGGCAGATAAACAAAATTTGGTGAAACTAAATGACAGATAAACAAAATTTGGTGAAACTAAATGACAGATAAAAAAGTTTGTTGAAACTAATTGACAGATATACAAAATTTGGTGAAACTAAATGGCAGATAAACAAAGTTTGGTGAGACTAAATGAGAGATAAACAAAGTTTGGTGAAACTAAATGACAGATAATTAAAATTTGGTGAAACTAAATGACAGATAAACAAAATTTGGTGAAACTAAATGGCAGATAAACAAAATTTGGTGAAACTAAATGGCAGATAAACAAAATTTGGTGAAACTAAATGACAGATAAACAAAATTTGGTGAAATTAAATGACAGATAAACAAAATTTGGTGAAACTAAATGTCAGATAAACAAAATTTGGTGAATATAAATGACAGATAAACAAAGTTTGGTGAAACTAAATGACAGATAAACAAAATTTGGTGAAACTAAATGACAGATAAACAAAGTTTGGTGAAAATAAATGACAGATAAACAAAGTTTGGTGAAACTAAATGACAGATAAACAAAATTTGGTGAAACTAAATGGCAGATAAACAAAGTTTGGTGAAACTAAATGACAGATAAACAAAGTTTGGTGAAACTAAATGACAGATAAACAAAGTTTGGTGAAACTAAATGACAGATAAACAAAATTTGGTGAAACTAAATGGCAGATAAACAAAGTTTGGTGAAACTAAATGACAGATAAACAAAGTTTGGTGAAACTAAATGACAGATAAACAAAATTTGGTGAAACTAAATGACAGATAAACAAAATTTGGTGAAACTAAATGACAGATCAACAAAAATTGGTGAAAATAAATGACAGAAAAACAAAATTTGTGAAACTAAATGGCTGATAAACAAAGTTTGGTGAAACTAAATGACAGATAAACAAAGTTTGGTGAAACTAAATGACAGATAAATAAAATTTGGTGAAACTAAATGACAGATAAACAAAATTTGGTGAAACTAAATGACAGATAAACAAAGTTTGGTGAAACTAAATGACAGATAAACAAAGTTTGGTGAAACTAAATGGCAGATAAAAAAATTTGGTGAAACTAAATGGCTGATAAACAAAGTTTGGTGAAACTAAATGACAGATAAACATAGTTTGGTGAAACTAAATGACAGATAAACAAAATTTGGTGAAATTAAATGACAGATAAACAAAATTTGGTGAAACTAAATGGCAGATAAACAAAATTTGGTGAAACTAAATGACAGATAAACAAAATTTGGTGAAACTAAATGGCAGATAAACAAAGTTTTTGAAACTAAATGACAGATAAACAAAATTTGGTGAAACTAAATGACAGATAAACAAAATTTGGTGAAACTAAATGACAGATAAACAAAATTTGGTGAAACTAAGTGACAGATAAACAAAATTTTGTGAAACTTAATGACAGATAAACACAATTTGGTGAAACTAAATGACAGATAAAAAAGTTTGTTGAAACTAATTGTCAGATAAACAAATTTTGGAGAAACTAAATGACAGATAAACAAAGTTAGTTTAAACTAAATGACAGATAAACAAAGTTTGGTTAAACTAAATGACAGATAAAAAAGTTAGGTAAACTAAATTAAATATAAACAAAGTTAGGTTAATATAAATTACATATAAACAAAGTTAGGTTAATATAAATTACATATAAACAAAGGTAGGTTAATATAAATTACATATAAACAAAGTTAGGTTAATATAAATTACATATAAACAAAGGTAGGTTAATATAAATTACATATAAACAAAGATAGGTACACTACTTTACATATAAACAAAGTTATGTAAACTAAATTGCATATAAACAAAGTTAGGTTAAACTAAATTTTAAATAAACAAAGTTAGTTGAAACTAAATGACAAATAAACAAAGTTAGTTTAAACTAAATTATAGATAATCAAAGTAAGTTTAAACTAAATGACAGATAAACAAATTAAGGTTCAACTAAGAGACAGATAAAGAAAATTAAGGTAAACTAAAGGACCGAGATAAACCAAGTTCAAGCCAAAATGAGAAAACTATTCAATAATATTTCAAGTATTCAAAAAATTCTTTGCATCTGTATCTTCTTTGACTTGTGGGTAGAGGAAAACAAAATGTATCTACTTGTTCATACACCTTATTAAACTCTTCATCAGCGAACTACTAAGTCGCGACCCAATCCAATACGTGTCTCAATTCTAGTATGTTGACTTAACATTATTGGTAGGAATTTGCCGAAATCAGCCCTAAGCCCAGGATCATTATAAAAACAAACATTTAAAGCTCGATTAAAAATCGAATAGTACTTTCTTAAAGTTGTTGATTATTTTATACAGTAAAATTAATTTGGTCAACTCTTAATTCGTGGTCCCAATTAGTAAAATAGCAGTCTAATTTTTGTAACCAAAGATCAATTGTCTATGAATTGACTTAGACTAGTTGTCCATGACTTAACCAAGGACTAGTTTTTCATGAATTGTCCACAGACCAGTTGTCCATGAATTGAACACAGGCTAGTAGTCCATGAATGACCCCAAACGAGTTGTTCATGACTTAACTAAGGACTAGTTGTTCATGAATTGACCACAGACCATTTGTCCATGACTTGACCACAGACCAGTTGTCCATGAATTGACCACATACCAGTTGTCCATGAATTGACCACAGACCAGTTGTTCATGAATTGACCACAGACCAGTTGTCCATGACTTGACCACAGGCCAGTTGTCCATGCATTGAGCACAGACCAGTTGTCCATGAATTAACCACAGACCAGTTGTCAATGAATTGACCACAGACCAGTTGTCCATGAATTGACCACAGACCAGTTGTCCATGAATTGACCACAGACCAGTTGTCCATGAATTGACCACAGGCCAGTTTCCATAACTTTATTCACATGAAGATTAAGCCGATTCTTTTGTGTTCTGAACACGTCACTAACAACTCACGAGATGTAAGATCCTCTAAATCATGACAAACTTACCTGTGTATTTCCTTGGCTTACACCTGTGTATTTCCTGGGCTTACACCTGTATATTTCCTGGGCTTACACCTGTGTATATACTAAGCTTACACCTGTGTATTTCCTAAGCTTACACCTGTGTATTTCCTGAACTTACACCTATGTATTTTCTAAGCTTACACCTGTGTATTTCCTAGGCTTACACCTGTGTATTATTTCCTGGGCTTATAACTCAACAGTAACCCGAATCAATGGCGGACTTGTGTTTGTAAAGAAAGATAGAGACTAACACAACTGTGTTATCTTTTGAATCACGACATTTTGCAATCCTGTTATTTCAGCTGCACACTGGGTATTTCAAAGGCTATATTTAGCACACACATCCCTACCAACAGCGGCGTGCTTACATTTTTTTACAACCACCGCTTCCTTCAAATTAAAAAAAAAAAAAATTCACAATAAGAAATATTGGGCTAATTAAATTTCTTATATTAAGTTTTATACGCAACTAAAAGCGCTTCAGCGTACGAAGTAAAGAGTACCGTTAAATATCTCCTCTACATACAAATGTCTATTAATTTATTTGTGAATTCCAATTATTTTTGTACCTGTTCCATATTTTTAAAAACTTAGATCGCCAGAGGCTTGAAAACATATTGTCAAATCAGGGGCGATGGATGAGAAGTTTAAATAAGGTATGCTCGTTAGTCATCAAACACTGTAATGAAACCTGTGAATAGCAGAGACCCATCGATTTGGGGCCAAAGTAAGAGTGATTCAGCAGTGTAAGATGATATTTCTTAATGATTTGAAAGAACACAAATGTGCATTGGAAATAAGCAGGAAGTGAGAAAACATGAGGAGGGGGGGGTGATGACGTTTCCTTGTTAGGTATTATTACAAAATAGGAAGAAATGGTAAAAATAAGCTACAGGGTTTTTGTTCTTAAACCTTTCTCTAGCGGTTCACTGACGTCTAACTATACATGTAACCTACAGCTTTTAAAGAATCTGTATGTAATATCAATCAAACTAAAAACATTGATACTAGATGATCTGACCCAATTCTATCGGGCATAATAAAGGAAGGCATTTTGCGATATATTCTTCTTTGTGAAGTCTCATCATCTAACAATCAAATTTGTACGTAAATCAATTAAGTCTCATCATCTAACAATCAAATTTGTACGTAAATCAATTAAGTCTCATCATCTAACAATCAAATTTGTACGTAAATCAATTAAGTCTCATCATCTAACAATCAAATTTGTACGTAAATCAATTAAGTCTCATCATCTAACAATCAAATTTGTGCGTAAATCAATTTTCTTTAAAGTGTGAACATATCCCACGCTTTTGAATATATATTCAGGAAATAGTTCATGATAAAACTAATCCAAACAAATGTACACCCCTTTCCAATAAATTTTATTTTTTCCAATGAGGGGATACACATATATATTTATATTTTAAAAGAAAATCTTAACCCAGATTTGTTAACGCAACTGAACCGAGAAGTAAAAAGAAAATCTGTCTCCGCTTTTCAAATGAGATGTTCATGTTTGTAAAATGATTGGGTTTTGAGATAACTTCATACAAATTACCTCCTCGCTTTCTTTCACACTTGAAAAGTATTTTTTTAATATTTACAATGCATTGTTTAATACAAACATATTGGTTTGTCTCCACCAACAAGGTGCCCTTTCTTTAGCATTCCTCCTGAACTGTATCTGTGAAAAAATTAGTAAAACCTGCCTGTGCTTGGTTTTAAGAAAAATTGCATCAACTAGTTTCCATAAACCAACATTTTTTTAGCAATAGGTATACTCAAATTTTTTTAGCTAAATAAGAATCTCTTAACCCATTTTCAGGTCCGTAAAAGCCTTGAGTGTTTTTCTAAATAAATATTCATGGCTTACAATAAATGTATACCCACTTTACTGTTCACAAAGTGGAAACAAAAATATATGTTCATATTTTGAAAGTAAATATTATTCCATCTTTGTGTACTCCATGAACTGTAAAGGAACAAAAAATATAGCTCTATAATTTAAGATTAATTTTTTTCGTGTGTATAATGATTGGGTTTTGATAGTTTTGAGTAATGGGTTTACTTATGTAAATTTACCCACGGTGTGTTAACATCATTGAACTATGTTTATTATCTGGAAAACGTGTGTTTATCTTTAAAAGAAAACGCAGCACCTAATGGCATTTAAAGATATTTTAATCCACGTGAAAATGAACACACAATATTTTCTCCCTCTGATATCTGGTTTACCCAAGAAAATCAATTATTGATCAAATGCAGTCTCTTCATCTGAAGAGTGTCTTACGCTGCCTGGGGTGAAAAGAAAGCAACAACCCCCCCCCCCCCCCATAATTTTAAGTTAAACTCACTAAAATCATGCATGAGATGGTAGCCCCCCCTCCCCTACATACGAAACCATAAACTGTTTGTATGCCATTGAAGTTTATTAAAATTCTTAAGTCGCAGATCCCTTTTAACAGGCATCGTTGAAATGGTAGCAAACAAAGAGTTCTACCCATATTTCTGTATATTGAAAGACAATGGATATTTATTTCAATCTAAAATCTATATCAAAGTTCAAGTGTGTAAATTAATTGGGGTTTAAGATATTGATATCAAAACTTCATATCGCTTGTTCTGATTTGGATGAGCGGTAAATGAATTAGTGATTGGTATTTGGCTACGAAGTTTCGCTGCACTAATTGACATGAAATGCGTTTTAAATTTAATGGCTCATTTTTTGGAATGAAAAATAAATAAGACATATTAAATGTTAAGAGACAAAGCTTAAATTGATTAGCAATTCAAAAAGCAATCAATTATATTCTAAAATTTTATTTTTTGAAAGGTGAAAAAAACCAACTAATGAAACATTAATTTTGTCACACACGGTAATCACATCAAGGAAATGTACAACGGGTGATTTGTCAGTTTCAATTTAGATCTTATCAAATTAATTTAATTTTTTTACTCTTTGAGTTCGAGCGAAAAATTAAATTTAATATTGTTTGTAAACATAATTTGGATAACATTAATTTAAATTTAACTGGCAATATTAACAATGCGATTTTTTTAAAAATCTGATGTTTTTTTTTTAGCTTACCCGATAAATGCGCTCAGGAATCAATAATATTCATACATGGACACTCATTCAATTGATAAGAAAAGGATATCTTAACTTTCTAATTGGGGTGAAATACTTAAATGTATTCAATCGTTATTTTTCAGGTAAATCTAATTGATAATAATAATATTACTTTAAGTTATTCTTAATTTAAGCAGATAGAGTTTATTGTGACACATCTACTTGCACGTAATTATTTAAAAATGATAGAAAACTCATATAATGATTTTTTTTTAAACTCGGTATGTATTTAAATTGGTTCACTTTTAATTGTTATTGTGGATGCTTTAGCTCTTTCTTTTATCCATACTCACCCACACAAATACATATGTATATATATATATATATATATATATAAATATATATATAATAATAATAATAAAGTTCATTTCAAAAACACGCTTCATCCCCAAAGGCTCGAAGCGCGGTACAAAGTCAACAAAAAACAAATCTTAAATGCATTTTTAAATCATTTTTAATTACCTCAAGGACTGAAGCAAACTTGTTCATAATTTGGAGCGCTATAGCTTCAAAAGAGCGCATTCAACGGAGGACTTCTTTTCGTGACCATTCACACTGGGAACTCAAAGTAGGGACTGTGATGAAAAGTGCAGCCTCTTTAAGAATATATGTTTGGATGTAAATATTCAGATATTGAGGTGCAAAGCTTCAGTACAACTGTACGTCAGTGAAAAAATGTTATGTTTATGCGGTCACTCATAGGAAGCCAGTGGGAATATTTAACAACTAGAGTGATATGGTCAGATTTTTTATACGCGATTAAATGCGCTCTGAAGTATTTTGTAACTTCTGGAGCCTCTGAATTAGATTTAGCGGTAAACCCCACAAACGGCCGTTACAGGAATCCAATCTTGACTGAATTAGAGTGACTTCCACGGCATTGGCTGGTCTCTTATTGAGTAGAGGACGCAGCTGACCCACGGCGCGTTGATGACAGAAACAAGCTCTGACCACAGAACTGATATGAGGATTCATTGTAAGTTTATTGTCAGTATAGAAGCCAAAGTCTTTAACAGTGATGGACAAAGGGGAAGTCAGAAGCACCAACTTTTATTGATGCGATGGCCACCTCCAGAAGATTGGCGTCGGAACCACACATAATTGCCACATTTAAATCAAGGTTCATTGGTTATTACTGATCAATAATTGTTTTAGCATTATTTTTTTTTTCTATTTAAATGTTGTGTACAGTTGCTTGTCCGACTTTGGAAAGAAAAAAGTTTTTGTTGACGGCCAGAGTTAGTGAGCATCTGTGTGTAGAGGTGTTCCTTCATAATTACAACTATGGGTTTTTTGTTCCTGTTTTTTTACTGGTTTAATGAACTGCATTTGTGCAACTATAAAACAGGAAATATCCATGTTACATATAGTTTGTCAGTAGAAATCGACTATGAACACTTTAATCTTCGTATATGCTATTTGTGAACTTGATTGTGGGTGCGCAGATGGCTGATGAGATCGATCAACTTTAAATACATGTTAACAGTAAGAAATAGAATTTGTGTAAGTTTTCTTCGTAAATAAGTAAGATGTAAGGTTAACTTTCAAATGTTTGAGTCCTTTTGGAGTTCTCAGAGGTGATGGTTGCCAAAAATTAATGCTAGGCCATGGACGCCTCCTCTGAGAGGATCTGGTATGATGGCAGCTGAGACGGGTGATCAGAGGAGGGATTGGATAATTTCAGTTTCACTTTACTCCACATGCTGAGAGGGGCGTCTGTTCGGTCAGTTGAAAGGTCAGTTGAAAGGTCAGTATTTTGTTCCACTGTAATACTACTGTTTAAATCGTTAGTGTTTCGTTCCACGTTTAGGCTGAGTCCAGTGACAGATGAACCCCCGGGCGCAGAGACAGATGAACCCCCGGGCGGTGACATTACCAGTGTTGATCCTTGGGTTGAACTGGATGACATCCATATGTTTGTTGGAGGATCGTACCCAAATCCCGATTTGGATGCTGTATGTGTCGCCTTTGTCCTGGTCGCCGCAGCCGGACCTTGTGCTCGCACCGCAGGACAAAAAAAACTTTTGAAAATGGAAAAATGTTTTAAGAATATGGCTACGAGAATCAGAGACACACCAAGAAATGAATAAAGGATCACATCCATAGCGCTCACTTTGATGGCTGAGTCTGGAGAATAAATGCATAAATTATATTTATTGAAGGTCAGAGCAAACAAGTGAGTTAATGAATGTAACAGTCAGAGCAAACAAGTGAGTTAATGAATGTAACAGTCAGAGCAAACAAGTGAGTTAATGAATATAACAGTCAGAGCAAACAAGTGAGTTAATGAATATAACAGTCAGAGCAAACAAGTGAGTTAATGAATATAACAGTCAGAGCAAACAAGTGAGTTAATGAATATACATTCAGCGCAGACGAGACAGTGAATGTAATAACAGCCGATGTCAAGCGATTTCTAAAGAAAATTAGTGTGATGGTCTGAAGTTGTTGTTTAAAAAAAAACGTTCATATCAGATTTACTTTGAATACAGTTACTTTATTTATTTTGTGCAGGTTCCATAGAAAACTGTCTTAGAATGTTGCTATAATTTCACAAAGGCTTATTATCGTATAAAGACCGCCTTTCAGTATGTCATTGCCATGATCTTTTTATGGTAATCGTTATCAAAATCTTTTTATGTGCATAGTCTTTTTTTGGTCAAGCTCATAATATAAATTCTAAACTAGATAATTATTAAAGTTTGAAAAACTTTTTCCATTTGATAGACTCAAACTCAAATAAAAATATTATAGAACATACAGAAAGAAAACACTTAAATAACAAATTGAACAAATTAAATAAAAGTGAATTACTTCAATCAATAAAAAATAAGTGATTTTGTGTGGAAATTCAAGAATTTTTCTCAGAATTATAATGTTAAAAATTGAATTTTTTTTTAATCAATCCCAAAATGATTGAACTATTTCAAAAAAAAAAAAAATCTATTTTATTTTTCCGTAGAATTTTTAATGTACCTAGAAATGTTTAGCGCCAGCAAAGAGGACGCAGACACAGCATTTGATGTTTGCAAGCAAGTCCTATCAGAGATATTTACAAATATTCTTGAATCTATAGATGCACCACCGGTGCTTAAACAACTAAATCAATAAGGGGGAGTGCTACAAAGAAAAAAATACAAGGAAGTAAATGGTCAGATCAGGCAGTGGTGTAGCAAGACTTCGTGTCACCACAGGTGGACTTTGAGTTTATATAATAGAAAAATAACACAAAATGAAGCTTGAAATAGCGCTAACCCTGGCATCTGCGCCAACTCGCCCCATAACTGAAAATTTTTAACACTAGCTGACCCTGCCAAAAGCAAAAGTCCTGCCAATAGCAGCATCCCAGTCTACGGTTTGAGTTCTTTATTTCCAGGTTTAATTGCAGATAGGTAAGTTCCGCTAAATCACTGTGATCGGCGTGTTGTGGGAGAGGGAAGGAAATCTAGGGAGCCGAAAGCTCACGAGCAAAAGTGAAGACAGGGGACTTGCACTGACAGGGGGCTCGCACTGACAGAGGGCTCGATCTGACAGGGGACTCGCACTGACAGGGGGCTCGCACTGATAGGGGGGTCGCACTGACAGGGGGCTCGCACTGACAGGGGGCTCGCACTGAGCCTATCCCCAATAAGATGTTTGGCAAATTAAAAAAACAATAAAATGAATTCATTTTTGTCCACACCAGAGTTTTGTTTGTCATCTATCTACACTTAATCGAAAAGCAACATAGAAATACTATAAAATGTAGGTGTCCTATGATCTGGTGGTTTTTGAAATACTATAAAATGTAGGTGTCTTTGATGTAGTCGAAAGTTATTTATAAGTAGGCATATTACCAATAAACCATATTACATACAATAAACCTTTAACACTGATGACTACGACTACTAGTATCTTCTGCTACGGCTAGCATCAGTGATTTTTATCGATTATTATTTTGCCCAGTGTAAAAAAGAAAACTATCTTCGGAACCGTCTAACACAAGCGACCGGCAGGGGGGGGGAGTGGGGCTGAGAGAATCAAGAACTAGTTCAGTTAAGCTCAACTGTAATGACCAAAGATCGTGTAAAACTTACCTACGCTTGCTGTGTCCTTTTCGTAGGATAAAATGGGAAACTGTGATCGTGGTATAAGTCTCTAAGTTTTACATCCTGCTCAGATAAGCCTCGTCGTGATCAAAGGAGTGAGCTTTTCCCATTACTCAAATTAAGCTATACGTCTTTATCACGAGCGATAATTCGGGTGCTGTACATCATTACAAGTAAGGGCGTAGACTGGTGCAGTAATGCATTACAAGTAAGGGCGTAGACTGGTGCAGTAATGCATTACAAGTAAGGGCGTAGACTGGTGCAGTAATGCATTACAACTAGGGGGCTCAGTGAAATCTTATTCTGATGATGTTCCTTTCTCATCAGCTTAACAAAATATTTCAAAGTGGATGGAATATTTTACCAATATTTTGCCAACATTTTTACAATATTTTATAAGAGCAATCAATTTGTTTGGGTCACAGTGCTAAGTTGTTAATAACACGAGTATGTGGCCTAAAATGATTCTTGGTGGCGCTATTAGGCGAGTGACAGCAAAAAATTAATGATCAATGCATCTTTTTCCAGTATTGAAAAGTAGGCAGAGTCGCAAAGATCTTTGGACAAGCCTCGTCGACATTGGGAGTGTGTGTGTTTGTTACGCCCCTGAGAACATTTAAGATGAACCGTCTCACAACCGAGGCACGATGGCCGACATGTTATTATCTGTATCTATACACGAAAAAAGACAAATGACAGTTTTATGGTTCATGAATGTCATGTCGGACCAAAATTTCCTACATTTCATACAGGCTTCCATTCTTTTGTAACAGCAAGCCATGAAGTATAATAATTACAGGACTTAATTCAAGCTATGTTAATGAAATAGCAAATCTAGATACGTGGAAGCTTGAATTTATGGATTAAAAAGAATTAATAATAATAAAATATAAATAAAAATATAAATATATTTATATCTCCATATGGTATTAATCAAATAATATCGTACTGATGTTTCTCTGTTTCCCTATATTTCATCTAATTTCTTATTGCTGTGTGTTGACGCATCCCTGGATATTCTGGTCCATTATTATTGTGGACTTCATTTTTCAGTGTCAATATTTATATTCTCTCGCTTCCAGTGTTCCCACTTCCGGTGACACGAATGGATACTGCTTGAGTTGTCTACTGTGCTCTTTTCTTTGTTATATTTCCATTTCTATTGTTGGCTGAGGAGGGCTTTATGCCAAATCGTCCTTGTTTTTTTTACCTGTTATCTTATTTCAAGCTTCCACATACCTCGCTTTGCTATTTTATTTATTGAACATCTGCATAAGGTTGGCCACGAGGTACAATGCTATGACGTGGTTTCATATATTTTGTTATTTGATGACAGCGGCCGCTAGGTTATCATCAGAAAACATGTTATTACACAAACTAATTTGCCTATTTAAACAATAGACTGCCCCTTCCTCCACGGTTGAAAGGACTTGTCGCAATATTCATCTGTAATGGTAAGTAGGTCGTCAGGTAAGAATATCGTCAGGTGAGAATGTAGTCAGGTAAGAAGGTCGTCAGGAATGAGTGTCGTCAGGTACGAAGGTAGTCAGGTAAGAATGTAGTCAGGTAAGAATGTCGTCAATATGAAGAGTGGTGATCTTCAAAGAAACGGTTCCCCGAGGAACCTAATTGTCATTATTTGTCGATGATAGCTCTTTAGCCATGAGTACTTCTATGAGATGACCACTGCTATTCCTTGCGGTATCTTCCCCAATAGTTCTTTAGTGATGAGTACTCTCTATGAGATGACCACTGCTATTCCTTGCTGTATCTACCCCAATAGCTCTTTAGTGCTGAGTACTCTCTATGAGATGACCACTGCTATTCCTTGCGGTATCTTCCCCAATAGTTCTTTAGTGCTGAGTACTCTATGAGATGACCACTGCTATTCCTTGCAGTATCTTCCCCAATAGCTCTTTAGTGCTGAGTACTCTCTATGAGATGACCACTGCTATTCCTTGCAGTATCTTCCCCAATAGTTCTTTAGTGCTGAGTACTTCTGAAGGTGACCACTGCAAAACCTTGCGGTATCGTACCCGATAGTTCTTTATTTCTGAGTACTTCTACTTCCAGTCATTGCCGCATATGTTTGTTAAATTAAAAATAATTTTAAAAAAATATTATATCCAATACATTTTTTAAGACTACACTGCAGTCCCCCCCCCCCCTTTTCTACGTGGTACTGATAAGTCAAAGAAATCAATATTTACGTAGAAACTGAACGGATATTCATATATCGTAAATGTAGATGGTACTTTTAACAGATGTCCGTAAATGTAGATGGTACTTTTAACAGATGTTCGTAAATGTAGATGGTACTTTTAACAGATGTCCGTAAATGTAGATGGTACTTTTAACAGATGTCCGTAAACATAGATGGTACTTTTAACAGATGTCCGTGAATGTAGATGGTACTTTTAACAGATGTTCGTAAATGTAGATGGTACTTTTAACAGATGTCCGTAAATGTAGATGGTACTTTTAACAGATGTCCGTAAATGTAGATGGTACTTTTAAGAGATGTTCGTAAATGTAGATGGTACTTTTAACAGATGTCCGTAAATGTAGATGGTACTTTTAACAGATGTCCGTAAATGTAGATGGTACTTTTAACAGATGTCCGTAAACGTAGATGGTACTTTTAACAGATGTCCGTAAATGTAGATGGTACTTTTAACAGATGTTCGTAAATGTAGATGGTACTTTTAACAGATGTCCGTAAATGTAGATGGTACTTTTAACAGATGTTCGTAAATGTAGATGGTACTTTTAACAGATGTCCGTAAATGTAGATGGTACTTTTAACAGATGTTCGTAAATGTAGATGGTACTTTTAACAGATGTTCGTAAATGTAGATGGTACTTTTAACAGATGTTCGTAAATGTAGATGGTACTTTTAACAGATGTTCGTAAATGTAGATGGTACTTTTAACAGATGTTCGTAAATGTAGATGGTACTTTTAACAGATGTTCGTAAATGTAGATGGTACTTTTAACAGATGTTCGTAAATGTAGATGGTACTTTTAACAGATGTTCGTAAATGTAGATGGTACTTTTAACAGATGTTCGTAAATGTAGATGGTACTTTTAACAGATGTTCGTAAATGTAGATGGTACTTTTAACAGATGTTCGTAAATGTAGATGGTACTTTTAACAGATGTTCGTAAATGTAGATGGTACTTTTAACAGATGTTCGTAAATGTAGATGGTACTTTTAACAGATGTTCGTAAATGTAGATGGTACTTTTAACAGATGTTCGTAAATGTAGATGGTACTTTTAACAGATGTTCGTAAATGTAGATGGTACTTTTAACAGATGTTCGTAAATGTAGATGGTACTTTTAACAGATGTTCGTAAATGTAGATGGTACTTTTAACAGATGTTCGTAAATGTAGATGGTACTTTTAACAGATGTTCGTAAATGTAGATGGTACTTTTAACAGATGTTCGTAAATGTAGATGGTACTTTTAACAGATGTTCGTAAATGTAGATGGTACTTTTAACAGATGTTCGTAAATGTAGATGGTACTTTTAACAGATGTTCGTAAATGTAGATGGTACTTTTAACAGATGTTCGTAAATGTAGATGGTACTTTTAACAGATGTTCGTAAATGTAGATGGTACTTTTAACAGATGTTCGTAAATGTAGATGGTACTTTTAACAGATGTTCGTAAATGTAGATGGTACTTTTAACAGATGTTCGTAAATGTAGATGGTACTTTTAACAGATGTTCGTAAATGTAGATGGTACTTTTAACAGATGTCCGTAAATGTAGATGGTACTTTTAACAGATGTTCGTAAATGTAGATGGTACTTTTAACAGATGTTCGTAAATGTAGATGGTACTTTTAACAGATGTCCGTAAATGTAGATGGTACTTTTAACAGATGTTCGTAAATGTAGATGGTACTTTTAACAGATGTCCGTAAATGTAGATGGTACTTTTAACAGATATTCGTAAATGTAGATGGTACTTTTAACAGATGTTCGTAAATGTAGATGGTACTTTTAACAGATGTTCGTAAATGTAGATGGTACTTTTAACAGATATTCTTAAATGTAGATGGTACTTTTAACAGATATTCGTAAATGTAGATGGTACTTTTAACAGATGTCCGTAAATGTAGATGGTACTTTTAACAGATGTCCGTAAATGTAGATGGTACTTTTAACAGATGTCCGTAAATGTAGATGGTACTTTTAACAGATATTTGTAAATGTAGATGGTACTTTTAACAGATATTCGTAAATGTAGATGGTACTTTTAACAGATATTCGTAAATGTAGATGGTACTTTTATCAGATATTCGTAAATGTAGATGGTACTTTTAACAGATATTCGTAAATGTAGATGGTACTTTTAACAGATATTCGTAAATGTAGATGGTACTTTTAACAGATGTCCGTAAATGTAGATGGTACTTTTAACAGATATTTGTAAATGTAGATGGTACTTTTAACAGAAATTCGTAAATGTAGATGATACTTTTAACAGATTTTCGTAAATGTAGATGGTACTTTTAACAGATATTCGTAAATGTAGATGGTACTTTTAACAGATATTCGTAAATGTAGATGGTACTTTTAACAGATATTCGTAAATGTAAATGGTACTTTTAACAGATATTCATAAATGTAGATGGTACTTTTAACAGATATTCTTAAATGTAGATGGTACTTTTAACAGATATTCGTAAATGTAGATGGTACTTTTAACAGATATTCGTAAATGTAGATGGTACTTTTAACAGATGTCCGTAAATGTAGATGGTACTTTTAACAGATGTCCGTAAATGTAGATGGTACTTTTAACAGATGTTCGTAAATGTAGATGGTACTTTTAACAGATGTTCGTAAATGTAGATGGTACTTTTAACAGATGTTCGTAAATGTAGATGGTACTTTTAACAGATGTTAGTAAATGTAGATGGTACTTTTAACAGATGTTCGTAAATGTAGATGGTACTTTTAACAGATGTTCGTAAATGTAGATGGTACTTTTAACAGATGTCCGTAAATGTAGATGAGACTTTTAACAGATGTTCGTAAATGTAGATGGTACTTTTAACAGATGTTCGTAAATGTAGATGGTACCTTTATAAGATGTTCGTAAATGTAGATGGTACTTTTAACAGATGTTCGTAAATGTAGATGGTACTTTTAACAGATGTTCGTAAATGTAGATGGTACTTTTAACAGATGTCCGTAAATGTAGATGGTACTTTTAACAGATGTTCGTAAATGTAGATGGTACTTTTAACAGATGTTAGTAAATGTAGATGGTACTTTTAACAGATGTTCGTAAATGTATATGGTACTTTTAACAGATGTTCGTAAATGTAGATGGTACTTTTAACAGATGTCCGTAAATGTAGATGGTACTTTTAACAGATGTTCGTAAATGTAGATGGTACTTTTAACAGATAATCGTAAATGTAGATGGTACTTTTAACAGATGTTCGTAAATGTAGATGGTACTTTTAACAGATGTTCGTAAATGTAGATGGTACTTTTAACAGATGTTCGTAAATGTAGATGGTACTTTTAACAGATGT
>CAXITT010000013.1:2144924-2172286 GCA_964033795.1 Lymnaea stagnalis | reverse complement strand
TGTTATTAAAAATGTCATTAAAATTGTCATTAAAAATGTCATTAAAATGTCATTAAAATTGTCAATAAAATGTCATTAAATATGTCCTGAAAATGTCATTAAAAATGTCATTAAAATTGTCATAAAAATGTCCTGAAAATGTCATTAAACATGTCATTAAAAATGTTATTTAAAATGTTATTAAAAATATCATTAAAAATGTCATTAAAAATGTCATTAAAAACTCATTAAAATTTCATTAAAAATGTCATTTAAAATGTCATTAAAAATGTCATTAAAAATGTCATTAAAAATCTCATTAAAATTATCATTGAAAATGTCATTAAAATTGTCATAAAAAATGTCACAAAAATGTCATTAAAAATGTCATTAAAAAGTCATTAAAAATGTCATTAAATTTGTCATTGAAAATGTCATTAAAAATGTAATTAAAAATGTCATTAAAATGTCATGAAAAATGTCATTAAAAATGTAATTAAAAATGTGATTAAAATGTCATTAAAAAGTCATTAAAAATGTTATGAAAATTGTCATTAAACATGTCATTAAAAATGTTATTAAAAAGTCATTAAAATGTCATTAAAATGTCATTAAAAAAGTCATTAAAAATGTCATTAAAATTGTCATTAAAAATGTCATTAAAAATGTCATTAAAATTGTCATTAAAAATGTCATTAAAATTGTCATTTAAAATGTCATTAAAAATGTCATTAAAAATGTCATTAAAAATATCATTAAAAGGTCATTAAAATGTCATTAAAAATGTCATTAAAAATGTCATTAAAAATGTCATTAAAACTTGGGGAAAATGGAGAACTCCTGAAAGGACACTTGTTTTTTAAAGTGTCCATCATGGGATGGCCACCAACCCTATTGATCCAATTTGTAAAAGGCAATGCTGCCATTTATAACCCCCGCTGGAAAATAAGTGGTCAGAGGACTGAAAACACAGTCGGGAATATAGTAAAAGAGGTCAAGGCCAAACCTCGAACTCCTCAACGTTTAAAATTCTTGAAGGATTTTTTCCCCATCCTCTCTCCCCCCCCCCCTCCCACGGAAAGCCTAACAAACTAAACCAGATTTAAAGAAAAGAAATGAAGACATTAAAAGAGAGGAAGATGACGACAGTCATGCAACAGGAAATGAAGACAGTGATGGTGACACTTTAAATAAAGTAATGAGTAAGAAGCGAAAAGTGTTAAGTGTGCTTGACAGATTAAATGAGAAAATAAGCATTTTGAAAAGAAAAAATCCAGCATAATTTTTCAGATTTATTACTCACTGCACCTCCATTAAAAGTGCATGATAATGTCTGAAATTTCATCATAATTTTCAAATAATCTTATTTCAATTTAATCAATGTAATTTTGAGATTGAGATCTTTAGTATGAACGCATACGTCCTCCACCAAGTGTAGGCCTACCACATGTGGTATTCCTGCCAACATAGTTCTCATCAATCTTGTAAATGTATACGTTGAATCTATGAGTCCAAATAGCCTTACCATCCATTCAAATAGACATCATATTTTTCTTATCAACATAGTATTTTCTATGTAATATTAATGTTCTCCAAATCTTACAACCAAATCTTTCATTTTGTTTTCGATTGACTGCAATTCTGTGTCTAGAGATAGTAGTTTTATCAATTCCTGTTTTGTATTTTTTCCCTGGTATCATTACTTCTGATTCTACAATATCCTTGCATTCCCTGCTTTGTTATCCTGTCATTATTGCATTAATTGTGTTCATATTCCTTTATTTCTGATCCATTGTTGAAAAAATTTCTGACAAACATCAGGTGCATTTGGTGAATTTGCTTTTCTTACTGGACAGATCGGATTTTCACTAAAGCAGTAAATGTGCCTGCCAGTAAATGTGACAATCTTTCGTAACAATTGCTTTTCTTTTGTTTCATTCTGAGCATTTGTTTCAGCAAGTGCCTCATCTCTTTATCTTTTTCTCTATGTCTAATTCTCTGATTACAAAGCCAGCTCTTTTGTCTTCTTTTATACAAAGTTACCCAGCAGCCTTCAACTTCAATATTTTGAGATATTCTGCCATCTTATTTTTAATGTAATAATTTGGTTCATTTTGGCAGTTATATTAGTTAATATTGTGTCTAGTGGATGCAATTTATTAAGTGTGTCAATTATTTAAAATTAATGAGTGTCCAATGTCAATGCAATTTTTTTTTTTATGTTAACACTGTTTTATGTTTTATGTTACATATCTTTTTCCAAAAAGTTCATAATGCATTATAATTGTAATTACTCATACTCATTTGTGAATTTTTAATATAATAGTTTAAAATGAATATTTTAATAAATTTTTATAATATAATTACATACAGCTCACTGTGAATACAAATATTTAGACAATATATGTATACATACAATACAACAAATGCAAAATATGTGAAATATTCCACAGATAGAAGAATATATTGACAGGAGATTATAATAATGATAACCGTGGGAAGATTATATAGACAAAAATTGCAAATAATGTTAACAATTCAGAAACCTATCATTACGTATCTTAACTCTGATACGAAATAGTGTTTCTTTAACTGTTTATGCAGGCGTACATCAAATATCATTATGTTACAATTAGCAACAAAAGGAATATGAGTGCCATTCCAATGAACTCCCAGAGGAGCTATTAATTAGATAAAAATTATAATGCAATGTTAAATCTATATTTAGTAAAGCCAAAACATTATTTGCAAGCCTCTAAGATTGCCCACCGTGTGCTCTCCCGCTGGGTATCTGTGACACGTCACAACAACTGCTGCCTAAAGGGCAGACAGATTGATCGTCTCAAACAACAGTTTCCTTATGTGATCATCTTGGGCTCAAATGGCACATAAAGGTCAACATAACCTCAATGCAACTTTCTTTTTTCTTCAGAATCTGTAACTAATGTCATGTCATGTTTTAATTATTTTTTATCCATCAAATTAGATCCCCGATGATAAAAATATTTTTTTATTGGATAAAGTCAACAAAAATTCATTAGGACAAAGTCAACAAAAAGGCATTCATTAATGAGACTTAAATTATACATTTTATGTTGCAATGCATGTGTTCCGGACTTGTTTAATCTTATGATTTTGGCGTACAGTATACGATTTTGAGGTGTATACATTATATATACTTTATGTTTAATTTTTTTACCATTAAGATAATATATTTGGCGATTATAAGGATTTGATGGTTAACAGGCCTGGTGTTCCACAATAGGTGAATATTAAATTCGGCTGAGACATTCTTTTACACATCTGCAATAGTTTTTGCACATATATTTCTGTACCGGGTAATCTGGAGACACTGATTTAAGTTAATTTCACCATAAATTTAAGTTCATGTTTTAAAATCTGTAAATTTAATTGATAATGGACTTTCTAGTTGATTTTCAAAAGGTTGTTGAAACACTTTTGCAATGTGTGCCACATGTGTAGTTTTGTTAAAATACAAGTCGTTGTAGGCCCTGCAATGCTTTTCTTCCAGATCAAGATATATTCGTCTACTGAACTAGCTTGATGATATAGAGCTTGCAGCATGCCTAAGATTTCTTATAGATGTTGTTAGGTGACAAAATCGTCTGCTGTAGAATTTATCAAGCTTATGGGATGGTCATAGCTCATGTACACTCTAATCGGAAGAGTGAAAAGTAATATGTACAAAATATTACCGGGATGGTTTGAATTTTTTTTTTCAAATGTACAGGCCCCCCCCCCCCACTCCCATGGCTCAATATTACATTTTATAAAAGATTTATATGAACAGGTGTAAGTATAATTATTTATAAAATTTAAAAAATTATTACCGGGATGGTTTGAATTTTTTTTTTCAAATGTACAGGCCCCCCCCCCCCACTCCCATGGCTCAATATTACATTTTATAAAAGATTTATATGAAAAGGTGTAAGTATAATTATTTATAAAACTTAAAACATCGTGTAGATGTGTCATCACACGTATATGAGAAGTATATGCATCACTAGAATAAACACATACTTGTTGCACGCCTACATTCTACATACTTTATTGGGTGTTCATTTTTTAGTGTGTGCCTCGGTTTAATGTTTGTGATGAAATGCAGCCGGCAATATGTTGACGTGCAATTAAAATGACAAGAACCATTTGCCTGATTTGATTAGACCACAACAGCTCTAGTCTAAGTCACAAATTAATTGACTGATCTTTCTGTGCACCAAAACAATAGAATTCTCCTCCTTTGCACACCAGCAAGATAGCGACTATCACAGCCTTCATTTAATTATCTTTCATTTGATACCAAGTTTGGTGTTACAACCGAACAATAATATTTTTTTTATCCCAACCTCTAGCTTCTTGGACCCGGGTCCGAAAAGCCACTTCGATTAAACAAAGTAATAGCTGATGGAATTTGACCTATAAACAACTCTAAGGGCATTTACCCAATGACAGCCGCCTGAGGTGATGACATTATCTGACACTCCCATGGAATAATAAAATTATCTGACAGTCGTATGAGATGATGAAATTATATATGACAGGCCTATATGAGATGATGACATTATCTGACAGCCACATGAGATGGTGACATCTGACAGTGATGTGAGCTGATGAGATCATTAACTACTTTAGGAGCAAACAATATTTCACTGGAACAAAACCAATACTACCGTAACCAATTATGGGTAACATATCTAGTAGCAACCCGTCCGTCTGACATTCACACAGCTCTCCCGACGACGTCTCAGGGGACCAGACAACTGATTTGTACAAGATTCCTATTATGTCTTACAGTCCATGGATGATGTCTGGATACATTCATTATAATATGCCTTAGATTAAGATGATTTAGTCATTACAGGTCGTGTTGATTCTAAGATGTTGCTTTGATTTAGTCACATCAGGTCATGTTGGCTCTGCGATATTGCGTTGATTTAGTCACATCAGGTCATGTTGGCTCTATGTAAATGATGGCATATAATTATGTCACTGAAATAAAGTTAAAAAATATATAAATAAAATAAATACAACTAAAAAACAACTTTTAATAATTCAGTGACATTTCAGTTGAAGTTTGTTTCATTAAATTTGTTTAAAAACGTGTACAACTATATTCCGATTTCATATTTCAAATCATCTTTAATTTTAAAAAAAAAATAATTCCTTAACAAATAATTTTATGAATAAACATTGTCATGATGTTAATACTGGTTCTAGCTTTGTTACAAAAGTGGCTACCTCTAAGTTCTTGAGCGTGTTATTATGAATCTCAAAATGACATCTGTACTAAACAAAGAAAGAAAAGGGTACATTCTTAAGGGTGTTCTGTCCGTGGAACCGTGAGCCCTGCTGTTGTGGAAGTTATTTTGCCAGAACCCACCAAGAACGTCGTTGAAACCTACCTGAAGATGTGAGAACGTCAGACTTAGGGTTGCTGGTTAATTGGGTCCAGGGTAGGCAGGTGGGGGGTCAAGCATTGCCTCGTCTGTTCGAAGTTAAAATGAAGGATGTATAAGTGAGAAAGATGATAAGAGCAACGCTGGGTAAGATGTGCTAGTTTAAAACATCTTTAGGAAGAGATGACAACTCAATCTCCGAGGGCAATGATGGCAAAACAGTCTGTTTTAGACATTCAGAGTAAACCAGTCTGTTTTAGACATTCAGAGCAAACCTGTCTGTTTTAGACATTCAAAGAAACGCTTTTTTTCAAACAGTTTCTCTTTACTCACACTTAGTCTGCATATTGTGGAGCGGAGCGCAATCTGTCTAACTAAACGTGACATTTTAAGACCTTATTTAGATGTTCTCGTGCGTACTGTATTTTAGCAAATGTTCATTATGTTGTACTTTTTATTGCATTCTAACTCGTCTTTAATAGAAAAGTCTTTGTTAATTTTTGTTTTGTTTTCCACAATTAAAACCACTTTTCTGCGGGAATGTGTGAAACAAACCAGGCTCCTAAGACATCTGCAGCTCCTGTTATAATAATTGACTTCACCAACAGCTCCTATTATAATCATTGACTTCACCAACAGATCATATTATAATCATTGACTTCACCAACAGCTCCTATTATAATCACTGACTTCACCAACAGCTCCTATTATAATCATTGACTTCACCAACAGCTCTTATTATTATCACTGACTTCACCAATAGATCATATTATAATAGTTGACTTCACCAACAGCTCCTATTATAATCACTGACTTCACCAACAGCTCCTAATATAATCATTGACCTCACCAACAACTCCTATTATAATCATTGACTTCACCAACAGCTCTTATTATTATCACTGACTTCACCAACAGATCATATTATAATAATTGACTTCACCAACAGCTCCTATTATAATCACTGACTTCACCAACAGCTCCTAATAAAATCATTGACCTCACCAACAGCTCCTATTATAATCATTGACTTCACCAACAGCTCTTATTATTATCACTGACTTCACCAACAGATCATATTATAATAATTGACTTCACCAACAGCTCCTATTATAATCACTGACTTCACCAACAGCTCCTAATATAATCATTGACTTCACCAACAGCTCCTATTATTATCACTGACCTCACCAACAGCTCCTATTATCATCACAGACTTCACCAACAGCTCCTATTATTATCACTGACTTCACCAACAGATCATATTATAATAATTGACTTCACCAACAGCTCCTATTATAATCATTGACTTCACCAACAGCTCCTATTATTATCACTGACTTCACCAACAGCTCCTATTATAATCATTGACTTCACCAACAGCTCCTATTATTATCACTGACTTCACCAACAGCTCCTATTATAATCATTGACTTCACCAACAGCTCCTATTATAATCACTGACT
Source organism: Lymnaea stagnalis (assembly GCA_964033795.1). Classification (NCBI taxonomy): domain Eukaryota; kingdom Metazoa; phylum Mollusca; class Gastropoda; family Lymnaeidae; genus Lymnaea; species Lymnaea stagnalis. The sequence goes on along the minus strand of CAXITT010000013.1, from coordinate 2,165,424 downwards.
TCACCAACAGCTCCTATTATAATCACTGACTTCACCAACAGCTCCTATTATAATCATTGACTTCACCAACAGCTCCTATTATAATCACTGACTTCACCAACAGCTCCTATTATAATCACTGACTTCACCAACAGCTCCTATTATAATCATTGACTTCACCAACAGCTCTTATTATTATCACTGACTTCACCAACAGCTCCTATTATAATCATTGACTTCACCAACAGCTCCTATTATTATCACTGACTTCACCAACAGATCATATTATAATCATTGACTTCACCAACAGCTCCTATTATAATCACTGACTTCACCAACAGCTCCTATTATAATCATTGACTTCACCAACAGCTCCTATTATTATCACTGACCTCACCAACAGCTCCTATTATCATCACAGACTTCACCAACAGCTCCTATTATAATCATTGACTTCACCAACAGCTCCTATTATTATCACTGACTTCACCAACAGCTCCTATTATAATCATTGACTTCACCAACAGCTCCTATTATTATCACTGACTTCACCAACAGCTCCTATTATTATCACTGACTTCACCAACAGCTCCTATTATTATCACTGGCTTCACCAACAGCCCCTATTATAATCATTGACTTCACCAACAGCCCCTATTATATTCATTGACTTCACCAACAGCCCCTATTATATTCATTGACTTCACCAACAGCCCCTATTATATTCATTGACTTCACCAAGGTCCCTCTCACATTAATGAGAAACCTTACAACAGGAAATGTTTAATTAAAGAATAGTTTAAATCCTTAGGTGTTGTTACTGTTTGAATTGAGGACTTAATGCCGTACCCGAGTGGTCTGCTTTTCTGTTTGGACTCCGTTGTGATTGGTCAGCCAGCACGGAAGAATACGGAGGCGGGGCATGCGAATCTGACGTCACATCCGCTGCTACAGCTGGGAAATCGTCCTCAAGAACAACAGACCCGTAGCTCGGTGGGTCGACGTCATAGGCTCTAAGTGTGCGGTAAGGGGGCGAACCCGCCAATCTACCCGATACGGCACTCCACCTGCTCTGTCTGACGTCACCGCTGGAGACAGTGGGTAGCGACAAGCTGAAATGATCGGAGGTTCTGTTGTGGTTAACCGTGGTGTGTGTGCCGCTGGTTGCCGAAGCCTGGTCCGCGCCGCGCGTTGACCTCCCCCTTGACTTCTTCATCATCCGGAAGTAGGAGATTAAACTGGCCAGTATGGCGATGATCAGGATGACCACAGCCAGGCACGACCATAGGATTATTGGATTAGGGACATCTGTGTCTAAACCTGTAATACGTTACAACAAGATTATGGGTTTAGCCTTAGGGAATCTCTGCATAATCCTGTAAACAGCTAGAAGTTTTGACGTACAGAATAATAAATAGTTTTGCTTGTTCGTGTTTTGTTTTCAAATAACTCAATAACATATAACTGTTTATATATATATATATATGTATTTAATAATCGATAATCGCACATATTTACACCACATTGATTGATATATGAAGATTAATTCTCTGTTGCGTTGCTCTTAATGTTTAATTTCAAAATCTTCCTGAACTTTACCTACATTTGATGGTATTTACAGTGGATGTTGACACAAAAACACTTACATGAGACAACTGACACATACACATTGTCATCCACGGCATAGCCAGACTCGTCATGACACGTGTACGAAGCTGTGTCACTGCTGCTGGCATCGGAGACCTTGTAATGGAGGTCATAAGGGAGCTTGCTTCTGGCGAGGACCCCACCGGCATTGCTCCCTTTGTACAGCACGATGTGGTCACCGTAGTGACCGGACGATCGACACACGAAGTTGATGACCCCCCCACAGGGAACGTCGACACTGACGCCCGCTCCATTGGCCGTCAAAAGCAGCCAGTCTGGGAGAGAGACGAACCGTGACGTCATGGGTACAAAACAATACAACAAACATTCATCCTCTACTTTAAATTAAAAAAAAAATGCAACCTGAATCTCATATTTATTACCATTTTGTTTATCTGGAGAATTTGGAGGAGTATAAATTCCCCCCAATTCCTCACTGTAACACATGCTAATTATTGTGGTAGTAGCATGGTTAACTAATTGACTTAATTGATAGTTCAAGATGCCGGCTTCTCTTCGGTCAAGTAATAACTAATTCACTTCTTTCACTCCTCAATTCGACTGGCCTGTCACACAACGAAGTAGATGATAACTTTCACGAATAATTTGCAAAGTACTTTATTACTTCACTTACTACAACAATAATAATAATAATATGTCTTGCATTGATATCCAAGTAACAAATTCAGAATGCAATTATCTCATACATATATAATACTCCACAGCATGATGGAAATAATTCACTTGACAGTAAGTTAACCACGTCTGATCTTCTTTCGGCTTAAGATATACTGCCCTCATCACCCGAAACATGCGGCTCACTTCCACTGTACTAAAATATAGTTCATTCTCTTTTCCCGTGAAATAATGCAAGTTAATAGAGTTCGCTATTCACCTCATGACACCTCCCTGACTTAATGGTTTCGTGTGCAAAATTGCAGACATGGTCTGTTACACTCACATGGATATTTATAGTTGGAGATTCAAAAAACAAGTACAGGTATAACTTTCTTCAGATACATGACACAGGGATGGCAATCTGGCACTTTTGCAACACTTTTTGATTTACTTTAACACACAGCTTTTCCCCAAAATACCGAGATTTTGTAAACTGATGATCATTTTTTTTTTTGAAAATGGTTAAGATTGCTTGTGAGATACGTTCAGTATTTATCAGATAAGACACTTTCTAATGATTTCAACTGTTGCATTACCGCATAATTTGGTTCCAGTGATATAAATAACGCAACTGTTGACATTACGATATTTAATTCAAGTGATCTAAATAACTTTTCGTGCGGTGGTATTGGTCTTGTATCGAGTGCCTGCCCAGGTGGTGGATAGGGGAAAGTCCACTAGATACTGGAAAAATACAATATCCTGGGCGGACCAAGATCAGAACCTGCCACCAAAGTGGAGGGATCCACAAAGGCTAGGGAACGGCAGCCGAAAATTAAGGCAACGACTAAGACAGCTGTATGGGGCAGCCGAAAATTAAGGCAACGACTAAGACAGCTGTACGGGACAGCCTCCACAATGGTTGTGCCCAGGGCTAACATCCCGGACAGCCACCAGATGGTTGTGCGCAGGGCTAACAATCCTGCCATGTAAAATAAACATTAATGTTACTTTCAGGGTATGAGAATCACTGCTGTTACGTATGATATGGAAAAGATTTTATATGTAGAGAGTATATGTGTAGCTGTATGTCTTCTTTGTTGAGAGTTAGATGAGGTTTTTGGGTAAGGGGAAATGACGAGTTAGTTTGGTTGTTGTTATGGTGGATTGGTGGCTGTAGGGTGGAGGTGGAGGTGGAGGATATTCAGGGTATATCTTAGTGGATTGGTGGCTGTAGGGTGGAGGATATTCATGGTATATATTAGTGGATTGGTGGCTGTAGAGTGGAGGTGGAGGATATTCAGGGTATATCTTAGTGGATTGATGGATGTAGGGTGGAGGTGGAGGATATTCAGGGTATATCTTAGTGGATTGGTGGCCGTAGAGTGGAGGTGGATGATAGTCAGGGTATATCTTAGTGGATTGGTGGCCGTAGAGTGGAGGTGGAGGATAGTCAGGGTATATCTTAGTGGATTGGTGGCCGTAGTGTGGAGTTGGAGAATATTCAGGGTATGTCTTAGTGGATTGGTGGCCGTAGAGTGGAGTTGGAGAATATTCAGGGTATATCTTGTTTTTTGTTGCTGATTTCGGCTGGATGTATTGTTAGAGAAGTACTTTGATTTGTGTAACGAATTGGATTTTGAGAACAGTATACATACTCTGCCATGTTGTGCAGTTGTGCAATAAACTTGAAGCGTGCAACAAAATATTCAATGTTTAGTGTATTGGAATAATGGATGGTATCAGTTGCACTAGTCCGTGAGACGAAGTGAGAGACAATATCCGAACAAGTAGTCATCTGACATCAAGGTTAGATGAACACTCAACATTATTAAGATCTGCATTTCGACTGTTACGAAAGCCAAAACAACAGAATAAAGCCAGGACTGATTCCAATGGAAATCGCCCCTTCATTTTTGGATTGTGACTTGGAATGTACTAAGCCTGTTTAGAGCAGGAGCCATACCCAACATAATAGTTGAAATTAATAAATGAATAATATCTATTTCTGCATTGCAATAAATTCTATGTAAAAATGCAGACATCCTCAGGACAAATGACTACACCATATTTTATAGTGGCACTAACACTATGCGAGCAGGATTTTTTGTGCAAAAAAAGTAGCCATCGGTGAAGTCATTGGTTTTGAACTAGAGAGTAAAAGATATTGCTCTCTGCGTGTGCCAGGAAAAAAATGTTTACCGGTAATAGTACAATTATAAATGTTCATGTTCCCACCGAAGATACAGAAGGTAAGGTAAAAATAATCCTTTTAGGAGACGCTGGGAAAGATCTACGTTGAGGCACCACGACATAATATTAAAAAAAGCGATAGGTGACTTTAAGGAAAGAAAAACTGTTTATGCCAGCTATTGGCAATGAGAGTCTGCATGAAAAACCTAATCCTAGACTTTGCTTTAGGAACAAGGATGACAGGTAGCAGAATCAAGTTTCTACTCTAAAATATACATAAAATTACTTGGAACTCTTCAGATGGAATCACCCACAACCAATTTTACCATTGAGAAATGGATCAGAGGCATGGATCAGTTAAACTAGACATAAGAAGCTATCTAGGAGCAGATGCAGACTCTGACAATCTACTTTTAAGGCTAAATATAAGCGGGGAATAAGCATAACTCACAATTTCCGAATCCAAAGACAAAACGATGTGATAACCAAAAATTTACCTAAGACAAAATAACCGCAAAGGCTTACGTAAATGAAACAAATGATCAGTAGATAAAAGTATTTGGATTTCAGCAAACTAACCGCTGAGTAGGCTGATTTGATAATGAATGCAGAGAGACAGTCAAAGAACGGAACAAGGCGCGAATGACCAAGTCACAAGTGAAACCAGAAAGACGAGACAAATATTCAATGATTGAGCAGAGAAATCCACGAAAATGTGTAGGAAGTACAAAAATGAGGGGGGAAAGCTAGACTAAAAGAAATAGAAGACTTATCAGGAGAAGGAAATATCAGAAGATAAAAGACGAAAAGAATGGAATCCAAGACAGAACTCAAATGTGTGAGAGCAATGATGGACAATTAAATACGGAAAATAAAAAGTACTAGAGAGTTGGGCTAAATATTTTGAGGCCATACTTAACGCCGACGATGGACAAGAGGAAAAGTATTAATTTCCACAACGAGTCCTTTTAATGAATACTAGGTGATAACCTATGTGGATTCAGGGATATCAGATCAACCACAGATCAGATATTCACCGTTGCATGCCTACTAGAGAAATGTTATGAACATAATATACAAGTACATCAGCTCAATGTGGAGTATAAAATGACCATTGACAGCTTCAAAAGAAAATGTCTATAGGAGACTCTGTGGGAGTTTGGCATACTCAACAAACTGACAAGACTGATACATGTAACATTAAACAACTCAAAAAGCAAAATCAAGGTTCAAAGAGAATATTCAAGGGAATTTCAGATTAGAGGATGCCTAAGACATGGATTCTTACTATCTTGTGTGATATTGAACCTACAATTAGAGAGAGTTATAAGAAACATACACATCGAAAACCGAGGAACAAAAACAGGATACTTTCTGGGGGAAACCCAAGACCCGCAACCATAGGACACTCTCTACAATTAACCCCTTAAGTATCTTGCATATGCTGAAGACATAGAACGGGAAAAGTAGTAAAGATGTATGAAAATACTTGATTTAATTAGAAGACGCATCAATACAAGCAGCGCATGGAAGTTAACAAACAAAAAACAAAATACATGACTATGATAAGAGAAGAACTGAGAAATGAAAACCATTCACATTAGAAACCATACTTTTGGAGAAGTAAATCAATTTTTAAAAAAAGCATTCTTAATGAATAAAATAAATAAATTAATTTAAAAAAAAAAAGAGAAATGAAAGAAAGAATATCAACCGAAAACAGAGCTTACTTCAGTAGTCAGAAATTCTCTAGAGAAAAACATTACACGAAAAACAAAGAAAACTGTATGAATACCTGTAATCAGACCAGTTGTTAGGTACTCAAGTTAAATTGGACATTAACAAAAAACAACAGAAAACACACGGGAGAGGAAAGTTTCACGAACATAACGGACCGCATAGGCACTAGTGTCATAGGGATGGATGGAACAATATGATGATGTAGGCCAAAGCCCAACGTAGGCAGAGGTGACACAGGGATGGATGTGATGAGATAGGCCAAACCCCACGTAGGCAGCAGTGGCACAGGGATGGATGTGATGAGATAGGCCAAAGCCCCACGTAGGCATCAGTGACATAGGGATGGATGGATCTAATTAACTTGTCTTCTTCATCAAATAGGTTTCAATTAGACACTAGCCAATAAACCCGTGCTGTATTCGGAACAAAAACAACTTCCACAGCGGATTACCTTGTACACGGAGATGTTGGCCCTTGTCAAAAACATTGCGCTGCAGTACCGATTAAAAGTTAAAATTTTATCCAATAAATCGCCAGATTTAAATTAATCTTGTAACCACCAGAACCAGTTCCAGTTGATATTCAAGCTGAGCACAGCCAAGAACCACGATAAAAAGACAACTTTAACTTTAGAAAGATTTCTTATTAAAAGTGTCCAAGATATGGCGATGTGCCACATATAACAACATAGGCCCCCTCTTCCAAAGTGGCCCCTTTTAGTTATCCTCCTATTGCGGTAAAATTTAAATCATTCAGATAAAGCTCACATTAATGTAGTCCTTCACAATAGGATGGATTTTATAGGGTGTTGCCTCATAAATGTTTATCAGTCCACCCCAACCCCCCCCCCCCACCCACGGCCACCAGGTGCCAAAAGAGTTTAATCTTAAATATTTTTACAGCATTGAGTAGGTCGGATAAAAATAAATTTTATTTTGATAAATATTTTTAAATGCTTTTGAAGAAAAGTAAATTAAGCGTTGCATTTGAAATAAAATTGTGCAACACTGATCCCTATGCTAGGGTACTGCGCTATATAAGACCACTGAGCACTTGGCTGGGGTAACAATCTTTATCAGACCACTGAATCCTATGCTGGGGTACTGCACTATAGGCTGGGGTACCTCGCTATATAAGACCACTGTAATATCACAAATAATAATACTAAATCAAACAGTCTAGAAGAAGTTAGAGAATTTTAAAAAAAACCTTAAAATAGTTATGTTCAGGGTTATCGAGGAAATCCTCAGTGAAGCTTAGAGTTCTTTAAAACTAAACTAAAAGTTCCATAAACGTTTAGTTCCTATCTGCATTTCAGTATCTTGATATCTTCGTGGAACAATCTAGAAGTTTATGGAACTATTTTTAATTGAAAGAGATATGGCGTATATAAGGACAATGGAAATAGTGTCCCTGGCTGTGACAGTGGTCAATAGTATAAGTGTGTTGTGTCCCTGGATGTAACAGTGGTCAATAGTATGAGTGTGTTGTGTCCATGGCTGTGACAGTGGTCAATAGTATGAGTGTGTTGTGTCCCTGGCTGTGACAGTGGTCAATAGTATGAGTGTGTTGTGTCCCTGGCTGTGACAGTGGTCAATAGTATGAGTGTGTTGTGTCCCTGGCTGTGACAGTGGTCAAGTGTGTTGTGTCCCTGGCTGTGACAGTGGTCAATAGTATGATTTTACGAAACGTTTTAGGTTCTCAATAGAGATTTTTTCAAAAAGAACTGTACCAAGTTTGATCTAGACCTATCCTATAATCAGCACTTTATCTCTATTGCCCTTATTAGAAAAACATATTTTAATCGCTTTTGTCTTGATCCAGGTTGTTCTGTCCCCTGTGAATACCTCTTATTGCTTGGAAGTGAACGCAGCCCCCCTCCACCCTCCCCCAACCTCCCACCCCCTGCCCTTAAACGTGAATGGGATATATAAAAAAAAATTAAATAACTATTTAACCCTTGACCTTCGACATTTTCTGCTGGACAATAAAGTGAAACTACCATGCATCCCCAAGGAAAGCAATTAATCCATTCTTCTCACGTTTTTAGTCGATAATATTCTACCAGTAAAACAGATGGATGACCCATTGAAATCTTACTGAGAGATTAAAATTGTTTATTTAAGACGTACAACTAACTCAACATCATCAGTTACATATTGACGAATGACGGTATGAAGTTGTATGATGATTTTATTATTCAGTGTCTTGCACCGATTCTAACTGTAACACTCGCCTATCGTTATACGATGTCTGTATCAATCTAGACAAAAGCATATTGTTTGTGACATTTAAGAACCTTATAATGATTATACAACTTGTTAACAATTTAATCAAAAATGGAAATTTATTATTGCCTGAAAGTGTGCCGTGTGTCACTTTGTGACTTGTAGCAGATTGTGACTTGTAGCCCTTTGTGACTTTGAGACTATGTTATTCTCTTATATCAAATGCACCCATCCATTAAGTGACGTAAGGGATAAAGTGGATACATTGATTTTTTGGGTTTGCGCTCAAATTTTGACAGAATGTGTTTCCATAGGAAGCTAGTTAATGTGCCAAGTTTCAGGGTTGGTAGGAGGCGTAAGCTGGAGATTTAGCCTCCCGAAAATTTGGCCAGCCAACCAGCCAGCCAGCCAACCACCCAGCCAGGCAGCCAGCCAACCACGAACAAAAGCGAAATTAATATTAAGGAATTAAATATTTTTACGATAAAAAAACATGCAAAGTTCCATTCCTTTGGATCAATAAACTTATTTAACCTTATGTTATCTTAATAATAACTTGATTATAAACCACTTATAGAACCTTATGTTATCTTAATAATAACTTGATTATAAACCACTTATAGAACCTTATGTTATCTTAATAATAACTTGATTATAAACCACTTATAGAACCTACCCATATTTTTTGTATTTTGCTGTATCCTACTTGTTATGTTCGCCTTATGTTTAACACCGAGTTTCTACTGCAGGTTAAACACCTGTTTCATAAGGCAGGTTCAACACCTGTTTGATACTGTCGGTTGAACTCCTGGTTGATACTGTCGGTTGAACACCTGGTCGATACTGTCGGTTGAACACCTGGTCGGTACTGTCGGTTGAACACCTGGTTGATACTGTCGGTTGAACACCTGGTCGATACTGTAGGTTAAACTTTAAGTAGCTTTACACTTTCTACTTGATACGCCTTGTTTCTCCTTGATCAAAATCTCTCTTAGACCTTTATAAATCATATACCTTGAAAACACTCGACCAGCCAATTGTTTAACACAATTAACCTTACACTCAACCAGCCGTATGTTTAACACAGTCAACTTAACACTCAACAGGCCGTATGTTTAACACAATCAACATAACACTCAACTTAAGTATTTAACATCCTGAACTAAACGCCACTCGGAGAGTTGATCTAAGGTATGTGTACACTGTGTACACTGTCAAACACACTCTCAAAGATAGGTCTGCTTTATCGGTGTCCTGACTGCACAGTACAGTGATAACGCATTTTCAAATTTAGCACACGGAAATTTTGTTGTCACGTAAGGCGTATGACGAAACGTCCGATTCATATCCTGGTCTCTGAACAGGCACCGCGGAATTGTACGACCACCTTAAACCGTACAGCCGTTTTACAACTCCAGTTCGTGTAAATGACGTCACAATAAATTTTATAGACCACACCACACTATAATAGTCCTATTATAGACCACACAACACTATATTAGTCCTGTTATAGACCACACCACACTATCACAGTCCTATTATAGACCACACCACACTATAATAGTCCTGTTATAGACCACATCACACTATCGTAGGCCTGTTATAGACCACACCACACTATTATATAATACTCCTATTATAGACCACACCAGACTATAATAGTCCTGTTATAGACCACACCACACTATCATAGTCTTGTTATAGACCAAACCACACTATCATGGTCCTATTATAGACCACATCCCACTATCGTAGGCCTGTTATAGACCACATCCCACTATCGTAGGCCTGTTATAGACCACATCCCACTATCGTAGGCCTGTTATAGACCACATCCCACTATCGTAGGCCTGTTATAGACCACATCCCACTATCGTAGGCCTGTTATAGACCACATCCCACTATCGTAGGCCTGTTATAGACCACATCCCACTATCGTAGGCCTGTTATAGACCACATCCCACTATCGTAGGCCTGTTATAGACCACATCCCACTATCGTAGGCCTGTTATAGACCACATCCCACTATCGTAGGCCTGTTATAGACCACATCCCACTATCGTAGGCCTGTTATAGACCACATCCCACTATCGTAGGCCTGTTATAGACCACATCCCACTATCGTAGGCCTGTTATAGACCACATCCCACTATCGTAGGCCTGTTATAGACCACATCCCACTATCGTAGGCCTGTTATAGACCACATCCCACTATCGTAGGCCTGTTATANAGGGGGGGGGGGGGGGGGGGGGGGGGCTCCAAAAGTCACTCAAAATGCTGGGCGCCCGGAGGAAATATTCAATCAGCTTGTGCACAAAAAGACAGAGAGAATTCAATCTGTTTGATCAAACTCAACTCCAAATTCCCAAGACACGAAATAATAGATGGCCGGTACGATTAGGCTGAAAGAAAACGTTTTTATGTCTTAATACAAAGCAGCCGATGTCATCCAGACATGTCTACTATTATACTACGACAAACCTCCGATGTCATCTTCCAAAATTCAAATTGTTCCACACTGAAATGTCTCCTAAACTTCCCAAACCCAACATGTCAAAAAAATGATGTGTTAAAAAAAAACAAAAAACAAAAAAACAACAAAACAACAAGCCAAGTTTCCAAATAGAGATGTCTCCCAAAACCCCATTTCATTGTTGTATTTTTTAAATTATTTTATATGTATATATAAGTATATCTTTTATTTGATCTTTTTTTTTTAAATTCATAATAGTCTGATAAATAAACGCAACTAGACTTCCACCAAATGTAAAGAAACTTCCACCAAATGTAAAGAAACTTCCACCAAATGTAAAGAAACTTCCACCAAATGTAAAGAGACTTCCACCAAATGTAAAGAGACGTCCAAATAGTGTGAAGAGACTTCCAAGAAATGTAAATAGACTTCCAAAAATTGTGAAGATATTTCCACAAAATGTAGAGTGACTTCTATAAAATGTAGAGAGACTTCACAAAATGTAAAGAGACTTCAACAAAATTTAGAGAGATTTCCACAAAATGTAGAGAGACTTACACAAAATGTAAATGTAAAGAGACTTCGACAACATGTAGAGATAATTTCACAAAATGTCAAGAGACTTCAACAAAATGTAAAGACAATTTCACAAAATCTAAACTGACTTTTACAAAATGTAGAGAGACTTCTATAAATGTAAAGAGACTTCAACAAAACGTTAAGAGACTTCCAAAGTTTGTGAAGAGAATTCTACAAAATGTAGAGAGATTCCTACAAAATGTGAGGAGACTTCAACAAAATTTAGAGTGAATTCAATAAAATAAAAAGAGAATTCCCCAAAGTGTAAAGAGACTTACACAATATGTAAAGATAATTCCACAAATTGTAAAGAGACTTCTACAAAATAAAGAGAGACTTCCACAAAATATAAAGAAACTTCCACAAAATGTAGAGAGAACTTCAACAAAATGTAAAGAGGCTTCCAAAAAATGTAGAGAGACTTCTACAAACTGTCTAGAGACTTCTACAAAATGTAGAGAGACATCCACAAAATGTAAAGAGACTTCAACAAAATGTAAAAATACTTCCACCAAATGTAAAGCGACTACCATAAATTGTAGAGACATTAAAATGATTGACAGAAAGAGTACACATAAAATAATTGACTCCATCCATTTTTTGAAAAAAACATTAAAGACATTGTTATGTCACTGGATGATATTGTTACATTACTGCATGAACTTGTTACGTCCCTGGACAGCAATACTCTAGCTGGTGGGCTGCTTGGACACTCAAGTAGGCCACTGCATGGCGATGACACTTCAGTCTACAATTGCATGGTGTGGAAATTTCAGTCTACTACTGCATGGTGTGGACACTTTAGTCTACAACTGCATTGTATGGACACTTTAGTATACAACTGCATGGTGTGGACACTTTAGTCTACAACTGCATGGCGATGACACTTCAGTCTACCACTGCATGGTGTGGACATTTCAGTCTACTATTGCATGGGGGTAATAAGGGGAGAGACTGCAATCAGGTTAGTACAAAATAAAATGAGTAAAAGAGAGTATGGTTAAACCTGAAAAATTAAACGCAACAAAACAGCGAACGTGTCGGCAGAAAGCCTTCGTCAGCGAACAAAACAACAGAAAAAACGTTATAAAAATAAGAAACAGCACTTAGCTGGTAAGTAGTATCTGTGGCTAGCAATAGAAGTGTGGCAGAAGGAAAATGAGTGAGAGTTTAAATAAGCAGCGGCGAAAACACTCCAAACACTTCAATAGTAGCGACCACCAGGGCAAGACGGACTTTTCAATAAGTGCGATTGTGGCTAGCACTAACACCGCCAGCCTGGTCAATTTGGAACACAGACTTATCCTGACTTACGGCACTTTGACGCCAGATGGGATTAATGTTATTTCTCTGTTCACAGCTTGACCCTAGCTCCGCCCCTCCACGTTCTGACCTATGACAGTGAACTTTTTTCTCCCCCCTTTTTTTCGCCGCTGCTTATTTAAACTCTCACTCATTTTCCTTCTGCCACACTTCTATTGCTGCCCACAGATACTACTTACCAGCTAAGTGCTATTTCTTATTTTTATAACGTTTTTTCTGTTGTTTTGTTCGCTGACGAAGGCTTTCTGCCGACACGTTCGCTGTTTAGTTGCGTTTAATTTTTCAGGTTTAACCATACTCTGTTTTACTCATTTTATTTTTTACTACTGCATGGTATGGACACTTTAGTCTACAAATGTATGGTATGGACACTTTAGTCTACAACTGCATGGTGTGGACACTTTAGTCTACAACTGCATGGTATGGACACTTTAGTCTACAACTACATGGTGTGGACACTTTAGTCTACAACTGCATGGTATGGACACTTAAGTCTACAAATGCATGGTGTGGGCACTTTAGTCTACAACTGCATGGTATGGACACTTTAGTCTACAACTGCATGGTGTGGACACTTCAGTCTACCACTGCATGGTGTGGACATTTCAGTCTACAACTGCATGGTGTGGACATTTCAGTCTACTACTGCATGGTGTGGACATTTCAGTCTACTACTGCATGGTATGGACATTTTAGTCTACAACTGCAAGGTGTGGACACTTTAGTCTACAACTGCATGGTGTGGACACTTTAGTCTACAACTGCATGGTGTGGACAAACCAGTCTACCACTGCATGGATTGGGCACCATAGTGTAGCACTTCATGGTTTGGGCACTTTTGTCTACTACTGCATAGCTTGGGCATTTTAGTCTAGCGCTGCAAGGCTTGGGCATTTTAGTCTACCACTGCATGGCTTGGGCTCTTAAGTCCCACTGCATGGTTTGGGCACTTTAGTCTACCACTGCATTGTTTGGGCACTTTAGTTTACCATTGCATGGCTTAGGCATTTTAGTCTACCACTGCATGGCTTGGGCTCTTAAGTCCCACTGCATGGTTTGGGCACTTTAGTCTACCACTGCATGGTTTGGGCACTTTAGTTTACCACTGCATGGTTTGGGCACTTTAGTCTACTACTGCATAGCTTGGGCACTTTAGTCTAGCACTGCAAGGCTTGGGCATTTTATTCTACCACTGCATGGCTTGGGCATTTTAGTCTACCACTGCATGGCTTGGGTTCTTAAGTCACACTGCATGGTTTGGGCACGTTAGTCTACCACTGCACAGTTCGGGCACTTTAGTCTACAACTGCATGGTGTGGACACTTTAGTCTACAACTGCATGGTGTGGACATTTCAATCTACAACTGCATGGTATGGACATTTCAGTCTACAACTGCATGGTTTGGACACTTTAGTCTACTACTGCATGGTGTGGACAAACCAGTCTACGACTGCATGGATTGGGAACCATAGTGTAGCACTTCATGGTTTGGTCACTTTTGTCTACTACTGCTAGCTTGGGCATTTTAGTCTAGCGCTTCAAGGCTTGGGCATTTTAGTCTACCACTGCATGGCTTGGGCACTTTAGTCTACCAACGCATTGTTTGGGCACTTTAGTTTACCATTGCATGGCTTGGGCATTTTAGTCTACCACTGCATGGCTTGGGCTCTTAAGTCCCACTGCATAGCTTGGGCATTTTAGTCTAGCGCTGCAAGGCTTGGGCATTTTAGTCTACCACCGCATTGTTTGGGCACTTTAGTTTACCATTGCATGGCTTGGGCATTTTAGTCTACCACTGCATGGCTTGGGCTCTTAAGTCCCACTGCATGGTTTGGGCACTTTAGTCTACAACTGCATGGTTTGGGCACTTTAGTCTACCACTGCATGGCTTGGGCACTTTAGTCTACCACTGCATGGCTTGGGCACTTTAGTTTACCACTGCATGGCTTGAGCACTTTAGTCTACCACTGCATGGTTGGGACATTTTAGTCTACCACTGAATGACTGTGACACTCCAGTTGACCAGTGCATGACTGTGACACTTCAGTTGACCAGTGCATGACTTGGACACTTCAGTCAGCCTGTTATGTAGAGGAAGTGTTTACGTCATCTTTTCCCGTGAATGAACATTTGAAATGACCGCGAAATCAGTACCACATTAAGGTGTGGCTAAATAAAGATAGTCTTTATTGACCTTGTTAAAGATAGTCTTTATTGACCTTGTTAAAGATAGTCTTTATTGACCTTGTTAAAGATAGTCTTTATTGACCTTGTTAAAGATAGTATTTATTGACCTTGTTAAATATAGTCTTTATTGACCTTGTTAAAGATAGTCTTTATTGACCTTGTTAAAGATAGTCTTTATTGACCTTGTTAAAGATAGTCTTTATTGACCTTGTTAAAGATAGTCTTTATTGACCTTGTTAAACATAGTCTTTATTGACCTTGTTAAAGATAGTCTTTATTGACCTTATTAAATATGTATAGTCTTTATTGACCTTGTTAAAGATAGTCTTTATTGTCCTTGTTAATGATAGTCTTTATTGACCTTGTTAAAGATAGTCTTTATTGACCTTGTTAAAGATAGTCTTTATTGACCTTGTTAAAGATAGTCTTTATTGACCTTGTTAAAGATAGTCTTTATTGACCTTGTTTGCAACTAAATAAAATCTATAGTTTGCAACATTAGAATTCTGTAGACAAATAAGCATAAGAATACGATGAGTAAACCCATTCGAGAAATATCCCTGAAACACTGTAGATAGATGTATTTATTTTTTTTTATACATATACACGCATAGAGCGATTGAGCGAGAGTCATAAAATGAAAGATTTTAGAGATTTGCTATACGAGACAGTTATTATTTTACAATCATTTGCTGTGTGTGTAGCTTCCCTTTTCATTATTAACCTTTTTACAACAATATATATTATTCAACATTGTACCGGTACAAGCCAATCATTATACTGTAAGTCAATAGCATTAGTTATGTCTCTTTTTTATTTTGTTATTTATTATTAACTTGATAAAATTATTAATTGTAATTATCTCTGGGTTGGGCATTGTATTCTTTGTCATTGTATTTAATTTAAGGTATCGTCTTTTGTTGTGTACTGTTTTAGAACGAGCCTTATACTTAAATCGGAGATTAATTTCTCCATACTGATAACAGTACGTAACACTACCACTGTATGGCTTGGACACTCCCGTTGACCACTGCATGGCTTGGACATTCCAGTTAAACTCTGCATGACTTGGACACTCTGGTGGTCCATTGCAGGAGGGTATAATCTTAGGGTACGCATGATTATTGCAAGTCACTTTTTCTATTACAAAACTTTTTGCAAATGACCCGCAAATTAAAACTATGGGGCCCAATAAAACATTTTTTTTTTAAACTTTAGTGAGGACCAGTGAACTCCTCAACGGCACACTTGTTCCATAACCCCACCACAATGCGCCATATAACCGTGGTTAGCTCACAAAATTTAATTTATTGATGCTATAAAACTCTTAGCTGTATATGATGGCACGATAAAATAGAACATTTCAATCGTAGTGAGGTCACTACATGGTTACAGTTCCTGTCTAACCGTTGGCTATTGGAGTGTGGTTCACGGTGAATTTCATTACACCATTTAACTGCAAGCGACCTTTTTGGGGTCTAAGACACACTGAGTTTTACAGCCTCAACCCTAGAAGTGTTTATGTTGTTGATAGTTAGAGAGATAGATAAAAAGTTAAGAAATATGTGTCTTTAAGTATGTGCTGTTAGCAGGACAGGTAATTTTAATGACATTTGCTTATGTTTTGTAAGTATAATCTAAAGTGTTATCTAAATTGTTGTCTATGATGTTTTTTTAAGTGTTCTAAAAATTTAATTTATAGTGTTATATTAAGTGTTATGTAATGTGTTATCTGAAATGTTACTACTTAAAAGGTTTTCAAAAGTTTTATAAAAATTCTATCTAAAGTGTTATCTAAATTGTTATAAAAATGTGTTATCTAAAAAGGGCTATTTAATGTGTTGTCTAAAAAGTATTATATAATGTGTTATCTAATGTGTTATCTAATTTGTTATCTCAAATGTTATCAAATGTGTTATTTAATGTGTTACCTAAAGTTTTATCTTAGCTGTAATCGAAAGTGTTATCTAAAGTGTTGTCTAATGTGTTATCTAATATGTTGTCTAAAATGTTATCCAAGGCATTATCTGATGTGTTATGTAATGTGATATCTAACGTGTTATCTAATGTGTTATCTAATGTATTATCTAATGTTTTGTCTAATTTGATATCTAATGTGTTATCTAATGTGTTATCTAAAGTGTTAACTTATGTGTTATTTTTGTGTTATCTAAAGTGTTATCAAAGATGTTATCTAATGTGTTATCGAAAGCGTTATCTAAAGTGTTTTCTAAAGTTTTATCTAATGTGTTATCTATAGAGTTATCTAATGTGTTATCTATAGAGTTATCTAATGTGTTATCTATAGAGTTATCTAATGTGTTATCTATAGAGTTATCTAATGTGTTATCTATAGAGTTATCTAATGTGTTATCTAAAGAGTTATCTAAAGTGTTATCTAATGTGTTATCTAAAGAGTTATCTAAAGTTTTATCTAATGTGTTATCTAAAGAGTTATCTAAAGTGTTATCTAATGTGTTATTTATAGAGTTAGCTAAAGTGTTATCTAATGTGTTATCTATAGAGTTAGCTAAAGTGGTATCTATGTGTTATCAAAAACATTTTGATTTGAAATCGTTTATTGTAGATTTTCATGGGTTTCTCAGGTATCATTGAAAGTCATCCAGCTGATGAGTTGAACGTTTCCCGAAAGCTAAACAACGGAAAGTTGACGCACTTGACATCGATGACACACAACAGATGTCATCATACATTGCTTTTTAAAAAAAAACATTTATAACAGGGGATACGCCATTGAGCTCAAACGAATCATCCATCATATCATCTTCTATACAGACTAAGGTCATGTACTAAAACTTCCATTCTATCTTCTATACAGGCTAACGTCATGTACTAAAACTTCCATTCTATCTTCTATACAGACTAAGGTCATGTACTAAAACTTCCATTCTATCTTCTATACAGACTAAGGTCATGTACTAAAACTTCCATTTTATCTTCTATACAGACTAAGGTCATGTACTAAAACTCCCATTCTATCTTCTATACAGACTAAGGTAATGTACTAAAACTTCCAACTTCTCTTCTATACAGACAGAGGTCATGTACTAAAACTTCCATCTTATTTTGTATACAGGCTAAGGTCATGTACTAAAACTTCCATTCTATCTTCTATACAGACTAAGGTCATTGTTACGCACTGACTTGTATTGGGAGAAATTAATCTCCTATTTTAATTTTAATTGGCTCGTTGTAAACAGTGCCTAACAAAGGACGATACCATATAATCAACAATATTAAGGATACGACCCAAAACAGTTTCTAGTCACAATTAATTACGATTTATTATGTCTTAAGATAATTACAAAATAAAATAAAATAAAATTACAATCTTCAACTTACAGTATGGCAGATGTCGTACCGGTACACAGTTAATACAATTAGAAATAATGATGCCAATAAATAATGCGAAATAAACACATATAAGTAGGAGCACACAAATACACAAAAGAATAAAACACGCCTCGTAATGTTAAGAGAATCTATATGAAATCTCCGTCTGTCGTCCGTGCCTGTCAATCCCTTATATAGGTGGGTCTACCGACGCCCAAGCCCTGCCTTCGAGACATTTCGAGAAAAATCCCAATCATTCTACCAAATACTATTTGGAACAGATTAATTATTTTCAGTGGCTGGCGGTGTAAACAAGAAATACATCAAAGACCTAAGCCACACCCCTTTGTGAACACAGCGTCTCATGCGGGGTCAATCAGAGGGCACGTACGAGAAATATTGTGTAAACAAGCTCTCTGTAACATCATGTACTAAAACTTCCAACTTCTCTTCTATACAGACAGAGGTCATGTACTAAAACTTCCATCTTATTTTGTATACAGGCTAAGGTCATGTACTAAAACTTCCATTTTATCTTCTATACAGGCTAAGGTCATGTACTAAAACTTCCATCTTATCTTCTATACAGGCTAAGGTCTAATTGGCATTCTTTCAAAAGCGCTCTGTTAATATGGAAACGCACAAAAATTATATTCTAAATAACGATTGTGTGTTTCTAACAGTCGGTCGAAATCATCCATTAAGATTTAATCCTAACTTTGTCTCAATTAAATACACTGCGTTGCCCAACCTACTTACTTTTACTAACTTGATACGGCCCTTGAGTCAAATAAGTTAAGACTAATTTAAGACCTCATATGTTCAGTCTGTTTATTGAAGATCCGAATGAAGAGCGTTAATCTGGAAAAGGAATGTACAAATATTATTATTATTATTATATCTTATTATAAATATGTCTTTTTAAAGCCTATTTACTTTGTGTAACTTGTATTGATCTATCATTTCTCTTCTTCTACTTCTCTGCTGCTGGCGAACATTATCCAATGAAGGGCTTGCTTTGCTATTTACGACATTCTTATCTTAAGCAGCACCCCCTTCCGAGGAGAGGCAATATTTTGCTGCGTCAGAATCAAGAAGCTCGTGTTTGTAGTTGTGGTAGTGGAAGCCTACAAACCTACAGTGGCGGCACCGTTTCATACGCTGACTAGTAGATGACGTCATTCGCCAAACAAACCTGCTCCTCAGCCCCGTCTTATGTTCTGCCAAAAAAAGTTTGTGGAAGGGATCAATTTAAATGTGCCACTCCCCCCCTTATGTATCCGCCACTGCCAGTTGGGTAAGAAACCTTGGCCTGTCTCTGGTAGTTAAATGGAACTTATTGAAAGCTCGAGCTTAACACTGTCACACCTCATGTTACCTTGATGTCCTTGACATACAAACCCAAGATTTACCAGTTACACCAAACATTGATACGCAACAGGGTTAGTGCCAACCCGGTTTGGGCCAAGATGTTTGACGCCCATCCCCTGTTCCTAAGCCCCCTGCTAATCTATCACAGTAGTCATTGATAACACCATATTACTTCTACTCAGGGCTACCACACCTTGGGAAATTTCCCAAGATCTTGGGAATTCACGACCCCCTTGGGATCTGGGGAATAATTTTGAAAATCAGGCAAAATCTTGGGAAATCTTAACTGGGGGGAAAATTTTATTACATTTTTGAAAAAACTCAACAATATGTGTTACAAAATATAGTGAAAATAAAGCAAAATAATTTTTTAAAGTAACAAGGCTACAGATTAATTGTTTTATTTTTTTTCTCTGGTTTTAATTTTTAAATCCACTCATCAAATAAATAAAAACTCTTCTGATATTAAAGTTAATATTATTGTGAATTGTTAAAAAGTTAATTATTAAAGAAAAATTCAATTTTCTCTTCTTTTTAAAAAAAAAAAAATGAAGATTTACAAATTACATACAGGTTTTGAATTTTTATTAAATGGGGAGAGGGGTAGGCTCGGAAACTTTATCATTAGGCTATTAGACATTAGCAACCATACGAAAAACAGTACAAGCCGAAGAGTGAACAATAGTCTTCAATCAAGAATCCATGATGCCATAGTAAAATTTGATTATTTCAATTACTTCTACAATGTGTTCAAAATGTAATGCATCTGTAAAAAATCCAGTCTAATTTTCATCAATTGGAAAAAA
>CAXITT010000013.1:2100665-2139123 GCA_964033795.1 Lymnaea stagnalis | reverse complement strand
AGATTACATGAATGAGATGACATGAATGAGATGAAATGAATGAGATGACATGAATGAGGTAAAATAAATGAGATGACATAATGAGATAAAATGAATGAGATGACATGAATGAGATGAAAATAATGAGATAACATGAATGAGATGACAAGAATGAGATGAAATGAATGAGATGACAAGAATCAGATGAAATGAATGAGATGACATGAATGAGGTAAAACGAATGAGATGACATGAATAAGATGAAATGAATGAGATGAAGTGAATGAGGTAAAATGGATGAGATGACATGAATGAGATAAAATGAATGAGATGACATGAATGAGATGAAATGGATAAAATAAAATAAATGAGATTACATGAATGAGATGACATGAATGAGATGAAATGAATGAGATGACATGAATGAGGTAAAATAAATGAGATGACATAATGAGATAAAATGAATGAGATGACATGAATGAGATGAAAATAATGAGATAACATGAATGAAATGACAAGAATGAGATGAAATGAATGAGATGACAAGAATCAGATGAAATGAATGAGATGACATGAATGAGGTAAAATGAATGAGATGACATGAATGAGATGAAATGGAAGAGATAAAATAAATGAGATGACATGAATGAGATAAAAAGAATGAGATGACATGAATGAGATAAAATGAATGAGATGACATAAATGAGATGAAATGGATGAGATAAAATGAATGAGATGACATGAATGAGATGAAATGGAAGAGATAAAATAAATGAGATGACATGAATGAGATAAAAAGAATGAGATGACATGAATGAGATGAAATGGATGAGATAAAATGAATGAGATGACATGAATGAGATAAAATGAATGAGATGACATGAATGAGATAAAAAGAATGAGATGACATGAATGATATGACATGAATGAGATAAAAAGAATGAGATGACATGAATGAGATAAAATTAATGAGATGACATGAATGAGATAAAAAGAATGAGATGACATGAATGAGATGACATGAATGAGATGACATGAATGAGATGAAAGGCATGATATGCCTTGACTGATATGAAATAATTCAGTACAAAAGGATAAGGAAAGTAAACAGATTTCCCTAAGTTTGTCTTCCGTGTGATCAATTAAAGACATCGCCGATTCATCTTTCTAATGCCCGCAGCACGGACTGTTGACAATGCTGAGTTCAAGTGCCGCTACGTAGACCAGCAGGGGAATGTTCAGGCTGAAGATGGAGTCAAGCTTCTAATTTTCTGTGAGTTACTGAAATAAACATGTTTAATTCTAACTGAACACTTGAGCTGACGTCAGTTCAAATTATTTGTTCAGGAATAATGTTAGTTCATTTAGGAACGGCAATCACAATTTTGACAATCATTGCCCTTTGTAACAATCATTGCCCTTTGTAACAATCATTGCCCTTTGAAACAATCATTGCCCTTTGTAACAATCATTGCCCTTTGTAACAATCATTGCCATTTGTAACAAGCATTGCCCTTTGTAACAATCATTGCCATTTGTAACAATCATTGCCATTTGTAACACTCATTTCCCTTTGTAACAATCATTGCCCTTTGTAACAATAATTGCCTTTTGTAACAATCATTGTAATTTGTAACAATCATTGCCCTTTGTAACAATCATTGCAATTTGTAACAATCATTTCCATTTGTAACAATCATTGCCATTTGTAACAATCATTGCCATTTGTAACAATCATTGCAATTTGTAACAATTATTGCCCTTTGTAACAATCATTGCCATTTGTAACAATCATTGCCATTTGTAACAATCATTGCCATTTGTAACACTCATTGTAATTTGTAACAATCATTGCCATTTGTAACAATCATTGCCATTTGTAACAATCATTGCCATTTGTAACAATCATTGCCATTTGTAACAATCATTGCAATTTGTAACAATCATTGCCCTTTGTAAAAATCATTGCCCTTTGTAACAATCATTGCCATTTGTAACAATCATTGCCCTTTGTAACAATCATTGCCATTTGTAACAATCATTTCGATTTGTATCAATCATTGCCATTGTAGCAATCATTACCATTTGTAGAAGTCATTGTCATTTGTAGAAAACATTGCCACTTCTTGCACCCATCATCACATATTACAATCATCATCACCAATTACAATCCTCATCACTTAAGGCATTCATCTAGTAAAAATAATGCTCATATTCTGTGACAATTAAAATGTCTTTATCTTATTGATTTTCTTCAGTAACTTAACTTGTAAATTTTGCTACAATCTGCTTTCATGACTGCTGAAAAAGGTGTTGTTTTTTTAATTAATTAAAAGCTCTAATTAAAACCCATTTTAGGTACACCTAGAATTGATTCTTTTACGGCCAACAACAGAAGGGAGTATTTAGAAGTGAGACGTGACAGTGATATTGAGTTTAAGTGTCAGGCATCAGGGATACCTTCCGTTACCCTCTCTCTGCTCAAATCCACACCAGACGGGAAGGACGAGCTCGTGCACATCAGTCGTCACAGGAACCGGCTGGAGTTTGAGATAGATGACGCAGACTGCCGCCAAGGGGGCGTCTATAGATGTCAGATTGACAAAAACTACAGATCTGCCAAGAAGGTTACAGTTGCTGTCAATAAATGTACGTTTATTTTTAAACACATGAAATAATTTAAAATAGTTTTCATTTCTTATTTAATATTTTTCACTGATTAAAATATGATTCAACTGGCTTGAATTAGTGTCAACTTAAAGTTATTTAAAATAAAGTTATCTTGAGGTTACTAAAGATTTTGTTATCTTTGAGTTACTTAAAATAATGTTATTTTGAGGTTAGTAAAGATGTTGTTATCTTCAAGTTACTTAAAATAATGTTATCTGAGGTTACTGAAATGTTGTTATCTCCAAGTTACTTAAAATAATGTTATCTTGAATTTACTGAAGATTTGTTATCTTTAAGATACTTAAAATAATGTTATATTTAAGTTACTGCAAAAATAAAAAAATAAAAATCTGAGTCAAACAAATCATGCTGGCTCAACTATTGACCTATCTACTAAGTGGAGTTTTTTAGTATAAGTATTCGTCTCCAGTACATTCTTCGTGTTAATGATGTTACATGTAACATTATGGATAGTAACGGAAGTGATAGGTGAAAAAAAATTAATTTTAAGAACATGCTGCTTTGTATATTATTGGTTAAAAGGAATTATAATTCTTCTTTGCTCCTGAATATTTCACATTAATTTTGGTTAAGGTAAGGTTTAGGAATAGGATTAGGATTAGGGTTAGGTTTAGGATTAGGTTTAGGGTTAAGATTAGGGTTAGTTTTAGGGTTAGGATTAGGGTTAGGTTTAGGGTTAGGATTAGGGTTAGGATTAGGGTTAGGATTAGGGTTAGGCTTAGGGTTAGGATTAGGGTAAGGATTAGGGGTAGGTTTAGGATTAGGGTTAGGGTTAGGGTTAGGATTAGGGTTAGGTTGAGGATTAGGATTAGGGTTAGGTTTAGGGTTAGGATTAGGGTTAGGGTTAGGGTTAGGGTTAGGGTTAGGGTTAGGATTAGGGTTAGGTTTAGGATTAGGGTTAGGGTTAGCATTAGGGTTAGGGGTAGGGTTAGGTTTAGGATTAGGGTTAGGCTTTGGTTTAGGATTAGGGTTAGGCTTAGGGTTAGGATTAGGGTTAGGTTTAGGGTTAGGATTAGTGTTAGGGTTAGGTTTAGGGTAAATATTACTTAAAATTTAGGGTAATTATTACTTAATTATTACAAAAATTTTGGGCAATTCGTTTTTTTTCCCCAGGTGGATCTGATGAAGTGGATTCAGATGAATCCACTCATTCTAAATATCTGGTCATCAAAGTGGCGATACCATGTGTGTGTGCTGCTGTCATAGTGTTTACTGCCGTCGCCATTGTTAATTACGTAAAGCGCTGTAAAGCACGCAAGACCAGATCAACACATCGGGGGTCTGGAGTCCAGCTGAGAGAAGGCGTCCTCTGTGACATTCAAGAAGTTCGTGGTTTGAGTCCTCCCCCATACAGCATATGTCAAAATGTTGTTGACATGGCCGTGCCACGACCCATGTACCCAGGGGAGGTGGCCGCCTGTGATCAATATAAGACGAAGCTGACCACTCCTTCAAGTGCGTCAGAAAAATGCATGACTGGCTCGTCCAAAGCTGGTCAACTACACACAGGTACACCTACACATTAGTTGGTTCATTGAAAAAGCTTTCTGTTTGAATGGTAGTGCTAAGGTTGACTGATGATCACAGTAAAGTGGACTCATGGTTTGAATGTGTGCTAAGGATGACTGACGATCACAGTAAGGTGGACCCATGGTTTGAATGTGTGCTAAGGTTGACTGATGATCACAGTAAAGTTGACTCATGGTTTGAATGTGTGCTAAGGTTGACTGATGATCACAGTAAAGTGGTTTGAATGTGTGCTAAGGTTGACTGATGATCACAGTAAAGTGGACTCATGGTTTGAATGTGTGCTAAGGTTGACTGATGATCACAGTAAAGTTGACTCATGGTTTGAATGTGTGCTAAGGTTGACTGATGATCACAGTAAAGTGGACTCATGGTTTGAATGTGTGCTAAGGTTGACTGATGATCACAGTAAAGTTGACTCATGGTTTGAATGTGTGCTAAGGTTGACTGATGATCACAGTAAAGTGGACTCATGGTTTGAATGTGTGCTAAGGTTGACTGATGATCACAGTAAAGTGGACTCATGGTTTGAATGTGTGCTAAGGTTGACTGATGATCACAGTAAGGTGGACCCATGTTTTGAATAGTATGTTATAATGTTGACTGACCATCAGATAATACGACACTATTAGATTACAATTTTAAGTTTGAAAACTTCGTTGTCTGTCACTAATCGTGATTTGATGACGTCTTTCACTTTCAGACGCTCATATTGACGATCTTCCTCCCCCATATACGTAAGTGTAAGCATATGTCAGGGGTCAAGGTGAGTTCATACACGCATAGTGTTGCCTGATCAATTGCTTATTGCCAAACAATAAAAAAAAAAACAACAACATATATATACCTGGCTGAAAATGGAACAAATGAAAGGTCATAGTTTTTAAACATAATAATTGAAAAGTCAGCAAGAATACGAGCGATGGCATCACAGTGCACCATTCATTATTCAACATGTCTGATATTTCCTTGTTCTGTAACACAGTTTACTTAATATCATTATTTTATATAGTAACACCACGCCTTCGGTGACTTTGAAATGTTACTGTGTTCATATTTTTCCGATCGCATAAATATTTTTTAAATTTAATATTAAAATATATATATATATATATATATATATATATAATATATATATTTTTCTCCCCAGGAAAACTTAGATTTTCCCCTGACAACTCGTGGAGACGTTGTTCATCTGAGAAAATGTTACCCTAGCAGCAAATGTGTCATCTCATATATAAAATGATTAATAATATCTTGTATATGAAACATGTACATAGGAGTTTAGATTAATTCCAGATTGACCAACAATTCCAAGAAAGTTTATGTCAGACACAGACATCAATTTGTACAAAACATTTTTAACACACTTTTTAATTAAAATAGATGTAGTAATAACTTGACAATTAGATCTATAATTTTATGTTGAATTTTTTTAGTGAATTTTTATATATATATATATTTATATTTTCAATACTAGAAGATCATTACCAAGTGTTTCCAAGTATTACAAAGTGCTACAAATTATTTTTTACAAAATTTACAAACTGTTTGTTAAAAAGTGTTTGTTACAAGGAGTTACAAAGTGTTTGATACAAAGTGTAACAAATTGTTTGTTACAAAGCTTTACAAAGTGTTTCTTACAAAGTATAATGTGTTAAAGTGTTTGTTACAATTTGGTACAAAGTATTTGTTACAAAGTTTTTGTTATAAAGTGTTAGCTGTAAAGGGTTTGTCACAAAGTGTTACAAAGTGCTTGTTACAAAGTGTTTGTAACAAAGTTTTGTTGCAATGTGTTTGTTACAAAGTGCTTCAAAAGGTTTATTACAAAGTGTTCGTTACAAGGTGTTCGTTGCAAAGTGTTACAAATAATTGAAGGTATATTGCGCTCAGCGTTTCATTCTGGCATCTCTCCGGGGGCCATGGGCGTGGGGACTATCAAGTGCCCCCCGGGTGGGGGAGGGGAATTTGAACAACACTAACACAATTTCTTAGGCCCCCCCCCCTGTCTTAGCCGCTCCTGATTATTATCCCAAGTTTTCCTTCCTGTTTTTTCACACAAATCATTTTTGTTTTTTAAAATTGAATTTATTACTTGCGTCTTCAGAAGTTTCAAGGCATTACTAACACTGTATGAAACTACCTACTCATCAATATGAACAGTGTTTATTTAAGACAATTTCCTCCTGGGAGGCATTTCAGATTTTCGGGGGATGGGAGCAGTGACAGCAAAAAGAGGCGTAGCTGAGGTGGGCATGTGGAGGTAATATCCCCCGGGCGCCAGATAGAGGAGCATCTAACGAACTTTTATTATATAATCGGAAAGAAAATCATGGATTTCAGAATTAGCTGGGTGTTCAAAAAGAATATTGTTCACTGGCACCAAGCTCTCACGCCAGCGACTTAAAAAAGAGGAGGGGGGGGCGAATAGTTGACCTTCCCAGAGACCATTTTGTTGTTCTTTTGAGAGGTTATATCCTGAAAGGTAGCGTGGCAAATTTGTTAACCAAAAGGCGCCAAAATTGGTTGTCAGGGGAAGCTATCCCGCCATTTTTATCAGGAAGTGGGGTGGAAATTGAGCATCTCGGTGGTTTTGACTGAACCGTAAAATGTGTGTTCATTTAAAAATCAAGAGGTGCATTTTAAAGTGTAAATAATGTGATTGTTTTGATAAGGTTATTATTATTAGATCAGGGGAAAGATATTTTCAAATGTTAGGGAAGGCATTATGTTGCTCAGTGCCATACATAAACTTAATTCATTCTTGTTGTGGTGCACCCAAGATAATCATTTGACACAAAATTAGGTTCAACCCCGTTAAGTCACACTGATCAAGGTCAAGGAAGGGGGCAGCAGAAAATTAGGAATTTGAAGTGTCTTGAGCAAAAGCTGGGGCAGGGGGTCGCCGTAACTAAAAACAAATTAAAAATGAGGTACATACTTTAACTCACTGTTTCGCTGGGGAAGGGGGTCGCTGGGGCAGGGGGTTGCCTTAACTAAAAACAAATTAAAAATGAAGTGCATACTTTAACTCACTGTTTCTTTCAGACATTGTGTAAAGGGGTATGTATTTCAGACGTTCATATTTTTACTATTAGATGTCTCGCGGAGAAATGCTACGAATAAGACATCAACATACATCTATTTGTGGACTACTAATGAGCTTATGATAGCGTAAACAGGAAATATCTAACACATTTACCCGGCTAATACATATGACGGTGGCTTACTCTAAAAGTAGAAGCAAGGTACAGAAAGAGAACTCGAGAGTTCCCAATAAATCAGGGCCTCGGACAACGAGATTCATGTATCATTTTCAACATCACGTGAGAAAAAGGCATTAGAAACATACATGTGAAAACCAGTGGAAACATTACAAACTACTTCCAGAGAGGTGCCGTAGTAAGAACAACAACCATCAGGAACTTTACAAAGCCAGCCACTGCAGTATCACTGCATTTGAGACGATATAGCGCTAATTGGCGGAAGCAGCAATGATCTCATAAAAGCATTCAGGGAACTTAAAGATGTCCCTGTCAAAGCTGGTCTTGGAGTAAATGAAGCGAAGACAAAATACATGATAATGTCACGAAACATGCACATTGATGACAACGTCAATACAAACAAACACACATTTGAGAAACCTGCTTCTGTCAAATATGTAGGGGTGACTATAAATGACTACAATAAAATAATGTCGGGGGTGAAAGAAAGGATAACATAAGGCAATCTTTATTATTTCAGCCTAAAAAAGATTCTAGGAAGCAAAAATCTCTTTAGCAAAAAAGGCAATATACATTACTGTTATAGCTGTAACTTACACAAGAGAGATTAACAGAAAAGCAGAAAACCTGCTCAATACATGGGAGAGGAAAATTCTCAGGAAAATATATGGCTCAATGATACACAATATTTGGGAGGAATCCCTACAAACAAAGAGATGTATCAATTGCACAAAGAGCCATTCATAGTCGTAAAAAAAGGTAGACTGCCCTGAACAGGACACATTGAGACGGTGCCTGATTGTAGAGCATTCAAAAACGGTCTACAGGCGGAATCCTAAGCGCAGACACTCACCGGTGGACCAAGATTAAGTTGGATCGACGATCTAGAGAAGGACTTACACCAGGAGGGGTTCGCGCATTGAGGCAGAAAGACAATTTCGATCCAAATGAAGCAGGCCAGGGATATACATGGGATATACCGACACTGATTTCAGACATTTCAGACATTTCAGACTTTTGGATGGAAGCGCTACAAAAAGCCATAATAACAGGGACATGTCTAGCTCTTCCACTAGCCAAACATGAACTAGCCATAATAACAGGGACATGTCTAGCTCTTCCACTAGCCAAACATGAACTAGCCATAATAACAGGCCAAACATGAACTAAATACATTTAAGTTGGGGGCTTTTAGGGTATCCTTTTCCCCATTAGATACTACATGGCCTAGTTACCCCAATTAAATCTTTATAGTGCCAGGAATTTTTTTTAAAATTGAAAAAGCAAGAATGCATTGATGTACATAGTTAAATTTAGTATTGCATCATTTTAATTTATACTCTTAAGTGAAAATTCTAGTTAAGATTTAAGGTGTCCCTTGACCTCAGATCCATAGTGTGGGGTCTGCAGCCCGTACAGCTGAATGGGGCTTAGTATAGTTTGTTCTGTAAATACTTTTGATTATCAACTTTTAATGCTAGATAGAGAAGGAAAAAAACCAAAAAGTAGAAGCAAGGGGTGGGGGGGGGGGCATAAAAAGTCAAGCAACGTCTCCTGTGAGGTACCCGGTGTGCTATACAAATATCTTTTCTTATAACTGAATAATAACGATTTTTTTAAAAAGTTTTTGGGAGAAACTAAAAAAATAAATGAATATACAAAAACACTTTTTTTAAACATTTAAAATAATATTCCTTCCAAAAAAAAAAGTTAGTCTATCCATAACAAAAAAGAAGTGCTGAAATAATTGTACACGTTGTACGAAAAAGACAAATCAAAACCATACATCTATTTCTAGATATTTCCAAGTTTGACCAAGTCAAAAAGCAGAAAAAAAACTTTTATGTTAAAAGGGCTGTACATTTTTGATACCTTTTCAAAATTTGTCCTTTTTGTAAATCGTATGTAAACGGCATAATTATGTTAAGATGACATCAGTAGTTTAGAAAAGACTTAATTTATTTATTAGTGTGTCATTTTATTTGAGAGAAATATTTCATCATAAGACCATGACTTTTAAAGTAAGGATTTAATCTTACTTATGAAGTATATGATGACGTCATGTTTTAAATAATATTTTATGAGCACAACTTTTTAACGTAGCGATCTCATTTATATTGAGCTAGGTAAATAAAACGAAAAAACGGGTAAGTTAAAGATAAAATGTATTCTAACGTGGGCGTACCCAATAGTTCAAGTATAGTATACTTCAAATAGTTCAAGTATAGTATACTTCAAATAGTTCAAGTATAGTATACTTCCAATAGTTCAAGTATAGTATACTTCCAATAGTTCAAGTATAGTATACTTCAAATAGTTCAAGTATAGTATACTTCCAATAGTTCAAGTATAGTATACTTCAAATAGTTCAAGTATAGTATACTTCCAATAGTTCAAGTATAGTATACTTCCAATAGTTCAAGTATAGTATACTTCAAATAGTTCAAGTATAGTATACTTCCAATAGTTCAAGTATAGTATACTTCAAATAGTTCAAGTATAGTATACTTCCAATAGTTCAAGTATAGTATACTTCCAATAGTTCAAGTATAGTATACTTCAAATAGTTCAAGTATAGTATACTTCAAATAGTTCAAGTATAGTATACTTCAAATAGTTCAAGTATAGTATACTTCAAATAGTTCAAGTATAGTATACTTCAAATAGTTCAAGTATAGTATACTTCAAATAGTTCAAGTATAGTATACTTCAAATAGTTCAAGTATAGTATACTTCAAATAGTTCAAGTATAGTATACTTCAAATAGTTCAAGTATAGTATACTTCAAATAGTTCAAGTATAGTATACTTCAAATAGTTCAAGTATAGTATACTTCAAATAGTTCAAGTATAGTATACTTCAAATAGTTCAAGTATAGTATACTTCAAATAGTTCAAGTATAGTATACTTCAAATAGTTCAAGTATAGTATACTTCCAATAGTTCAAGTATAGTATACTTCAAATAGTTTCAACAATCATTAAATGGATAGCTTCGGAGATTTCTTTAGATGAACCACTTTTGTAGCACAGTTTCGGGAATAAAAGAGTTTCAAAAAGGAATTTGCTTATGTTTATTAAATTCCCAGCAGCTTTTCTCTTTGTAATATCAGAATAAGAAACAATACCCCCACACATATCTGCACGCATTTTTACATTTATTTGTTCACTGAAACTACATCAGAAAGCTAAAAAAAAAATATTTTTTTTTAAAAATATATATTTTGTTTGTAAAGAAACATTTAGATTGTCTTGCCAATAGCATTTGATGTGCTAGTTTTAGTAAAAATATTCTTTATAAATTGTCAATTGAACACTAAATTCTATGTTTTTTTTTTTTTTTTTTTTTTTTAATTTTTTTAAAGGATATCAAAGATTCAATTTAAATTTTATCTCAAGAATATTGGGAAATGTATATTTTTTTTTTTTTTTTTTTTTTTTTTTTTTTTAAATGTGTTAAAGGATATCAAAGATTCAATTTAAAATTTATCTCAAGAATATTGGGAAATGTATACTTTATTTTTGTACGATTTCCCACGGCAAATTCATACATTAATAAATATATGATGTTTTTTGTAAACAGCTCATGTCTTCTCAATATAATTATGCATTTCATATACGAGTTATAAAAATAACCAGTTTTGAAATTCTCCAAAATCCCATTATACAAATTTTTTATTGTTTTTGACTTATGTAAAACTTTTAAATATTTGGAAAATGTATTTACTATATGTATTGTTTTCGATTGGGATCAACTTTTAAAATAATGCTGGCACTGCTTTTTGTAATGTAAATTTTCTATTTAAGTAAAAAAATCATTTAGTAATTAAGTAGTTTACCCCCAAAAATAGTTTTAATAGAATTTAAAGCTTGTGTTATTTAGTAATCTCAACAAAAATTGCATTACAAAACTTGGTCAAACGGAGCCGTCGCTTGACTTTCTGAGGACCCCTTTTGATGTTTGTCCTTTCCCCACTTTACATTGAAAATGTAATAATTTTAAAAAGAAAAAGTGTCTACAGCACAACTTTAAGCCCCTAAAATATCGGAGGCCCCCTTCAGCCACAGGAGTTGCAGGACCCACACGATGGCTCTGAGATAAAGTGAAACCTAAATTTGTAATTAGCATCTCTCAAGTTGATCTCTGATTAAATGTAGATGCTGCAAAACTAATTTACATATGTGCGAAATCCATTCTTGCATTTTACATGAATCAAAAATTTTCTGGGGACTTAAATGAAGGGGCGAAACTAAGTTTCAAGGGTATGAGAATCAATGTTGTGATTTTATGGAATAGCAGTAAATGATGTTCACCACGAGTTTGTATTTTTCTCGGTCAGGTAGGACCGGTGTAGTGTGTCAGGAGGAACCACGTGATGAGACGAGTGTGTGAAAACAAAGGGGGAGATGAGTTGTTTTAAGAAGTGAACAGTGGCGAGTGCTGTGGATAAGGTGTATGATTTTTGTATTTTGAAGGCAGTGAGTTTTTCTATGGTTGGAAGAAGACTTTTGTAACTATATTTTGTATAGTATGTGGAGTTTTTTTTCTAGATAACGAACGTCACGTCACAGTCTCCCCTTTGTTTTCACACACTCCTATCATCACGTGGTTCCTCCCGACACAGCACACCGGTCAGACCTGACCAAGAAAAATATAAAAAAACTCGTGGGTCACACAGGGAAAACAAACTCACCCCCGATTGTGTTATATTTGTGCTACATTTGTGTTACATTTGTGCTACATTTGTGTTATATTTGTGTTATATTTGTGCTAAATTTGTGTTACATTTGTGCTAAATTTGTGTTACATTTGTGCTACATTTGTGTTACATTTGTGCTAAATTTGTGTTACATTTGTGTTATATTTGTGTTACATTTGTGCTACATTTGTGTTACATTTGTGCTACATTTGTGTTATATTTGTGTTATATTTGTGCTAAATTTGTGTTACATTTGTGCTAAATTTGTGTTACATTTGTGCTACATTTGTGTTACATTTGTGCTAAATTTGTGTTACATTTGTGCTAAATTTGTGTTACATTTGTGCTACATTTGTGTTACATTTGTGCTACATTTGTGTTATATTGGTGTTATATTTGTGCTACATTTGTGTTACATTTGTGCTAAATTTGTGTTACATTTGTGCTAAATTTGTGTTACATTTGTGCTACATTTGTGTTACATTTGTGCTAAATTTGTGTTATATTAGTGCTACATTTGTGTTACATTTGTGCTACATTTCTGTTACATTTGTGCTAAATTTGTGTTACATTTGTGCTACATTTGTGTTACATTTGTGCTAAATTTGTGTTACATTTGTGCTACATTTGTGTTATATTTGTCTTATATTTGTGCTACATTTGTGTTACATTTGTGCTAAATTTGTGTTACATTTGTGCTACATTTGTGTTACATTTGTGCTACATTTGTGTTATATTTGTGTTATATTTGTGCTACATTTGTATTACATTTGTGCTAAATTTGTGTTACATTTGTGCTACATTTGTGTTACATTTGTGCTACATTTGTGTTATATTTGTGTTATATTTGTGCTACATTTGTATTACATTTGTGCTAAATTTGTGTTACATTTGTGCTACATTTGTGTTACATTTGTGCTATATTTGTGTTACATTTGTGCTACATTTGTGTTATATTTGTCTTATATTTGTGCTACATTTGTGTTACATTTGTGCTAAATTTGTGTTACATTTGTGCTCAATTTGTGTTACATTTGTGCTACATTTGCTGTTACATTTGTGCTAAATTTGTGTTACATTTGTGCTAAATTTGTTTTACATTTGTGCTACATTTGTGTTACATTTGTGCTACATTTGTGTTACATTTGTGCTACATTTGTGTTATATTTGTGTTATATTTGTGCTACATTTGTGTTACATTTGTGCTACATTTGTGTTATATTTGTGTTATATTTGTGCTAAATTTGTGTTACATTTGTGCTATATTTGTGTTACATTTGTGCTACATTTGTGTTACATTTGTGCTACATTTGTGTTATATTTGTGTTATATTTGTGCTAAATTTGTGTTATATTTGTGTTACATTTGTGCTACATTTGTGTTATATTTGTGTTATATTTGTGCTACATTTGTGTTACATTTGTGCTACATTTGTGTTATATTTGTGTTATATTTGTTCTAAATTTGTGTTACAGTTGTGCTAAATTGGTGTTACATTTGTGCTACATTTGTGTTACATTTGTGCTAAATTTGTGTTACATTTGTGCTAAACTTTTGTTACATTTGTGCTACATTTGTGTTACATTTGTGCTACATTTGTGTTATATTTGTGTTATATTTGTGCTACATTTGTGTTACATTTGTGCTAAATTTGTGTTACATTTGTGCTCAATTTGTGTTACATTTGTGCTACATTTGTGTTACATTTGTGCTAAATTTAAGTTATATTTGTGCTACATTTGTGTTACATTTGTGCTACATTTGTGTTACATTTGTGCTAAATTTGTGTTACATTTGTGCTACATTTGTGTTACATTTGTGCTAAATTTGTGTTACATTTGTGCTACATTTGTGTTACATTAGTGCTAAATTTGTGTTACATTTGTGCTAAATTTGTTACATTTATCTACATTTGTGTTACATTTGTGCTAAATTTGTGTTACATTTGTGCTAAATTTGTGTTACATTTGTGCTACATTTGTGTTACATTTGTGCTACATTTGTGTTATATTTGTGTTATATTTGTGCTACATTTGTGTTACATTTGTGCTAAATTTGTGTTACATTTGTGCTACATTTGTGTTACATTTCTGCTACATTTGTGTTATATTTGTGTTATATTTGTGCTACATTTGTGTATATTTGTGCTAAATTTGTGTTACATTTGTGCTAAATTTGTGTTACATTTGTGCTATATTTGTGTTACATTTGTGCTACATTTGTGTTACATTTGTGCTACATTTGTGTTATATTTGTGTTATATTTGTGCTACATTTGTGTTACATTTGTGCTACATTTGTGTTATATTTGTGTTATATTTGTGCTAAATTTGTGTTACATTTGTGCTATATTTGTGTTACATTTGTGCTACATTTGTGTTACATTTGTGCTACATTTGTGTTATATTTGTGTTATATTTGTGCTAAATTTGTGTTATATTTGTGTTACATTTGTGCTACATTTGTGTTACATTTGTGCTACATTTGTGTTATATTTGTGTTATATTTGTGCTAAATTTGTGTTACATTTGTGCTAAATTTGTGTTACATTTGTGCTACATTTGTGTTACATTTGTGCTAC
The DNA here is from genome assembly GCA_964033795.1 of Lymnaea stagnalis. Classification (NCBI taxonomy): domain Eukaryota; kingdom Metazoa; phylum Mollusca; class Gastropoda; family Lymnaeidae; genus Lymnaea; species Lymnaea stagnalis. Next base: position 2,124,424 of record CAXITT010000013.1, on the reverse strand, counting down.
ATTTCTGTTATATTTGTGTTAAATTTGTGCTACATTTGTGTTACATTTGTGCTAAATTTGTGTTACATTTGTGCTACATTTGTGTTACATTTCTGCTACATTTGTGTTATATTTGTGTTATATTTGTGCTATATTTGTGTTACATTTGTGCTAAATTTGTGTTACATTTGTGCTACATTTGTGTTACATTTCTGCTACATTTGTGTTATATTTGTGTTATATTTGTGTTATATTTGTGCTAAATTTGTGTTATATTTGTGCTACATTTGTGCTAAATTTGTGTTACATTTGTGCTAAATTTGTGTTACATTTGTGCTACATTTGTGTTATATTTGTCTTATATTTGTGCTACATTTGTGTTACATTTGTGCTAAATTTGTGTTACATTTGTGCTATATTTGTGTTACATTTGTGCTACATTTGTGTTACATTTGTGCTACATTTGTGTTATATTTGTGTTATATTTGTGCTACATTTGTGTTACATTTGTGCTACATTTGTGTTATATTTGTGTTATATTTGTGCTAAATTTGTGTTACATTTGTGCTATATTTGTGTTACATTTGTGCTACATTTGTGTTACATTTGTGCTACATTTGTGTTATATTTGTGTTATATTTGTGCTAAATTTGTGTTATATTTGTGTTACATTTGTGCTACATTTGTGTTACATTTGTGCTACATTTGTGTTACATTTGTGCTACATTTGTGTTATATTTGTGTTATATTTGTGCTACATTTGTGTTACATTTGTGCTAAATTTGTGTTACATTTGTGCTACATTTGTGTTACATTTGTGCTAAATTTGTGTTACATTTGTGCTAAATTTGTGTTACATTTGTGCTACATTTGTGTTACATTTGTGCTACATTTGTGTTATATTTGTGTTATATTTGTGCTACATTTGTGTTACATTTGTTCTAAATTTGTGTTACATTTGTGCTACATTTGTGTTACATTTGTGCTACATTTGTGTTATATTTGTTTTATATTTGTGCTACATTTGTGTTACATTTGTGCTAAATTTGTGTTACATTTGTGCTAAATTTGCGTTACATTTGTGCTATATTTGTGTTACATTGGTGCTACATTTGTGTTACATTTGTGCTATATTTGTGTTATATTTGTGCTACATTTGTGTTACATTTGTGCAACATTTGTGTTACATTTGTGCTACATTTGTGTTATATTTGTGTTATATTTGTGCTACATTTGTGTTACATTTGTGCTAAATTTGTCTTACATTTGTGCTACATTTGTGTTACATTTGTGCTAAATTTGTGTTACATTTGTGCTAAATTTGTGTTACATTTGTGCTACATTTGTGTTACATTTGTGCTATATTTGTGTTATTTTTGTGCTACATTTGTGTTATATTTGTGCTACATTTGTGTTACATTTGTGCTACATTTGTGTTACATTTGTGCTACATTTGTGTTATATTTGTGCTACATTTGTGTTACATTTGTGCTACATTTGTGTTACATTTGTGCTACATTTGTAATAAATGATACATTTGTTTTAAAAAAAACTGTTACCCAACTGAGTTATAAAAAAGTTTAGGAACAAATGAGCCTTACATAACAATTCTTATTCATTTTTCAAAGATTGTAAAGAGTTGACCAACTCTGTGACGTTGGAAGCAAATTCAGAACTGACCTTGACCTGTGCGCTCTCGCCATTTCATTTAAGTTGGACATTGTACAACACTTGGGATGTCCGGGGCTCTACAATTGCTGTCTGTACACAAGGCTCACAAACCTACACGTTTGAGCTGATGACTGCATCAAGTGCATTTAGTAAGTAATCCATTAAAATAATATGTCTAATTTTCTTGTATGTTTAATTGCCTTGTAAGTTACAAAGAGTAAGGTGAGCAATGTAGGCTATTACATGAAAGATTTGGGAATGCTTTGAATCTGGGTCAAATACCTTATTGTCCTGGATTCTATAGGGGAGTCTGTAGGGGAGTCTGTAGGGGAGTCTGTAGTGGATCCTGGCAAACACTATTCTGCACCACCCTCTACCCTACCCTACCCCCCCCCTATTTAAAGCAGTTGCAATGATCCTTAGCTTTGTAAAAGGAAATAGCTACCGAGCTGATCATCCACAATTTTTCGATAATCACTCACTATGAGCAATGAAGTTAGTTTTAAAAAAAAAAGGAATGTGAATCAATTAAAAGATGTATAGCATCTCAATCGTAATATTACTATTGTATGGTGGGGTGCTCTGATTTTTGAAGCGTGTGTCGTAAATAACGTGTATTTGTTAAAGCGTGTGTCGTAAATAACGTGTATTTGCTAAAGCGTGTGTCGTAAATAGCGAGCATTTGTTAAAGCGTGTGTCGTAAATAACGTGTATTTGTTAAAGCATGTGTCGAAAATAACGTGTATTTGTTAAAGTGTGTGTTGTAAATAACGTGTATTTGTTAAAGTGTGTGTTGTAAATAACGTGTATTTGTTAAAGCATGTGTTGAAAATAACGTGTATTTGTTAAAGTGTGTGTTGTAAATAACGTGTATTTGTTAAAGCGTGTGTCGGAAATAACGTGTATTTGTTAAAAAGTGTGTCGGAAATAACGTGTATTTGTTAAAACGTGTGTCGTAAATAACGTTTATTTGTCATTGTGTGTCGTGAAGGGATAATTTAACGGCGTATATTTTTCAGTGTATTCCGTTGGATATGTCTACGATACGTCCAGGCCGTTACTACCACTACCAGAGTCCTATCTAAAGATCTACCACGTTGACAGGAGTCTCAGACAAGTCAGTTTTTCCAGTCAGCCAGACATCTTCAACGTCACCACTATTATACCAGTTGCTAAAACTATTTTAAGATGTAATCTTATCAATTCATTAGTTTAGTTACCTTAATACAACAATGGCGGATTCCTTGCTGTCTGGTAGTGGAGCACGGCACATTGTGTGGTAGTCGAGTACGCCACATTGTGTGGTAGTCGAGCAAGGTAATTTTTCTTGTATATTCTCTAAACATTACCCCTGATGCACAACACTCACTGTTTTTAACTGATGCCTGCTCCATATACATATCAATTCCATTGTCTTAGTTCTTGTAGATTTTTTTATTGAAAATGGACCACACTCCTCTATCCCTAATAACACTATTATCAGATTGCTCGAACTGGTACTTGACCTCAACTCCTTTGAATTTAATGGCCATATTTTTTGACCAAATTAGTGGCGGACCCATTGGCCCAAAAATGGGCCATAGTTATGCTTGCCTATTTATGGGTCATTTTTAATATATGGTAGAGAAAGTATATTCTGGCCGTATCCCTGAATTTTATAAAAGATATATTGATGACGGCATTGGCTTTACCACCATGGGATTACAACTATTGCACTTCACAAATGGATAGATTTCTTTAAACTCATTTCATCCATCGCTAAAATGTAATTCCCAAATCTTAAGACATTCTGTCAACTTTCTTGATATCACGATAACATTGAAAGAAAACGGATAGCCCCATCTGCCTACTACGGACCTAACGACAGGCATAGCTGCCTACTACGGACCTAACGACAGGCATAGCTGCCTATTGTACTCACCCTCCCACCCCAAATCATGCAAGACGCTATACCTTTCTCACAACTTCTTAGACTACGGCACCTCTTCCAGCACGATGAAGGCTTTTCAGATAAAGCTGATGAAATGAGGGATATCTTCCGCTCCAGGTCATATCATGAAAATAATTTTGTCTGGCCTCTCAACCGTGTCAGCAATATCACACGAAAAGACGCTTTTAAACCTCATCAAAAACAAAAATCAAGACCGAACCAAGCTCATATTAACATATCACCTTTAAAATTTGACGGCCAAGACAATAGTCCAAAAAAAATCGTAACATACTTCTTGCTGACCCCAAAACTAGCAATATATTCTCCTTCCCTCCATTGATCGTCTTCGGACGGGATAAAAATCTAGATGACCTTCTGGTTCACAGTCGCCTTTGAGCTGACCCGTCTTACATTGGGACAAAACCATGCTCGAAATTCCAATGTCCCTATACACTTCAAACAAAAATCATTGGCCTACCTAAAGGTACCTTTACCATCGAAGAGAGTTTTACATGAGTTAGTCGGAATGTGATATATGTGATTGTGTGCCGTAGATGACATTCTAGTTATATAGGCGAAACAGGGAGAAGATTGGCAGACAGGTTCACAGAATATCGTCGGGATATTGAACAATGTAAACTTTCACCAATCTCTTCACACTTCAACAGAGGGCAACATAAAGGTAGATTACATGTATCCTAATGGCTCTAATTTCTTGCACAGACACACCAGAGAGCGTGAAAATGGAAAACACATTTATTCTACTTTTCGATACCATACTCCACATGGTATGAATCAAATACTCTCTTACTAATGTTTCCAAATGTCCCTGTATTTCTTAATGTCCCTGTATTTCTTAATTTCCCTGCATTTCTTAATGTCCCTGTATTTCTTAATTTCCCTGTATTTCTCAATGTCCCTGTATTTCTTAATTTCCCTGTATTTCTTAATTTCCCTGTATTTCTTAATTTCCCTGTATTTCTTAATTTCCCTGTATTTCTTAATTTCCCTGTATTTCTTAATGTCCCTGTATTTCTTAATTTCCCTGTATTTCTTAATGTCCCTGTATTTCTTAATTTCCCTGTATTTCAGAATTTCCCTGTATTTCTTAATTTCCCTGTATTTCTTAATGTCCCTGTATTTCTTAATGTCCCTGTATTTCTTAATGTCCCTGTATTTCTTAATGTCCCTGTATTTCTTAATGTCCCTGTATTTCTTAATGTCCCTGTATTTCTTAATTTCCCTGTATTTCTTAATGTCCCTGTATTTCTTAATGTCCCTGTATTTCTTAATTTCCCTGTATTTCTTAATGTCCCTGTATTTCTTAATGTCCCTGTATTTCTTAATGTCCCTGTATTTCTTAATGTCCCTGTATTTCTTAATTTCCCTGTATTTCTTCTTTTTTTTCTTTCCTATTCCTCAGATTTTATGTATCCCTAACTATTTTGTCCCGATAAGATTATCTCCCTTATTTTTCATAGTACCAATATTGATATTCTTTCACTTCCTGTAATCCTCCTTCCCTTCCGGCAACAAAACGGAAATCTCCAATGTTTTGTTTACTGTGATCTGATACTTGTCCTACTTCTTGTTGCCCTGTTTTCTGATGAAGGCTCTAAGCTGAAACGTCAAAATCTTTCGTCCTGTCTATGAATTCAAGTTTAGCAAACCTTTTTCTTATATTTCATTGACACAACCTAAATGCAGTCCATCAATGATTATCTTTTATTCTCTACAACGCTGAAGCCCTTCAAATGTGATCTCACATTTCAGTCAAACCATCACTCACACTGATCACAAATTTTAGTCAAAATATCTCTCATATTTATCTCACATTTTATTTTTACCATCTCTCATACTGATCTCATATTTCAGTCAAACTATCTCTAAATCTGATATCCTATTTCAGTCAAACCATCTCTCATTCTGATAGCCTATTTCAGTCAAACCATCTCTCATTCTGATATCCTATTTCAGTCAAACCATCCGACCGAAGTTGTCATCTAGAAATCACATCCTCATGTTATGGGTATTTCAATGTTACCTGCACATTCACAGTACTACCTGTTGGCAGGTGCAGACTCCGTACAAAAGTAGGTTATAGTTCACCCTAGTAATTGTACGTTCGAAATTTAAGTAAACGACTTTTCGGACTTATTTCTTTCAAGTGACGTATATTTACTCCAAGATAAACCTAGTTCACAGATTTTGGAAAAAAACAACGTACTTTTCTTTTTAAAAGCCATTTGCTGTAGCACGTGACTTAACAGCACACGTATTCATCAGTGACAGGATTGAACACGAAAACTTGTCGTGTTCAACGTTCTGTCAACGACAAGGTGACCTACAGATGTTTGACAACACTTCCGGTCATCGTGGAGCCAGATGTCTACATGTCCCAGAACTTGTGAGTCCCATGTCAGTGGATGTAGTTTGAAGCACTCCAAAAGGTCGACATTTCCTCAGGTATCATAAGTACCGTTAAACGTCGTCGCTCACACCTTCGGCACGTGTCGAAAAATGACGCTAAATCTGTTGTGGCCATTTTACATTCGGCCCGGGTAGGACTTACTTGTTTTGCTTTTTACGTCACAGTTTTCAAATAATCTAAATCTTAAGAGATTATGAGAAAATGATCAAGAAAAAACTAAATCTTAGTTTAGTAATAACTATTTTATGTATAGTTTGATTTTTTTTATGTGACGTGACAGTAAGGGGTGGGGAGTAAAGATTTGTTACACTTTGTGACCTCTAAGCTCACCTTTTAAACTCACCGTTCTAGGCTGATCTTGCTAAGCAAACCTCACTAAACTCACCACTATAAACTCAACTCTCGGTGCTCACCTATCTAAACTCAACTCTCTAAGCTCACCTCTCTAAACTTAGCGCTCTAAGTTCATCTCTCTAAGCTCACCTCTCTAATATCACCTCTCTAAGCTAAACTCTCTAAGTTCACCTCTCTAAGCTCACCTCTCTAGTCTCACTTTTCTAAGCTCACCTCTATAATCTCACCTATCTAAGCTCACCTCTCTAAGCTCACCCTTCTAAACTCACCTCTATAAGCTCACCTCTCTAAGCTCACCTTTCTAAACTCCCCTCTATAAGCTCACCTCTCTAAGCTCACCTTTCTAAACTCACCTCTATAAGCTCACCTCTCTAAGCTCACCTTTCTAAACTCACCTCTATAAGCTCACCCCAATAGGCTCACCTCTCTCTTATGACAACCTTTTCTGGTGTTACCCTTAACTTATGACAACCTGCTCTGGTTTTACCCTTCACTTATGGCAACCTGCTCTAGTATTACCCTTCACTTATGACAACCTGCTCTTGTTTTACCCTTCACTTATGACAACCTGCTCTGGTTTTACCCTTCACTTATGGCAACCTGCTCTAGTATTACCCTTCACTTATGACAACCTGCTCTAGTATTACCCTTCACTTATCGCAACCTGCTCTAGTATTACCCTTCATTTATGCCAACCTGCTCTAGTATTACCCTTAACTTATGACAACCTGCTCTAGTGTTACCCTTCACATATGACAATCTGCTCTAGTGTTACCCTTAACTTATGGCAACCTGCTCTAGTGTTTCCCTTCACTTATGGCAACCTGGTCTGCTGGTATCAAAGTTATCAATTATTTAACGCCAGACACTTTATTCAAATGTGTCTGATTGAAAAAGGCCCCAATTTCAATGACGTGATTGTTTCACATTAAAACATAATCTCTACGATTTTCTACCTTACAAATCAGGGGTATCGTCAGCATCAACACGTATTTTTATGAGTTATTGCTTTAAAACTTGGCCATACCCTGGATTAGAAGATATAGGATACTAGTTAGAAGATATAGGATACTAGTTAGAAGATATAGGATACTAGTTAGAATATGCAGGATATTTGTTAGACTATATTGGGTATTAGTTAGACGACATAAGATAATATAAGATTTAGTATAATAGAAGATATAGGATAATAGTTAGAAGATACAGGATACTAGTTAGAAGATATAGGATCGTAGGTAGAATATATAATAGTGTGATTAGAGGATGATGATGATTGATTACTTGTATACAACTTTTCTTCATGCTATTTTATCATGATCACAGGAATCTCAATTCATAAAATCTATTTTTAAAAATGCCTTTAAATGTTTCTTAAATGACTAGAATATATGACCCGATGTTATCGGGATAATAATGGTAGGTTCATTTGCGATAATTTATGATGCTATTACCAAAACTCATCACAATTCCTAACTTTAAAAAGAAGTATCTTTCTAATGATATTTATGTTTCTAACATCATTAATTTATGAGAATGTTTTATCTGCCATTTAATATGCAATTACCCTACTCCCTTTCACGCCTCTAAACTACATTTTTACCCTCTAAAAATGACCTTAAATTACCTAATCTAAATGATCACTAATCATATCACTTTTGTCATTAAATAAGTTTATGCTAGAGAAATACTTAGAAAATTAACCCTTAATTTCTTAATCTTTACAACTGTATTTATTTAAAATATTTTTAAAAATATAATCTTTAATTTTATATCAAAAACTCAATATATGATATAAAGATATTTTTTTTAAAATATACTTGATATTAAAGGAATTTGATATATTGGTATCTTCATCAAAAATTTAATCACACCTTGTTTTGACTTGTTTTTTAATAATTAGACATCAGAAAACCGTGAAATAACTTTATCTAAAGAAGAATCTCGAAACATTTTTTTTCACGTCTAAAACAGACTTAAGTGGCTTTTTAAAAAGAAAAATATTGTTAATCTCATTAAACTACACACCCACTTTACTTTTCCAAAAGTAAAAACAATAATATATGTTAATTTTTAAAAAAATAAAAATATGAACCGATATCTATTTTTAAAAATTTAATTTTCAATTGTGTAAACTGATTGGGCATTGATATTAATGGGTATAATTACAAAAATGTTCCCACGTTTTGATGACGTCATGGCTATACTTATATAATGTACCCATGTTTTGTTAACGCAATGGTTTTCTTAATGGGTAAACACATTTGATTTGTATAAAAAGAGAATATATCCGTTCTTTTTTAACAATTGTAATACCATAGGATATTTAAATAGTAGTCATCCAAGTAAAAATAATCATCAAATTTCCTACCTCCGATATAATACGTACCCAAGAGGATCGATTATTGGTCAATGTCATTCCTTTGTTTGGAGACGGCTCTTTGGATACCAGGGAAAAAATGACCAGGCCCCTCCCTCCCCTCCCTGCCCCCACGATATTTAAGTAAAATGTATCAAACCTTAAACCGGATTGCAGTCCCCTTGATACCCAAACTAACATATTTTGCACTTCAAATATTTTTTTCTTATTTGGATGAGATATAAAGAGATTACTGAATGCAGTTTTAGCTGTGGAGTTTCGCTGCATGTTTTAAATGACATTTTCTTATTCCAATAATTATATTTAAAGGTTACGTTTTTATTACGTTATAATTTTAATAAAAGTATATTTTTGGAATTAAAAAAAAGTAAAAAAGACGTATTAAATATTACAAATACAAAGATAAAATTGTATGTGTTTCATTAACAATTTAACAAGCAATAACATATGTTTATTAATTGTACTGTTTAAGAAGGGGGAGAAAACATGATCAGTTTTGTAACGCGTGGTTATTTAAATCAAAGAAACTTAGGAGTTTTGGCTAACATGGGCGACTCTCGCTATGATGACGTCATTTGCGTGTTTACTTAAAACAAATTTATGTTAGTTTTATTTCACAATATTTGCAACGCACTAAACACGTATTTAAAGGAACTGATGTTTGGGTTTTCCCTATGAATGAGATTACAGTGTAATTCTTTGATCATAATTTTAAATACTTTTTTTTTTTAATTTTCAAATGTATTTGTAGTTTAAAATAATAATACTTTAAATGAACTAAAATAAAAGCAGATGTATATTTTTGTACGCATTTAAATTTATTCGATTTCTGTAAAATAATTGAAAATAACCATGATTTTTTTATTATTAATCCGAACGTATCAAAATCTTTTCGTTTCTTTGGCGTTACGGTCAGCATAGCTCATTCTTACATAATATTCCTGAGCACTTTTAATTTCTCGCCAAAGACTAAGGCAAACTGTTCCACAATTTAGACCCAATAGCTTCAAAAGAGCGCACTGCATGTGACATCGTTCTGTATCCATCCACACTGGGATCTCTGAGTAGTGACTGTTATGTAGATCGCAGTTTTTTTTAAGATACATGTTTGTATATCAGTTCGTTTAGACAGTCAGTTGCTGAGCGTCATATATAGCTTTACACCAGGGACAGAATTTTGTATAATTTATTGGTAGAATACATGGTTTCCAATATGCTCCTCAAATGTAACTGTTGTACAAAGTACGAAATAGTACATGAGGTGATCGCTATGGTTATCAACTTCCAATACAATCGTCAATGTGTGAACGTTGCAGGTGATGACGGTAAAGGTCAACAAGAGAGGAACAGAATAGTTGCCTACATCCTAACGCCACTGGGATTTTGTTCCATAATATCTCTGATCATCACGTGTGTTGTATGCATCAGACGTAGTAGGGATGTCACCGATGTCAGGGATGTCACCGATGTCAGGGATGTCAGGACTGTTAGGCGGGAAGACCGAGAGGCCCATATAACGCATACCGGGGACATCGTGATGTCTGGACATTGGCCACTAGAAGCCTCTGACCCCTCAGCACATGAACAAACCAGTAGACAAGAGTTTACTAGTGACTGTGAGGCGCCACCTACTTACAGTGAGGTGTGTCTAACCAGTAGACAAGAGTTTACCAGTGACTGTGAGGCTCCACCTACAGACAGTGAGGTGTGTCTAACCAGTAGTGACCAATCAGCTCATTTAACTGAGTTGACAGAACTGCCCCCAACGTATCCATCTATAATGTTGAATGGCATGACGAGGTCCACGTCTCAAATAAGAGGAAATCACGCTAGACTATCGCGGCCAATCTCAGGTAGAAGAAACCAAAGAACTTAATTTTATTTTATTTATTTACTCATTTTTTTGGTTTAAAATCCTATTGTAATTTAAATATGGATTGACTTATCAAAACATCTTTATTTTAAGTTATTTGTTGATGAATGTGTTCTAAAATGCTCCCGATGTTGACTTTGATGTATTGAATAGCACGAACCGTTTCCATTGATTGACAGATGAAGTTATGCAAGAACCACCGCCACCCTACACGAGCAGGTGATTGGGCGCACGAGCCAAGAGAGGGTTGGCACCGACACACTTTTGGAGTCACAAAACTCTGCCATTTTAGCTATACACACCAGGGGATGTCATAAGTCCTCGTCTGAGTAGGAACGTGACGGTGGAAATCCACTGTTGTATTAGTATGGTATATTCCACTGCGTCTGACTGCTCTAAGTGCCTATACAAATCATCTGTTTTTGTAATGCCTGTTGTAGGAAGAGAATGGAAAAGGGGGGGGGGGGCGGTGAACGGGAAAGAAAGAGAGAGGAGAGAGAGAAAGAGAGAGAGATAGAGGTCAGCGAAAGGGTAAGAACGAGTGAGGCGGAGGGGGAGGTGGAAAGAGAGAAATATGGAGAACAAAACTTGATTTAAACCATTTCTAATGTATCAGACATTTCAATGCCTTGTCCGTGGACATTTTAATGCTTTACACGTGCTAGAGATCAATTTATAATGTTATACACTCTCATACCAAAAATTATTCAAATAATAGTTAGTTAAAAGCTGTATGCATTTGATGAGCTTGACTTAGGACAAGATTTAGGACAAGATTTAGGACATGATTTGGAAAAGTTTTAGGGCAAAATTTAGGATAAGATTTAGGAAACGTTTTAGGATATGATTTTGGAAAAGAGTTCGAAAAAAAATTATTACAAGATTTAGGAAAAGATTTAGGCATGATTTTGGACAAGAATGCTCCACAAAATTGATAAAATGTTTCAACAGATTTAAAAGTATCTATTTCTACTGAAAAATCATTTAAAATTGATTTAAGATCAGGCCAAATGGGGTACAAGCGTCCCCATATAAAAAAAAAAAAACAACATTTGCTTAGTTAAAAAAAAACAGGATGCATTTTGGCACACAATTAAGTTTGGTGTTTCTTTCAGACAATTTGGAAGAGTTCATTTGGAACGCCTAATGGTAAGCGCCAAAAGGAGCCGTAGTAAAGAGCAGATACATCTCTAGCTCCGCCTCCAGCACAACGTGAACAAAACTCATTCCAATTGACGCTCTTTAGGGCATACTCTTATTGTCGGAAGACAATTATGGTCTCTAAGCTCCTCTAGCTAATGCAGATTATACTCTCTGTTAGTCCAAGGCACTGCCCGCTGTTCTCTATCATATAATACTACGAGTTTATTAACTTTATCACATCTCCTCCAAATCCAAGAGATACACAGAAATAATCCTATGTTCACAATACACCTGTTTGGCTCAGAAACGCACGTCAATATTGTGACGGTCGGATCGTGTGAGTTTTCTGTATCAGCTTTTAGGATGTTAATTTTACCAAATATAACACAAATGTAGCACAAATGTAACACAAATGTAGCACAAATGTAACACAAATATAGCACAAATGTAACACAAATTTAGCACAAATGTAACACAAATTTAGCACAAATGTAACACAAATGTAGCACAAATATAACACAAATATAACACAAATGTAGCAGAAATGTAACACAAATGTAGCACAAATGTAACACAAATTTAGCACAAATGTAACACAAATGTAGCACAAATATAACACAAATATAACACAAATGTAGCACAAATGTAACACAAATGTAGCACAAATGTAACACAAATTTAGCACAAATGTAACACAAATTTAGCACAAATGTAACACCAATTTAGCACAACTGTAACACAAATTTAGCACAAATATAACACAAATATAACACAAATGTAGCACAAATGTAACACAAATGTAGCACAAATGTAGCACAAATGTAACACAAATGTAGCACAAATGTAAAACAAATTTAGCACAAATGTAACACAAATGTAGCAGAAATGTAACACAAATTTAGCACAAATGTAACACAAATTTAGCACAAATGTAGCACAAATGTAACGAAAAAGTAGCACAAATATAACACAAATGTAGCACAAATGTAACACAAATATAACACAAATATAACACAAATGTAGCACAAATGTAACACAAATATAACACAAATATAACACAAATGTAACACAAATGTAACACAAATGTAACACAAATGTAACACAAATGTAGCACAAATGTAACACAAATTTAGCACAAATGTAACACAAATGTAGCACTAATATAACACAAATATAACACAAATGTAACACAAATGTAACACAAATGTAACACAAATGTAGCACAAATGTAACGAAAATGTAGCACAAATATAACACAAATGTAGCACAAATGTAACACAAATATAACACAAATATAACACAAATGTAACACAAATGTAGCACAAATGTAACACAAATGTAGCACAAATGTAACACAAATTTAGCACAAATGTAACACAAATGATCGTGTTTATATTGTGTTTATATTGTGTTTACATCGTGTTTACATTGTGAAATATAACACAAATGTAGCACAAATGTAACACAAATGTAGCACAAATGTAACACAAATTTAGCACAAATGTAACACAAATTAGCACAAATGTAACACAAATGTAGCACAAATATAACACAAATATAACACAAATGTAGCACAAATGTAACACAAATATAACACAAATGTAGCACAAATGTAACACAAATATAACACAAATATAACACAAATATAACACAAATGTAGCACAAATGTAACACAAATGTAGCACAAATGTAACACAAATTTAGCACAAATGTAACACAAATGTAACACAAATGTAACACAAATGTAACACAAATGTAACACAAATGTAACACAAATGTAGCACAAATGTAACGAAAATGTAGCACAAATATAACACAAATGTAGCACAAATGTAACACAAATATAACACAAATATAACACAAATGTAACACAAATGTAGCACAAATGTAACACAAATGTAGCACAAATGTAACACAAATTTAGCACAAATGTAACACAAATGTAGCACAAATATAACACAAATATAACACAAATGTAGCACAAATGTAACACAAATATAACACAAATGTAGCACAAATGTAACACAAATGTAGCACAAATGTAACACAAATTTAGCACAAATGTAACACAAATTTAGCACAAATGTAACACAAATTTAGCACAAATGTAACACAAATTTAGCACAAATATAACACAAATATAACACAAATGTAGCACAAATGTAACACAAATGTAGCACAATTATAACACAAATATAACACAAATGTAGCACAAATGTAACACAAATATAACACAAATTTAGCACAAATATAACACAAATATAACACAAATGTAGCACAAATGTAACACAAATATAACACAAATGTAGCACAAATGTAACACAAATGTAGCACAAATGTAACACAAATTTAGCACAAATGTAACACAAATGTAGCACAAATGTAACACAAATGTAGCACAAATGTAACACAAATTTAGCACAAATGTAACACAAATTTAGCACAAATGTAACACAAATGTAGCACAAATGTAACACAAATTTAGCACAAATGTAACACAAATTTAGCACAAATATAACACAAATATAACACAAATGTAGCACAAATGTAACACAAATGTAGCACAATTATAACACAAATATAACACAAATGTAGCACAAATGTAACACAAATATAACACAAATTTAGCACAAATATAACACAAATATAACACAAATGTAGCACAAATGTAACACAAATATAACACAAATGTAGCACAAATGTAACACAAATGTAGCACAAATGTAACACAAATGTAACACAAATGTAACACAAATGTAACACAAATGTAACACAAATGTAGCACGAATGTAACACAAATTTAGCACAAATGTAACACAAATTTAGCACAAATGTAACACAAATGTAGCACAAATGTAACACAAATTTAGCACAAATGTAACACAAATTTAGCACAAATATAACACAAATATAACACAAATGTAGCACAAATGTAACACAAATGTAGCACAATTATAACACAAATATAACACAAATGTAACACAAATATAACACAAATTTAACACAAATATAACACAAATATAACACATATGTAGCACAAATGTAACACAAATGTAGTACAAATATAACACAAATATAACACAAATGTAGCACAAATGTAACACAAATGTAGCACAAATATAACACAAATATAACACAAATGTAGCACACATGTAACACAAATGTAGCACAAATATAACACAAATATAACACAAATGTAGCACAAATGTAACACAAATGTAGCACAAATGTAACAGAAATATAGCACAAATGTAACACAAATTTAGCACAAATGTAACACAAATTTAGCACAAATGTAACACTAATGTAGCACAAATATAACACAAATATAACACAAATGTAGCACAAATGTAACACAAATGTAACAAAAATGTAACGAAAATGTAACAAAAATGCAGCACAAATGAAACACAAATGTATACTTGTAAGCTGACGTAAATAAACTAATGGGTCATGTACAATCAATGAACATACATGCACAGTTGTAGGCTGACAGATATAAATGAATATTACACATATAATAAAAGGGTATAATTGTAATGTGACTGTCGAGTATGAGCGTTCATTAGTAATTGTTGCGACTCAATATTATGTTCATTAGTTGTTGAACGCTTTTCCCGCGCTTGACTATTATAGTTAGTGAACGCTCTTCCCGCCATTGTCTCTATGACGTATTTTTATGCTGAGTCGTGACGTATTGTCTATGCCGTGTTGTGACGTATGTTGTAATCGTGCGGCAGTCTTGAGTGGAACTCAATACAGGATCGGGCATGTGCAGCTTGAAGCAGGAAGGGACATTGGTGGCTCGTTGAAACAGGACAGGGCGTTGTTCAACTGGGTGACCGGACAGGCCACAGGCCTTCACAGCTCACTGGACACGAAGTTGGTAGCTCACCACCGACAGGACGTAAATAACTCGATACGTGGAAGGGCGTAGTTAATTCACTGGAACTGAACACGAAGTAGGTATCACTACCAACAGGACGTAGATAACTCGATGCGGCGATGGTCGTAGTTAATTGCGATGGTCGTAGTTAATTGCGATGGTCGTAGTTAACTCACCGCAACTGAACAGGACGTTGGTAACTTGATAACGGGCAGGGCGTAGTTAATTTGCAGTAACTGGACACGACATTGGTAACTTCATACAGGACAGGACGTAATCATTTCACTGGAACTGGACACGAGGTAAGTAACTTGCTACAAACGGGACGTTGTTAACTTGAACAAGGGCCAGGCGAAGTTAGCCTGTTGCACGTTAGGACATAACTAGCCTAATACAGGACGTAGGTAACCACCTACCTATGGAGTTACTGGCGTATGCAACTCACATAAACTTGACACACGGTGGCAGCGGGGCTCCGACATTGAAATACGGGAACATGCGACGATGGTTGTAACTTCACTAATGTTGAATAATAAGAATGTTCTTGTACTTTACCTCAAGTATGAAAATAACGAGGTTCACCAATCCCGGATGAGAAGCCCCCATGTCAACTCCTATAACGTCTTCTTGGATTGATTACATTCGTCAGTTCTTTCACACGTTGAAGCGTCGTACTATTCTCACTATCATTGAACAACTCAACTCCTTTTCATAATAACTATAACTTTAATATCTAAGTAAATATATACACATACACTTGAATATATCGCAGCTCACTATCAGACCTAAATAACACACATCCTATCACTCCAAGGTTCCACTCAAGACTGTCCAGTGTCGACGATTTGCCTACGCCCTGTCCAGTGAACTCGACATCCTGCGATCTTTCCAGCCACCTAAAACCCAATGACTGTATCCCGTGATTTGCCAGGGTCTATTAACAATTATTGTTCCTGTGTGACCATTGACAATTGATGCAAGAACCTCTTGTGTGGAACCTATTGACATTTCATTGGCCCACAGGACCTGTGTGTGCCCTGTGTTGGTTATTAATATTAATTTTACTTCAAATGGGACATTTCACAACCCAGGCACGTTATTAATCTATTTTTGTTATATATTTTTATGTATATTTTATTAGTTTGTACCTAGAATTTATTTATAGATACCGAGGTTGGTCCTAGCAAATCAAATCAATTAATGGAAACTAGAAGCAAAGCAAAAAAAATGAGCACAGAGGAAAAAATCGCATCTATTAAGAAAACGGGGGAATTACTCTCTTATTCGGGAGAGTTGTCAGGTCCATGAGTTGGGAGGTGAGGCTTTTGTTTGTATTGTTAAAAAAAAAAAATCTGTTAAAATGAACTATTGCCATGATTGCTTTGAAGTTCCTGATTTGTTTGAATTTCTTTTTTATGAGACCCGTTTTTCATTTTGTAACAATTTAAAAATATGTATTGTAAAACTGAGGTTTCACATGAGTTATGACTACGGGTCAAAAGAACAGAGAGAGATAATTCTAATTATAATAAACATGTTGAAGCATAAAGTTGTGAAATCCACGGACAAAAGATATGTCCCGCAATCTGTAGCTGTGTTATTTAAGAGCAAATAAAGGCTGCTTAAATTGTGGTGAGGCATCTCTCACCTGTAATAATGTTAGATAGTTTTGTGTTTTTATAATAATGACCATTGGTTTTGTTTAAAAATACACCTTCTTGATGAAATGATTTGGATTAACTTAGTTATAGTTTCAACTTCAGTAAGGATATTGATGTATTTGCCCTGATTTTTTAGATAAAAATATAATTATTTTTTTTGGTATGAAAAATGAAAATAAATGTTGACATTCCATTTCAATGGTCTGATTTTTATTGTCGTACATGAAATTTTAACTCTTGAATTGCATTTAAAATTATGTAGGAAGGATTGTTTATTTTATTGCAGTATATCATAAATCTGTTTGATTTTCAGCCTAAATAATGTTTTTTGATAAGGACCATTCATATGGCTGAAGGTCTCTTCTTGATGTAATTCATGTAAATTTTGTGTGTCTGGTGACGATTTAACTCCCTTAGTTAAATCTGAAATGAAAGAGGGGGGATATGTCGAGTATGAGCGTTCATTAGGAATTGTTGCGACTCAATATTATGTTCATTAGTTGTTGAACGCTTTTCCCGCGCTTGACTATTATAGTTAGTGAACGCTCTTCCCGCCATTGTCTCTATGACGTATTGTCTATGCAGTATTGTGACGTATGTTTTAGTAGTGCGGCAGTCTTGAGTGGAACCTTGGAGTGATAGGATGTTTATTATATTTACTTAGATATTAAAGTTATAGTTATTATCAAAAGGAGTTGAGTTGTTCAATGATAGTGAGAATAGTACGACGCTTCAACGTGTGAAAAGAACTGACGAATGTAATCAATCCAAGAAGATTGTAGGAATTGACAGTTACATTTTAAAAAGGAAATGAATCAGACAAAGTATGTGAAAATCTGAAAAAGGAACGCAGCAAAACATCGAAAGTTTCGGCAGGAAGCCTTCGTCAGCGAACAAATAACGCAAAAAAACATCGAAAGTTTCGGCAGGAAGCCTTCGTCAGTGAACAAATAAAAGACGTTCATGCCATGGGGTGTCAAGTTTCCATAAGTCTGGATAAGCTTGTCATTCACATGTTAAGCCTTTGCCCCGCCCCTCCACGTCACGAAAATGGCAGTGGACTTAAGTCACCACTTTTCTTTCCCTTTTTGCCACTAATTAATCTCTCACCTTCAAGGTGATATTTATTTTTTTTTTGCTACCGTCTCGGATACTACTTCTTAGCTAAGAACTATTTTTTCAATTTAATTTTTGTTTCTGTTGTTTGTTCGCTGACAAAGTTTTTCCGCTGATACGTTCATTGTTTTGTTGCGTTCCTTTCTCACGTTTTTGTCAATGATTGTTTTATTCATTGACGTGTTTGCTAATCTGATTACCGTCTCTCCCCCTTATTACCATAATGTGAAAGAGATACACACAATTTTGTTTAATGCCAATGTTACACAAATGTTCACTTACGAGCAATGTTATATTAAAAAAAAAAAAACTTCACTTACTGCAAATGTAACACAAATGTAAGGACACGATAAATAAAGACTTGTAAATGCTCATGTTGTGGTTGTCCCAGGGAAGAAAGATCTCAGAACGTCATCACAAACCGTCACTTTAAACTGAAAGAGTTAAACAAATTCAATGCACTCTAGCAGTCAGCAATCTTATATAATATTTTAAAGACATCAGTTGTACTCTAGCATTCAAAAATCTTATAATATTACTGTACTGTCATCGGTTTTATTCTAGCATTCAACAATCTTATAATATTATTGTACATCAATCTTATAATATTATTGTACTGTCATCAGTTATACTCTAGCATTCAACAATCTTATAATATTATTGTACATCAATCTTATAATATTATTGTACTGTCATCAGTTATACTCTAGCATTCAACAATCTTATAATATTATTGTACATCAATCTTATAATATTATTGTACTGTCATCAGTTGTACTCTAGCATTCAACAATCTTGTAATATTATTGTACAGTTATCAGTTGTACTCTAGCATTCAACAGTTTTATAAAATGATTGTAAATCAATCTTATAATATTATTGCACTGCCATCAGTTGTACTCTAGTATTCAACAATCTTAAAATATTATTGTACATCGATCTTATAATATTATTGTTCAGTCATCAGTTGTACTCTAGCATTCAACAATCTTATTATAGTATTCTATAGACAAGAGTAAGGTTATAACGACTAGAAAGTCTGAGGATTGTTTAATATTTACCGATTATTTAGTGTTCCCTTAAAAGAGAGTTCTATATTTTTCTCAATCACAAATTAAAGAAAACCAATTTAAAACCAACAGCTCATTTAAAATAATTGATAGAAATCATATTGGGATTATTAAATTATATTCAATATTGATTCAGCGTGTAACGGTACTCTTGGGAGATTGTGACGTGAGTGATATGATAACAACTCAAATAGTTTATCCCTGCCTGCAAAGCTATCGTGTGGGGCAGGTAACCCTTGCAGCTTCAGGGGGCCTCGGATATATTTAGGGAGCTAAAGTTGTGATAAGGAATTTTTTTTTAAATAATCAAAATCGAATGGTTGCGGGTGTGTGGGGGGGGGGGCACAAAATAAAAAGTAGAAGCGGGTCTCCAAACGTATCTCGAGGCCTCTGTCCGGGGATGGTAATGTAATATATTTTTCAAATGATTATTTTAAATTAAAAAGTGTTTTTAAATAATCAAAATCGAATGGTTGCGGGTGTGTGGGGGGGGGGGGGCACAAAATAAAAAGTAGAAGCGGGTCTCCAAACGTATCTCGAGGCCTCTGTCCGGTGATGGTAATGTAATATATTTTTCAAATGATTATTTTAAATTAAAAAGTGTTGCAGCCTAAATTATTGTTAAGATCAAAATTTCCCTAAACTTTTTTTACCTGACCCGATGACCATTTTTTGTTTCTTTCGGCGACCAGGTAAGTTCGCCTTCGTGGTCCGGTACCGGGTCCTGATCCAGCATTTGGGAAGCGCTGGTTTAGATCTAGCCTGCTGTATTTCTTGAACCAGTATGGTCGGTTTGACTGCTTCGCGCTGCAGATATTGAGAAGAAACGTTTGTGGTAATAAATCGCCAAGATTTTCAGACTGAACAGTTATTGTGTTGACGTGACTGTTTTGATTTACGAGGCCTGGAAGCTTGTCATGGCATTTCTTTAATGATAAGTCGACTTTTAGTGTGCATGTAAGGGTGCTAGAATTTAGACGAGGTGATAGTGCTGTCATAGAATACACGTTAGGCTGTAAAGTACTGAGAAATATCTGAAGTACATAGAAGATATAAAGTACTGAGTGTTCTCTTAACTGCATAGACGCTACATCGATTGAAGCTAAATTTATTTTCGGAACACGCAGCAATGGTAAAGTGCCGCCTACTACCCCCCCACGTCTCCTACGCAGAAAGTGTGGAATTTTGATACGCACATCCAAGCCACCAACCTACATATCCAGCCCCCCACACCCCCACACCCCCCCCCCCCCGCACGCAAGAGTCGAGATATATATATAATTTTGTTATACCGGTAACATTAATTCAGAAACAGAAAAAAATCTTACTTGACTTCATAGGGTACAGTGAACTAATAGAGTACAGCCACCTGATAGGGTACATCGACCTGAAAGGGGACAGCAACCTGATAGGGGACAGCGACCTGGTAGGGTAAAGCGACCTGATAGGGTACAGTGACCAGATAGGGTACAGCAACCTGATAAGCTAAAGCGACCAGATTGAGTACAGTGACATGATGTAGCATAGCAACCTGATAGGGTACAGTGAATTGATAGGGCACAACGACATGATAGGGTACTGCAACAGACCAAGTTGGCTGTAATTTTACACACGACACTATTATGTCAGGATGGCGTAGTAATTTGAGCATAGGGTTGTAATACCTCGTATTTCACGAGAAAATAGGAGGGCCTATTTTTCTAGAGCGGAGTTAGACCGAACGCTTTAGTAGAGGAGGAGTACACCATTTTTCTGACAGGGAGAAGAGATGTTTTATTTTCTATCATGTGAATTATTGAAGTATTGAAGTATTGTGATTCAATTGTGATGTGGAATATTATATGTGTGTGTGATGATTGCATCCTAGAATTATTGCAGGATATCCTCAGAGCAAGTCTTATTTTTGCTGTAGTAATTCGTATAAAAATTACTGTACAATTTATTCATGGACGTTGCACCTCATTGTGTGAGAGGACAGTTAAATTTGAGTCGTGGAGTGACAGAATTAATTACATTACGCAGGTGAAAACGGAATCCATGATAAGCAAACAAAGTATTAGTTAACCATACTATATCGACAATAGAATAGCATGTGTAATAGGTACAATTTAGACAGGCCTGATAAGGTACAGAGAGCTGATAGGGTACAGTGAGCTGATAGGTTTCAGCGACCTGATAGGGTACAGCGACCTGAGAGGGTACAATTTATTCAGGCCAGATAAGGTACAACTACCAGATAGGTTACAACGACCTGAAATGGTACAGAAATCTGATTTGGTACACTGACCAGATAAGGTACAACAACCAGATAAGGTACAGAAACCTGAGGATGTCCGATATTTCCTACCTTGCTTCTGAGAATGTCCGAAAATTTGCCTACCTTGTTTCTGAGGATTTCCGAAAATTTGCCTACCTTGTTTCTGAGGATTGCATACTTTGCTTCTAAGGATGTACGAATATTTGCCAACCTCCTTCTGTCAATGTCCAAATATTTGCCTACCTTGCTTCTAAGGATACCCGAATATCATTGCCGCACTAGACGAGAAGGACATCAGCAACGCAACATGTTGCCAACCAACAACACATCATCCGCCCTTGGACGTGTTAAACGTCATTTATTCCTGTTTAAAATGTGGGCATTGAATTTTGCTTTTTCAAAAAGTTAGTCCTCAATCCACTCAAGCAACTTTCCAATATATATATAAATGAGCTAGAGTGACATAACGCCAAAAGGTTGATAAGATTTAAGTACGCTCGGATTCCTAAGACAATCATAGTTTTTTTTTTTTTTTTTTTTTTTTTTTTTTTTTTTTTTTTGGGGGGGGAAGGGGAAATTTAATAAATTTACAGGCGCAAAAATATTTTAAATCCTCTTTAATTTTAGTAAAAGTTTAAATATTATAATTATTCATTTAAAATACATTTAAAGTATCAAACAACAAACAATTTTAAGCATTTTATCCGAAGGTAAAAGTTATGAAAAAATGTATTAATCAAAATATTAAATCAAAAGTATTGCGTCTTAATCACATTTATCAGGAAAAACCAAACATCTGTTATTCTTAGTGCGTATTTTAGTGCGTTGTTAATATTGCGAAATAGAAATAAAATTAATTTGATCTTAATAATTACGAAAATGACGTCATAGCGCGATTGACTATTTCAGCCACAGGTCTATGTTTCTTTTTTTTGTATAACCGTTCGTAAAAAAATTGATAAAAATAATAGATGACTTTTAAATTGTTAAAATTTTCAAAAATTAAATACAATGTTAGCTTTGTATTTTAACATCTGATCAGTTTTTACTTTTGATTCTTTCTAAGAAAAATGTGTATGAAAGTTACAAAGTAGTAATAAGCTTAACCTTTACATATACTTTGTTTAATACAATCCTTGCAGCGAAACTAGATATCCAAATAGCAGTCACTAATGCACTTATTGCTCATCCAAATAAGAAAAAAAAATAGTTTTGCATAAGAACGGGGGATACAATATCGTGAAATTTTATTTTTATTTTTTAAAACTCTTTTTGGTTTGGGGGGGGGGAGGAGTAATACAAGAGTTTCATTAGCCCTAGGCAGCACAAGATATGTCTCAGAATAAATTTGACTAATAATTAACCCTCTAAGGTACATAAAAATTGGGGATAAGAAATGGGGTGTTCACAACTTTACGTGGATGACAATATCTTTAAAAACAATGATATGCAGTCGTCAAAAATAAACGATATATTCTCATTTTACCAATTAAGAAAATTAATGACGTTAACAAAAAGTAAGTACATTTACACAATTATAACAATGAATATCAAAACCCATCATTTTACACAAGCGAAAATTTAATTTCAAAATAGAAATGGGATAAGACTTTCTTAGATATATAGACAGACAGACAGACAGAGGGATAGATAGATTGATTGATGGATGGATGAATGGATGGATGGATGGATGGATGGATGGATGGACGGATGGATAGACCGACGAACAGTCAGACAGACGGACAGACAAACAGACAGACAGACAGACAGACAGACAGACAGACAGAAAGACAGACAGACAGACAGACAGACAGACAGACAGACAGACAGAAAGACAGACAGACAGACAGACAGACAGACAGACAGACAGACAGACAGACAGACAGACAGACAGACAGACAGACAGACAGACAGATAGATAGATAGATAGATAGATAGATAGATAGATAGATAGATAGATAGATAGATAGATAGATAGATAGATAGATAGATAGATAGATAGATAGATAGA
>CAXITT010000013.1:2077787-2099035 GCA_964033795.1 Lymnaea stagnalis | reverse complement strand
GATAGATAGATAGATAGATAGATAGATAGATAGATAGATAGATAGATAGATAGATAGATAGATAGATAGATAGATAGATAGATAGATAGATAGATAGATAGATAGATAGATAGATAGATAGATAGATGGACAGATAGATGGAAGGACAGCCAGACCGCTTCCATGAATAGTTGCGCAAAAGGTATCTTTTATTCGGTAAACTTTGTCTATACCTATATAAAAATTAATGTATGTATGTGTGTTCCGTATGTGCTCCTATGCCATTCACCCGATTGCGATAAAACTTTGTTGAGTTGATGTAAACACGACCGAACATTTTTCAAAATTGTTACACAACATTGTTACAAGATTCCGTTTGGGCCGGGGCCCTAAATTCTGCTTTTTTTCTTTTATGAGCTAAGTATAAGTTCCGTTTGCGTTCCTACAACATTAATCTGATTGCGATAAAACTTTGGTGAGTTGTTGAGGGCCCGCCCGCAAAGGTTTCTAAGTTATGTTTTCCATTTTAAAATATTCCGATAGCCCTAAATTATCTTTCTTCTTTTATGAACTAAATAAATATAATTTCAAACAGAGTTATTGCATTTGTGGATGGAACTGAATCAAATACAAGCGACATTTCAGTTCGTGTGTGACATAATAAGTAGGTTTCTGAATTAGTTCAACCATTTAAAAATGTTACATTTTTGGCCGGGACCTTATTTCTTTTTATGTGATCTATAAAAATATACTTTCAAACAGCGATCTACTGAATGGATGGATCAATCGCTACAATTGTGTTGACTAAATTTTAAAAACCCATATTTCTTGCGTGCACAGATATATGTGGCCCGCTCACGTGCATAGATGTATGTTGCCTGCTCACATTTCGAAAAACCTTCTTATTTATTTGTGTACGCATCTGACGGAAAAAAAAAATGTTTTCTGTTTAAAAATTACTTTAAAACGTAATTAAAACACAAACCATTTTTTTTTTCATTTGAGTGGCATTGCAACGCATGCCGGGTTCTCGCTAGTGTTTAAGTTAATACAATTATTCATGCCTTTAAAAATGATTTATTGTATAAAATTTAGGTTGAAATGATCTGCTCACTTAACATATGTCAAAGGTGGAGCAGGGGGGGGGAGGGTAGGATTCCATAATCACACATTAACTATTTGGCTATCATGGCTCAAATATCTCAGCCGGGTACATTTTTATCGTTGCTGTTTATAAAATGATAAATAACAAATGGTTTTCACACATGCTACACACAATGTAAAACAAAGAAATGGTCGTGTATTATAATGTGATATTCAGTGACTTGTCTAGAATCCAGCTTACATGCTACACATATAATTGTCTTCCGAAAGAATCAAACTAGAATATATTTTACACACAACAGATATTACAGTCTTTAGAGCGAATAACACTAGAGTACAGCTTAAAAACTTCACACATTAATGTCTTCAGAAAAAAAAAATAACCCTTAAGTACAGCTTACATACTACACACATTACTGTCTTCACAAGAAAGTACACAGTCAGTAGGGCCCGTGTAAACACCAACAGTTCTATCAGTAGGTACTTGCGTGCATGGTGTTGGGGTGGGGAAAGTGGCGCACTAATATGGGCATAAGTTCAAAAGTCTAAAAATGTCATTTTGCCTTTACTTATCAGATGGTGGTTGCTCAATGCCCTCACTGCACTCAATGCCCTAATTTCACTCAATGCCCTCACTTCACTCAGTTCCCCATATGCCCTGCTCCACAATCAACTCAGTGTAAACATGGAAACGTCATAAGGAACTATTATGTCGTTGGTTTTGTGGGGAGGGCTATTTGTTCATGGTGTAAATATAGAAATGGCGGTACATTAAATATCTATAAGAATAAAGTCATTGATTTGTTACTTATTGCGACGTATCACCAAACTACTGTATCTATACGTTCTACTTATTCTCGTTGGAGTATTGTTATTTCAATAAGTGCTGTCCCGTTGCTTTATGCGTTTCACGATAGATTAAGGCGAGGAGAGAAGAGGAATTCTTTGTTTAGCTCCACGTTAGGAAGACTATTAACCAAATCTTATCAGACACTCGTTTTCCCGTTTCACCTATACAACACAGGTGTAGCCTCTGGCTAAGTTGCTTGTTTGGCAAGTACATACGCGCAAGTTATTAAAAATGGACTAATGGTCAACTACCTGATCAGATTCAGCCAACTACGTCATGAGATTCAGCCAAGTACGTCATCGGCTTTAGCCATTAGTCCTCCTTTTAAAGTTATTAACCATTTATGAAACACCAAGAAATATTGAGACACAACATTTCTACATTTATATTTAGCAAAGAAAACAAATAAAGAATACTTAGGTCACGAAAATACAAAAGTTGTGAATCCATTGAATTCAGAGCTTCACATCAACTGATGTGTATAAGATTGCCATCCTATCAACAAACAAAAATACACATCAGTCATTCTAAACATTTGATCAGAATGTGCTGTCAACGACAACGAGTCTATGTGCCAAGTTTCCGCTAGGTAGGTTGCCGTGAAGTGGGTCAATTAGCCGTCCGAATATTTCGTCAGGCAGGCAGCCAGCCATGAACAGAAACGAAGTTAATAATCAATGATTTAAAAAAAAAAAGAAAGGCACATTATCATACCAATGGCATATCAAATTCACTAGCGCTTGATAGGCAGCAGTGAAATCTCTGTTCGTTTCTATAGAATAGTAGTTACTATCCTAGTGTCTCATTTGTATTTACTTAGTTTACATGTTTTAATAATTGTAAAGCGCTTAGAGCTTTATGATAAGCGCTATATAAAAATGCCTAAATAAATAAATAAATAAATAAATAAATAAATATCAAAGGTCGGTGGCAAAGGCACTGTGCGCCCCGGGTGCTACATTATTATTTATATGGAGAAGGCTATTTCCATGGAGGGTGACTAAATTCTTGATCCACCCCAGTTGGATCTAACCCCTGACTGACAATCTCATTGCAGTTAAATACACCCCAGTATCAACAGTCAAAAATAGCACAGTAGCTACAGTCTAATGCACGCAATAGCTACACTCAAATACACAGAAGTAGCTATAGACAAAATCACCACAGTAGCGACAGTCAAATACTCTACATTAGCTACAGTCCAATACACTACAGTCGCTACAGTCCCATACACTTAAGTAGCTACAGTCCAATACACTACAGTCAATTACACTACAGTTACTATAGTCAAATACTCTACATTAGCTACAGTCAATTACACTACAGTTACTATAGTCAAATACTCTACATTAGCTACAGTCAAATACACTACAGTTACTAAAGTCACATACTCTACATTAGCTACAGTCAATTACACTACAGTGACTATAGTCAAATACTCTACATTAGATACAATCAATTACCCCGCAATAGATAGAGACAAATTAATATAATGTGTTTGTATCATGTAGTTGACAACATTTTTTCTTCACTCGCTACATGGAATTTGTTCTGTCATTTCAGTTCCATGCCTGAAAGACTGCTATGCATTTGTTTGTGGTTGAGAAGATAAATATTTTTAAGAATGTCTTCAGACATTTCTTTAGACTTGTCCTTTTTTGTATCAACCTTGTATCACATTGTCAACCAGGTATCCCATTGTCAACCTTGTATCATATAGTCAACCTTGTATCACATCGCCTGTGATTTTAATGAAATTACAGACACAATTGAATAAAATTTATCAGTTCGATATCTGCCATTCCATGGTTCGAAGTCTGCCATTCCAAGGTTCGATGTCTTCCATTCCAAGGTTCGATGTCTTCCATTCCAAGGTTCAATGTCTGCCATTCCAAGATTCGATGTCTTCCATTCCAAGGTTCAATGTCTGCCAATCCAAGGTTCGATGTCTGCCATTCCAAGGTTCAATGTCTGCCATTCCAAGGTTCAATGTCTGCCATTCCAATGTTCGATGTCTGCCATTCCAAGGTTCGATGCCTTCCATTCCAAGGTTCAATGTCTGCCATTCCAAGGTTCGATGTCTTCCATTCCAAGGTTCAATGTCTGCCATTCCAAGGTTCGATGTCTTCCATTCCAAGGTTCGATATCTTCCATTCCAAGGTTCGATGTCTTCCATTCCAAGGTTCGATGTCTTCCATTCCATGGTTCGATGTCTTTCATTCCAAGGTTTGATGTCTTCAATTCCAAGGTTCGATGTCTTCCATTCCATGGTTCGATGTCTTCCATTCCAAGGTTCGATGTCTGCCATTGCAAGGTTCAATGTCTCCCATTCCAAGGTTCGATGTCTCCCATTCCAAGGTTCGATCTCTGCCATTCCAAGTTTGCGTCCCGCCCTTCCAATTTCGATGTCTTCTTCCATTCCATGGTTCGATGTCTTTCATTCCAAGGTTTGATGTCTTCAATTCCAAGGTTCGATGTCTTCCATTCCATGGTTCGATGTCTTCCATTCCAAGGTTCGATGTCTGACATTGCAAGGTTCAATGTCTCCCATTCCAAGGTTCGATGTCTCCCATTCCAAGGTTCGATCTCTGCCATTCCAAGTTCGATTTCCGCCATTCCAATTTCGATGTCTGCCATTCCACGGTACGATGTCTTCCATTCCAAGGTTCGATGTATTCCATTCCACGGTTCGATGTCTTCCAATCCAAGGTTCTACGTCTTCCATTCAAAGGTTCGATGTCTGCCATTCCACGGTTCGATGTCTTCCATTCCAAGGTTCAATGTCTGCCATTCAAAGGTTCGATCTCTGCCATTCCAAGTTCGATTTCCGCCATTCCAATTTCGATGTCTGCCATTCCAAGGTTCGATGTCTTCCATTCCAAGGTTCTACGTCTTCCATTCAAAGGTTCGATGTCTGCCATTCCAAAAAACTTTATCTTAAATTTGTATATGAAACTGATACTTCTTGTGTGCATGTTTGTGACATTCACTGTCAAGGCCGTGTGCAGTGAGGGGGGAAGGCGGTACTCCTTCCGGGTGCCAACATCAGAGGAAAACCAAAATCGCCTTTGCTATGATCTTTAAATTGAACGAAAATACAATAATCCGTGTACTTGATTAAGACACTGGGCGCCAAAATAGTTTTTTTTATACAGCTGCGCCCCGTGCTGAACTTGTTCTATTGCTTGGTAGGAGCACTTTTCAGACCTCACCCTAAGCGCCGCTTTTCTTGGCTCGCCCCTTATGTGAATGTTTTGCTCTGAAATACCTTGATGTCCCTTTCAAAGTTTATTTGTATTGTTCACGTATTACTGATGGCTAAACACATTTTAAAAATAATTATTTAAGGGATTTCTCCACTTCAATCATTTTACACGTTCATGCCATTGGAAAACATGGAAGAAACAATGGATAACATTGAAAAACAGTGGAATATATGGAGAAACAATGCACAAACATGGCACACACATGGACAAATATGGGACAGACATGGGACAAACATGAAACAAACATTGGGCAAATATTAGAAAAGATGGGACAAACATGAGAAAAACGTAGGACAAACATGGGGCAAATATGATAAAAACATGGGACAAACATTGGGAAATTGCAACACGAAGCAAAGTCGAAATCTGAAGATCGGCAACTCAAGCATGAAAAAAAAGCCAATAAAGCCTTTGTCTGGCCGCTTTTAGAGTACGCATCTACAGTCTAGGACCCATTTATCCAGAAAAGCGACGATAGATTGGAGGCGGTCCAGCGACGGGCAGCACGCTTTGTACTTAACCGCTACAGAAACACCTCAAGTGTTGGCAGCTTGCTAGAAACACTGGGCTGGTCACCTTTGGAGGAATGACGACGACTATCCAGGCTCACCATGTTGTACAAGATCAAAAATGGGCAGGTCCACTGCTCCGGCATCAAACAGAAACTCGTCCATCTCTCCCCTAGACAGAGGCGAGCCCACGACAGACAGTTTGGGGTAACAAAAACAAAAACTCAGAACAGGAGCTCCTGATACCTTCCAAAGACGATAAGGGACTGGAACAAGCTTCAAAAAGCAACAGTTGAGGTGACTACATTTGACACATTTGCAGCTTTTGCCTCCTGTATTCCAACCCCCAGTTCATAAAATCCTTGCTGAGTAGTCCTTGAAACCAGTGAAGTATCCCCTTGAAACCCATGCAAAGTAACATCGCGAACCCCTTTGAAACATAGGAGACAGAATGATCAATTCATTGATTGTGGGCCCTCAAATTATAGAAGAAGAAGAAAGACAAGTTCATTTCTTTAATGAACAACAACTTTTTTGTGAATATATTTCATTTTAAGCTGTTGTTTCCCTTGCAGTTTAAGTTTGATTATTGAGCATGACACATAATGTGAAGGTTCAAATAACTGTCAATTATTTGTAAATGTTAGCGTGGGGGTGGGGGTGTTGGGGTACACGTAGGACTAATCTTAGCTGACTTTATCTTATGACCGTTTATCTTATACAAGCATATTTGAAAATGTATAACAACATAATTAACTACATCGCCTTTACCAAATAATCCCCTTTAATCTTTCTTTTTATTTTATCGAGCTTCAATCAAAGTGTTCAATGATTAAAAGTCTAATCACAACCTTAATCCTCACTATCGAAAGTTTTCGTTTAATCATTTTAATTTACAATCCTACTACTAATATGGGCCATCATCCATCCACCCCTGTGGCGCAACAACCGAGGTAGATCTTTGGCCTGTCTCACCACTTCCTTCCACTCAGCCCTAAATGATACTTTTATTTTCCATGCTTGGATTCCCAGCTGCTGGAGATCCATCTCCTCATCATCTAATCGACTAACGCTAATCCAAACACCTGATCCAGGATTTTGGTATGGATATGACATCTCAACATTTGGAGTTGCCAATCAGACTTTAGGGATTGACGTAACATCCATTCCATTCGACTGAATATCCTATCCATCCCATAAGTCTGAATGTTCTGTCATTTCGAATGTCTAAATGTCAAGTCCATCCTAAATACCAATCCCAAATATCTGAATGTCATGGTCATCCCCAATGTCTGAAAACCATGGCCAGCCCAAATGTCTGAAAACCATTCCATGGTAAAATTGTCATATCCCTCATATTGTCTAGATGCCACGTCCATCCCATTTGTCCATTCCAAATACCTAGATGCCATGTCAATCCCACATGTCATCCCAAATGCCTACGTTTCATGGCCATCACAAAGGACACACACATCTTATTGAAACTGAAAGTAAATTTAATAGCGTTAACAATTGATTACTTTCTGGGAATCGAAGCACACATTTTATTTCAATCAACTTTCTACTCTTATGAGGATCAGAAATAGTCTACGGAAATGAACACTTGAAGTTAATGAAAGGCCAAAGTAAAGAGAATACAACTGTCAATTACTAGAACAATACTATTGAATAACCACCAGGCTTGATGTCTTAGGAATAGTTTATTACAAAAGCAAGATTGGAAATGGTAAATATGAAATATTTTCTGATTAATGTTTAGTTGATTTAAATGCAGATGTAACTAATGGGTGAGCTTGTCAAGCAAATGGAATAGATTCTTAAAAGGTAATGATTCAAAAAGTGCCTTCAATATTTTGAACGGTTATATCATCTCACACAGACGTGCGCAATTATATAAAAATGAAATTAAAAAAAAATATATATTGTTGATGTCCACATCTATGGAGGACACACGCCGCTACGTATAAGTCTGGTTGAATGCACATCACAGTCCTGATAGATCAGGTTGAGGACACATCACAGTCCTGATAGATCAGGTTGAGGACACATCACAGTCCTGATAGATCAGGTTGAGGACACATCACAGTCCTGATAGATCAGGTTGAGGACACATCACAGTCCTGATAGATCAGGTTGAGGACACATCACAGTCCTGATAGATCAGGTTGAGGACACATCACAGTCCTGATAGATCAGGTTGAGGACACATCACAGTCCTGATAGATCAGGTTGAGGACACATCACAGTCCTGATAGATCAGGTTGAGGACACAAAAGGTAGACGACACATAACCCTACTTATTCGTCAGGTTGAGGTCACATCACGTCGGGGACATAATGCGGGGAGGACACATCACACTAATGATAGTGAGGTTAAGGACACATCACACTACGGATAGATGAGGTTGAGTACACATCACACTACGGATAGATGAGGTTGAGGACGCATCACGCAAACGGATGCATGATGATGAGAACACAGTAGATGACATATCCCGTAGACACATCACGTACATGACTCGTTTCGTTGAGGACCCATAATGTAGTTGTCAAAAAAGTTGTTTATATTTCGATTCATCGACGTCATACGTCTGTTCCAAACACATTCACTTTTGTTTTGAGCTGACTAAAAACAGCATTATATATTTAATAAAGAGGGAACTGTGAAACATGGACAAAAGAACCTTGAAATAGATTTGAACCTGGCTTATGCGCTTACTCAACCAGACAACAAGAATCGATTTCTAAATCCTTTTTTAACCTGGAAATAGCATCATTCCTGCGAATAGCACCACAAAGGTTTGTGTTATTTCTTGTTTTTACTAAACAAAAGTCATGACGAGAGCGTGGCGTCACAACACAGGACTCGGGACATCAAGCCACGAGACAGAACAGAAATACTGTACGCATCAAATGTGTTTAACAAAGTAAACAAGAATACATCTTTTAATTTATATCAAACCTAAACCTATGCTGACAGTCTTTTATTAAACCAATGCTGACAGTCTTTTATTAAACCAATGCTGACAGTCTTTTATTAAACCAATGCTGACAGTCTTTTATTAAACCAATGCTGACAGTCTTTAATTAAACCAATGCTGACTGTCTTTTATTAAACCAATGCTGACAGTCTTTTATTAAACCAATGCTGACAGTCTTTTATTAAACCAATGCTGACAGTCTTTTATTAAACCAATGCTGACAGTCTTTTATTAAACCAATGCTGACAGTATTTTATTAAACCAATGCTGACAGTCTTTTATTAAACCAATGCTTAGGCAACCAAAGCCACCATGTTATACGAAACTAATGATTGGCCAACCAACACACACCACCATGATATACGAAACTAATGATTGGCCATCCAGCACACACTACCATGATATACGAAACTAATGATGGGCCAACTAACACACAGCACCATGATATACGAAACTAATGATTGGCCATCCAACACACAGCACCATGATATACGAAACTAATGATGAACCATCCAACACACAGCACCATGATATACGAAACTAATGATGGCCCAACCATCAAACAGCACCATGATATACGAAACTAATGATGGGCCATCCAACACACACCACCATGATATACGAAACTAATGATTGGCCATCCAACACACACCACCATGATATACGAAACTAATGATGGCCCAACCAACAAACAGCACCATGATATACGAAACTAATGATTGGCCATCCAACACACACCACCATGATATACGAAACTAATGATGGGCCAACCAACACACAGCACCATGATATACGAAACTAATGATGGGCCATCCAACACACACCACCATGATATACGAAACTAATGATGGGCCATCCAACACACAGCACCATGATATACGAAACTAATGATTGGCCATCCAACACAACCATGATATAAGAAACTAATGATAAGACTTCAAACATCACACTGCTTTATATGAAACCATTGGTTTGCGAACAAACCCACAAAACGTTATAAGAAATAGATGGTTTTATAACCAAACCTTGTACATTCATAAGACATAAATAAACAATTGTCTAAAAAAACACTCACCATTTTAATTTTTGTTTGTTTAATGTCTAGCTAACCAACCCACACCAATATTTCTTTGTTTTGACAGTAAGCAAACCAACAATCAATAACTCGGACATCGCCGATCAAAACTATGAGTCGCACAAAACACGTCTGAGTGCAGACATAAATAGTGGCGTTGTCCTGTACCTGACTCTGACGCCGTCTTGTGAACTTTGATCTCGGAGCTCTTTGCCCTACACCATGTGCCGATGGTACAGTTTGGGGTAATGGCGATGGAAGATCCCTCTGATGGGATGGACCTCTTCTTATGAACACGTAGAAGTAAGTGCTTCACACTGAGATAAGCATGAGGCTATCGTCGACTGATTCTTAAAAAATTTGTGTGTGGGGCCGGTGTAGGTGAGGGTTTTTTTTTAGGTGGGGTGGGGTGGGGGGTCTAAGATACTGAATTATTTCAACATTTGGTCAGATTTAAAAAAAAAAAAAATATACGGGACATTTAGTTGTTAAAGATAAGCCATAGAATCGTTTGAGACATTGACACCTTGTCGCCATAGAAGGCAGGCACGTCACTGTTGTACATAAGTTAAATGGTAGCAATAAAGATTTAAAAAAAAACAACTCTATAGTTNGGGGGGGGGGGGGGGGGGGGGGTTGGGTTGTAACTTTACATTGAATGTAACTGTATGAAATTTAATTGTATGAAATGTAAATGTATGAAATGTAACTGTATTACATGTAACTGTATTAAATAACTTTTTGAAATGAAATTGTATAAAAATGCAATTGTATGAAATATAATTGTATGAAATGTAATTGTCTGAAATGTAATTGTATGAAATGTAATTGTATGAAATGTAATTATTTGAAGTTTAACTGTATGAAATGTAACTGTATGAAATGTAACTGTATGACATGTAACTGTATTAAATGTAATTATTTAAATGTAACTGTGTGAAATGTAATTATTTGAAATGCAACTTTATGAAATGAAAATGTATAAAATGTAATTGTAGGAATAAAATTGTAAGAAATGTAACTGTTTGAAATGTAATTGTTTGAAATGTAGCTGCATGAATGAAATTGTTTGAAATTTAACTGTTTGAAATGTAATTATTTGAAATGTAACTGTATGAAATGTAACTGTATGAAATGTAATTGTATGAAATTTAATAGTATGCAATGTATTTGTATGAAATATGACTGTAGAAAATGTAAGTGTATGAATTATTTCTGTGTGACATATGGAAAAAAGGGAGATGGACACATTACTTTAATAATTAAACAGAATTCATTGGGACACCAAGAATCTAATTTCTGAAATGACCTTCAATCACAAAGGTAAAGAATGTTCGAAGACATGATCTGGTCTGAAGTATGCGGGAGAGGTTAACGGGGTTACACTCTAGGTATCTCGTCACGAACTGGTTCCCTGGTTCTAGACATGAACTGGTTCTCTGGATCTAGTCATGAACACGTTCCCTGGCTCTAGTCATGAACACGTTCCTTGGATCTAGTCATGAACTGGTTTCCTTGATCTAGTCACGAACTGGTTCCCTAGATCTAGTCACAGACTGGTTTCCTGGATCTAGTCACGAACTGGTTCCCTAGATCTAGTCACAGACTGGTTTCCTGGATCTAGTCACGAACTGGTTCACTCGATCTAGTCACAGACTGGTTCCCTGGATATAGCCACGAACTGGTTCCCTCTAACTAGTCACAGACTGGTTACCAGGATCTAGTAATGAACTCGATCCACTGCGTCTAGCAATGGGATCAAATATCAAACAATGCGTGTCAACTTTGATATGGAGAGGGTGCAAGAATATTAAATCTGGAATTAATGTAAACAGGAACTTTAAAACCTGTCACTTTGCGGAGTCAATGTTGACAATTGTCTGAGTGGCAACAACTCGTCAATGTTTAGCATTAGCGATGGGATGTGTTGGGGTACTTTTAGCACTAGGATATGTTGTAATATGGTAGCAATCTAGGTGTTGTATTCTTTTATATTAATGATTTTGTTTAAATTTTAAAAAGTTCTAAATTGCTGACTGATCCACCTTTACACTCTTACATTGCTGACTGATATATAGTTGCAGTTCTACTTTATGGCTTGATATATTTTACAGTTCTACAATGCTGCCTGACACGTTGTTATAGTTCTACTATGCTGCCTGATATATAGTTACAGTTCTACTATGCTGCCTGATATATAGTTACAATTCTACTATGCTGCCTGATATATAGTTACAGTTCTACTATGCTGCCTGATATATTGTTACAGTTCTACTTTACTGCCTAATATGTAGTTACAGTTCTACTATGCTGCCTGATATATTGTTACAATTCTACTATGCTGCCTGATATATAGTTACAGTTCTACTATGCTGCCTGATATATAGTTACAGTTCTACTATGGTGCCTGATATATAGTTACAGTTCTACTTTACAGCCTAATATGTAGTTACAGTTCTACTATGCTGCCTGATATATTGTTACAATTCTACTATGCTGCCTGATATATAGTTACAGTTCTACTATGCTGCCTGATATATTGTTACAGTTCTACTATACTGCCTGATTTATAGTTACAGTTCTACTATGCTGCCTGATATATTGTTACAGTTCTACTATGGTGTCTGATATATAGTTACAGTTCTACTATGCTGCCTGATATATAGTTACAGTTCTACTATGCTGCCTGATATATTCTAACAG
Organism: Lymnaea stagnalis; assembly: GCA_964033795.1. Classification (NCBI taxonomy): domain Eukaryota; kingdom Metazoa; phylum Mollusca; class Gastropoda; family Lymnaeidae; genus Lymnaea; species Lymnaea stagnalis. Next base: position 2,086,569 of record CAXITT010000013.1, on the reverse strand, counting down.
TTCTACTATGCTGCCTGATATATAGTTACAGTTCTACTATGCTGCCTGATATATAGTTACAGTTCTACTATGCTGCCTGATATATATTTACAGTTCTACTATGCTGCCTGATATATTGTTACAGTTCTACTATGCTGCCTGATATATTGTTACAGTTCTACTATGGTGCCTGATATAAAGTTACAGTTCTACTATGCTGCCTGATATATAGTTACAGTTCTACTATGCTGCCTGATATATAGTTACAGTTCTACTATGCTGCCTGATATATTCTAACAGTTCTACTATGCTGCCTGATATATAGTTACAGTTCTACTATGCTATCTGATATATAGTTACAGTTCTACTATGCTGCCTGATATATAGTTACAGTTCTACTATGCTGCCTGATATATAGCTACAATTAGAAATATTCATTCAACAACTCCCCACACACAATCAAGAGTTCTCATCGCGTAATTATTTTCATAACTAACAAGTGCTTCTACCTCTTCGTGCGACATTCAGTTAAATCGTAGTCAGAGCCATCTCTTCGTGCCATATTGGGAGTCTATTCTTTGAGAAATGGTCAGAGCCATTGCTTTGTTGTAAAAGCTTGTTATACAAAATTTCTTAAACTTGACATACAACAAATAAAGAATATACTTAAAATATAAATGTGATACTAAATGTCAGGGGCAAAGGTTGGCATCGTCCACTGAAAACATTGGCGTCTTCAAAGCAAAAATTGGGGTCGCCAAGTGCTAACATTGGGGTCGTCAAGTGCAAACAATGGGGTGGTCAAGTGCAAACATTGGGGTCGTCAAGTGTAAACATTGGAGTCGTCAAGTGCAAAAAATGGGGTTGTCAAGTGCTATTATTGGGGTTGTCAAGTGCAAACATTGGGGTTGTCAAATGCTAACATTGGGGTCGATGTTTTTTTTCGAAATCTTTAAATTGAAATTTTAAAAAACTAAAGAATTCAGGCCAGTGTGCCTCCTCCTTGCAGTGTACTTCCTCCTGGCAGTGTGCCTCCTCCTGGCAGTGTGCCAACTCCTAGCAGTGTGCCACCTCCTGGCAGTGTGCCACCTCCTGGCAGTGTGTCTCCTCCTGGCAGTGTGCCACCTCCTAGCAGTGTGCCACCTCCTGGCAGTGTGCCTCCTCCTGGCAGTGTGGCTGCTCCTGGCAGTGTGCCTCCTCCTGGCAGTGTGCCTCCTCCTGGCAGTGTGCCTCCTCCTCGCAGTGTGCCCCCTTTGGCAGTGTGCTTCCTCCTGGCAGTGTGGCTCCTCCTGGCAGTGTGCCTCCTCCTGGCAGTGTGCCTCCTCCTGGCAGTGTGCCACCTCCTGGCAGTGTGCCACCTCCTGGCCGTGTGCCACCTCCTGGCAGTGTATCTCCTCCTGGTAGTGTGCCACCTCCTAGCAGTGTGCCACCTCCTGGCAGTGTGCCTCCTTTTGGCAGTGTGGCTGCTCCTGGCAGTTGGCCTCCTACTGGCAGTGTGCCACCTCCTGGCAGTGAGCCTCCTCGTATCAGTGAGTCCGTATTTCGGTAAAACTTTATCCTGATCTGTACACAAAAGATGTATACACATCCTCGTGGTTGCAGGGCTGTCTGAATCACGGTGGCAGGGCTGTCTGAATCATGATTTCAGGGGTGTTTGAATCACGTGGCAGGGGTGTCTGAAACATGGTTGCAGGGGTGTTTGAATCACGGTGGCAGGGGTGTCTGAATCATGGTTGCAGGGGTGTTTGAATCACGGTGGCATGGGTGTCTGAATCACGGTGGCAGGGGTGTCTGAATAAAGGTGGCAGGGGTGTCTGAATCATGACGGCAAGGGTGTCTGAATCATGGGGGCAGGGGTGTCAGAATCATGGTGGCAGGGGTGTATGAATCAAGATGGCAGGGGTCTCTGAATCACAATGGCAGGGGTGTCTAAATCACGGTGGCAGGGTTGTCTGAATCACGGTGGCGGAATGTCTGAATAACGGTGGCAGGGGTGTCTGAATCACGGTGGCAGGGGTCTCTGAATCACAATGGCAGTGGTGTCTGAATAACGGTGGCACGGGGGGTCTTCGGTGGCGGAATGTCTGAATAACGGTGGCAGGGGTGTCTGAATCACGGTGGCAGGGGTCTCTGAATCACAATGGCAGTGGTGTCTGAATAACGGTGGCACGGGGTGTCTGAATCACGGTGGCAGGGGTCTCTGAATCACAATGGCAGGGGTGTCTGAATCACGGTGGCAGGGGTGTCTGAATCATGGTGGCAGGGGTGTCTGAATCATGGTGGCAGGGTTGTCTGAATCATGTCGGCAGGGGTGTATGAATCAAGATGGCAGGGGTGTCTGAATTATGGTGGCAGGGTGTCTGAATTACGGTGGCAGGGGTGTCTGTATCATGGTGGCAGGGTGTCTGAATCAAGGTGGCAGGGGTCTCTGAATCACAATGGCAGGGGTGTGTGAATCACGGTAGCAGGGGTGTCTGAATCAAGGTGGCAGGGGTGTCTGAATCATTGTCGCAGGGGTGTCTGAATCACGGTGACAGGGTTGTCTGATTCATAGTGGCAGGGGTGTCTAATTCATGGTTGCAGTGTTTTTATATTCGTAGTTGCCGCGCTGTTAGACTCCTGATAGCTAGGATGTTTGAAGTGTATCCTTTTCAACGCTTGATTCACTCCTTCTGATATCTGTCTCAATGCACTTATTTCTTTTCATGCACTAAACCAGAGACGAAAGAACTCCCCCAAATAAGGCAAAGTGAACACCGCCGCATTAAAGCAAAGCAATAGGCAGGAATGAGAGTGAGTGATCCTCTCTTGTCGTCCTGACTCTTTTCAAGTGGTCAGTTCCTGGTATATCAAGTCGGGCCAGTTATGACAAGGACGATACCATTGTTGAACTCCCAATGACTTAAAATAGACCATTTTTTTTTGGTCATACGCTTAAGTCGGGCGATTAGTACGAACCTATTTAAAGAATTATATGCTGTGAGACACAGAAGACGTCAATACCTTCTTTGGTAACGATACTATTTACGAAGTGATTTTTCAACGGATTCGATACCAACCAATGTGCTCAATATCGTGAGAATGTCCCATAAAGTCCGTGTCAGTGAAGCATATCTTAAAAGAATTTAACTGAGGCAGTGTCTGGTCTGTCAGCCCTCGTGTGACGTGTCTTAGATAACACTGCAAAGTGGAGCTACCACTCTGACACTGGCCTGGCTGTGGGCGTGTCGACAGGACACTTTTCAATGTGGTGCGCTGTGTGAGACGTTTAACTCGCTGGTTGTTGTGTAGTTCATATAGGGCTCATTGAAATATCATATTTGACCGGGATAATGTTGACGTGAGGTGAATGGGATAATGTTGACGTGAGGTGACTTGGATAAGGTTGGTGTGAGTTGACTTTGGATAATGTTGGGCGTGAGTTGACTTTGGATAATGCTGGGCGTAAGTTGACTTGGCATAATGCTGGTGTGAGTTGACTTTGGATAATGCTGGTGTGAGTTGACTTTGGATAATGTTGACATGGTGTCACGAGGACATACGGATTAACGAAAACCTGCGCTGGATTTAGATTATCTCTCAAAACGGATTTAACACATGGCGACACATGGAACGTAGCCACAGCATCGACACATGCATGGTTGTAAGGTAAGATTTTATTGAGAAAGGTACCTGGAGCGTGCTATGTGTGCCTGTGTGACGAGGTCTTGGAATGTCAACATACAGGGAAGCATAATGTTACTCTTAGTTGGGGATTACAGACACTCTTTGAATTTTTCATTGGTCAAAATTACTTTATTTATTTGTAAACTCTATTTCTTTTCATTGTTGGCTATTCCATCTAAATATCTACCTAATCTATATATATATAAATATTTATTGGGCTACAGCTAGACATTAGTTAATTTACTTTCATACAATATCGTTGAAAGGAATGTATTTAGGTCAAAGAGTAGACAAAGTGGTTTAGGCAGTGAATTTATTAATTGAAAAAAAAATTAAGTATTGACGTCATTGGTAAGGATCTATGTTTCTTCCTTGTTAGTTATTGTACTGTTTACATTTTTATTTTTAAAAGAAACTAACATAAACCTAAATATTGCATTACCTGGAATGCGATCTTAACATGGTAATATCTAAACTAACAAACAATGCAACACTAAACATTAGTTATCAGCAATTGACTATTTCGGAATATAATATCGTAGTAAAATTGTTCATTAAAAATATTTTAATTTTTTTGTGTAAAAACCATTTCATTACTGAATGTGCTCAGTGTGGATAACTTATCTTAGTGAAATGCTCATGGACCACCTGACACACTTTATGGACCACGTGATTACCTTCATGGACCACCTGACATCCTTTATGGACCATCTGATATCCTTTCATAGACCAACTGACACCCTTTCATATACCAACTGACACACTTTCATAGACAACTTGAAACCCTTTCATAGACCACCTGTCACCCTTACATGGACCAACTGACACCCTTTCATAGACCACCTGACTCAATTTCATAGACCACCTGACTCAATTTCATAGACTACCTGACACACTTTCATAGACCACCTGAGACCCTTTCATAGACCACCTGACACCCTTTCATAGACAACCTGACACCCATTAATAGACCACCTGACACCCTTTCATAGACCACCTGACACCCTTTCATAGACCACCTGACACCCATTCATAGACCACCTAACACCCTTTCATAGACCACCTGTCACCCTAACATGGACCACCTGACACCCTTTCATAGACCACCTGACTCAATTTCATAGACCACCTGACACCCTTTCATAGACTACCTGACACACTTTCATAGACCACCTGAGACCCTTTCATAGACCACCTGACACCCTTTCATAGACAACCTGACACCCATTAATAGACCACCTGACACCCTTTCATAGACCACCTGACACCCTTTCATAGACCACCTGACACCCATTCATAGACCACCTAACACCCTTTCATAGACCACCTGTCACCCTAACATGGACCACCTGACACCCTTTCATAGACCACCTGACTCAATTTCATAGACCACCTGACACCCTTTCATAGACTACCTGACACACTTTCATAGACCACCTGAGACCCTTTCATAGACCACCTGACACCCTTTCATAGACAACCTGACACCCATTAATAGACCACCTGACACCCTTTCATAGACCACCTGACACCCTTTCATAGACCACCTGTCACCCTTATATGGACCACCTGACACTCTTTCATAGACCACCTGACACCCTTTCATAGACCACCTGACACCCTTTCATAGACCACCTGACACCCTATCATGGACCACCTTACACCCTTTTATGGACCACCTGACACATTTTCATGGACCCTCTGTCACCCAGTCATGGACACTTGTTAAGCACATGCAAGATGCCCTGCTGTAAAGACTCAGGTGTACACAAGATGCCCGCTATAAAGACTCAGGTGTACACAAGATGCCCTGCTATAAAGACTTAGGTGTACACAAGATGCCCTGCTATAAAGACTCAGGTGTACACAAGATGCCCTGCTATAAAGACTTAGGTGTACACAAGATGCCCTGCTATAAAGACTCAGGTGTACACAAGATGCCCTGCTATAAAGACTCAGGTGTACACAAGATGCCCTGCTATAAAGACTCAGGTGTACACAAGATGCCCTGCTATAAAGACTCAGGTGTACACAAGATGGCCTGCTATAAAGACTCAGGTGTACACAAGATGCCCTGCTATAAAGACGTAGGTGTACATCCGACCTTTGCCTTCTGTCTCCAAATTATGTGCCCCGTCAAAAACTTCACTTGTTTTGAAACCCTTCTAGTCAACACTTAATCAATCACAAACTTATGTCCTTCTAGTCAACACTTAATCAATCACAAACTTATGTCCTTCTAGTCAACACTTAATCAATCACAAACTTATGTCCTTCTAGTCAACACTTAATCAATCACAAACTTATGTCCTTCTAGTCAACACTTAATCAATCACAAACTTATGTCCTTCTAGTCAACACTTAATCAATCACAAACTTATGTCCTTCTAGTCAACACTTAATCAATCACAAACTTATGTCCTTCTAGTCAACACTTAATCAATGACAAACTTATGTACAAATCTGGGTCAAATTATCTGTCAAAATCCATATAATATCGCCATTTAGGTGGTCCAATATATATTTGATCTCTATCAGATGACCATTTAATTTGTCAAAGATTTGATTTCTATCAGATGACCATTCAAGTTGTCAAAGATTTGATCTCTGTCACGTGGCCATTTCATTGGTAAAAGCTTGGATCGTCATGTTCTTCCTATTCTTCTATTTATAACGTTGCTCTGAGAAAATTAATAATCTTGTAAAATTCTTCTTTTTGTTCAACTAAGTTTGGCTCGGAACTATTGACAAATCGGTAACACTAACCTTTTTACTTTCAAAAATGATAAAAGTGCTACAGTCCTCTCTCTTGATCTAGTTCATTCAACCAATCTTTCACCTACATTACCAAGCTCATCCCTACTTAAAATCCCCTTATGGCGTAAAGCTTAAACCACGCAATACCTGCTTAACAAGCCACCCATAATCCCCGGTGAACGTTACTGACTTAGAGAGAAAGATCCACCTTACTTGAGGCAGGTAGCTTTCTCTTGTGTCTTGGCCTAGTTAGTAAACTGCATAAATAGGTTACCAAGATCGTGACCCTCCCACGAGACAATTCGTTGAGGAAAACCTACGGACTTAAAGATTTGTGCTGGATCATTAGATTTTCAGGCATAATCTGGCGGCCATGATCTTATCTTCGCCAGCTGCATGCCGAGGATGACGCCATTACGTCACCATAGACTCAAATATCTTTGGTTAGCCTCAACAACAATTTATAACAGAAATTGGAGGGGAAAAAAACCGTATTGAACAAGTGGGTTGGTGTGGTTCAGGGAGTGCAAAAAAGAGTTCCATTGGAGGTGCCAACATAATGTATCATAAAGGGGTGTCAATATAAGTTATTTTACAAGGGTGCCAATAAAAGGTGTCCTTGGGGTTGCCAACATGCTGTATCTTATAGGAGCGTCAATATAAGATATTTCGTAGGGGCGCAGACAAATTTTTCACGTTAGGAGCTGTTCTAATCCCTTCCAGAATTGATTTCACATTAGTAATGATGAGAGTATATGTGGTCCATATCAGAGTATATGTGGTTCATATCAGAGAATATATGGTTTATATAAGAGTATATGTGGTCCATATCATAGAATATGTGGTCCATATCAGAGTATATACTTCCCCATCAGAGTATATGTGATCCACATTCAAGTATATGTAATCCATATCAGAGTATATGTGGTCCATTTCAGAGTATAAAAGATCCATATCAGAGCATATGTGGTCCATATCACAGTATATGTGGAGCATATCCGAGTATATATAGTCCATATCTTCATATTTTTTTATTCCAATGTTTCCCGGTCTATAAAATATCGTTGAAGTCGTTTCGAAGCTTACCCAATAGTTGAAAGAGCTCACATTTCTCAGACTCTGTGGTCTGGACCAGCGTATAAAAACATGATAAAACTAACGAATTACTTTTATCAAATTTAAAATCAAGAATTTTCGTTAAGGTTGTTTTTTGTTTTTGTTTTTTTTTAAAGTGCGCATTCCTCTGAACTTAAATATCAACATCGGTTCGTAATTCATGAATTTATTGATCTCTCTTTTTTCATAGATCGTAAATCGTCAATTTAACATTGCATTGGCATCATTCTTGAAAAACAAAATTGGATACGGGAGATAAGACTACGACAAATCCGAGCGACTTAAGACCATGTTATTTGTGTACCATGTTGGGGGCGGAGTTTCAGTTCTAAAAATAGCATTTCACCTGCTCGTCATACAGGAAATCATGAGTTTCTATTTATGGAATATGAACTCAATGAGCTCAGCTGCTAGCTCCATCTATAAAATAGAACACAAAGTAGGGGGACACCTGAAATATGAACTCAATGAGCTAAGCTGCTAGCTCCATCTATGAAATAGAACACAAAGTAGGGGGACACCTGAAATATGAACTCAATGAGCTAAGATGCTAGCTCCATCTATGAAATAGAACACAAAGTAGGGGGACACCTGAAATATGAACTCAATGAGCTAAGCTGCTAGCTCCATCTATGAAATAGAACACAAAGTAGGGGGACACCTGAAATATGAAGTCAATGAGCTAAACTCCTAGCTCCATCTATGAAATAGAACACAAAGTAGGGGGACACCCATACAGCACAACAACGGACATTTTCACTACCCACCCTTCCAACAAAACACCAAGAGAGAGAAACAGAGAGAGAAACAGAGAGAGAATCAGAGAAAGATAGAGAGATTAAGAGAGAAAAACAAGGGAGATGGAAAGAGAGAGAGAAAAAAGAGAGATAGAAAAAGAGATAGAGGAGGAAAACAGAGAAAGTAAAAGAGAAAGAAAAGGACAGAAAGAAAGAGAGAAAGAAAGAGAGATATAGATAGAGAACGAGCGAGAGAGAGGTTGAGATAGAGAGTAAAAAAGAAAGGGGTAGAGAGAGAAAGAGCGAGATTGAGGTATAGACAGAGGAGGTAAAGAGAAATTAAGAGAGAGGGAGAAAAGGAGATTGAGAAAGATGGAGAGAGAAAGTGAGAGGTAAAGAACGAGAGATAGATAGATAGATAGATAGATAGATAGATAGATAGATAGATAGATAGATAGATAGATAGATAGATAGATAGATAGATAGATAGATAGATAGATAGATAGATAGATAGATAGATAGATAGA
>CAXITT010000013.1:1991285-2048782 GCA_964033795.1 Lymnaea stagnalis | reverse complement strand
GCCATTACCTGTAACACACCTGTGCCGTTACCTTTAACACACCTGTGCCATTCACAGTAACACACCTGTCCCATTACCTGAAACACACCTGTGCCATTACCTTAACACACCTGTGCGATTAACTGTAACACACCTGTGCCATTAACTGTAACACACCTGTGCCATTAACTGTAACACACCTGTGCCGTTAACTGTGACACACCTGTGCCATTAACAGTAACACACCTGTGCCATTAACTGTAACACATCTGTGCCATTAACTGTAACACACCTGTGCCGTTAACTGTGACACACCTGTGCCGTTAGCTGTAACACACCTGTGCCGTTAACTGTATCACACATGTGCCATTAACTGTAACACACCTGTGCCATTAATAGTAACACACCTGTGCCATTAACAGTAACACACCTGTGCCATTAACTGTAACACACCTGTGCCATTAACTGTAACACACCTGTGCCATTAACTGTAACACACTTGTATCACAGAACGTACCATTCTCGTTTCTACACACCTGTAATGTATAAAGTTGGTAAGAACCCCGATTGCTGTAAGATCCAAGCTATGAAGCACCCTTAGTACACGCCGCTGAACTATGTGACAATTCTAAAATGCGGGCATCAAACAAAGGCGCACCAAAGTCCTCCTTTTCATCAATGTTTGAACGCGCCTCGTTCTGAATAAAGGCATATTCAAAAAAATTCATGCATCAACAATAACTTAACTCGAACACTTTTTACTCTTTACCCTCTACTTTTTACTTTTCACCCTCTTCTTTTTACTCTTTACCCTCTACCCTCTACGATTAAAAAAAAAAAAAAATACAGCTTTTGGCGTATGGGGATTATGACCAAACTTCCCAGGAACCATCTGTAGGTCAGTAGGAATGACCTAGTCAAATTTGTTTGCGATCCATTGTTTGGTTTTCTAGTGATTAGAAAAAAGCTCCTAGAAAAACATAGTCACACTGAGCTTTATATTGTAGATGAAAATTTGCGTTAGTTGTAGTTTTATTTTTTTAATTACTTTTAAGACAATTAAATAATAATTGCCAACTTTTAACAAAGAAAAAATGCTATGTGTTTTTTTTTCTTACTTAACATTTATACAGTAAGGCTACATTATCAGGATATGGTTTATGCTGAATAATATTAAAGAGATTTTTCAATACAAAAGTTATCTTGGTGGCTTAAAAAGGAGCTTTCTATGCTCAAATTTATTCACTCCTTTATCACCTTTCACATATTCTATAAATGTACCTAACACCACATAGTGTTCATGTTTAAAAAAAAAAAAACTCTCTTATCTCATTGAACAGAAAGAGAAATCGCAGGCAACCACCAACGTTACCACATCCAGACGACATCCACCCGTCCATGTTCACGGAATCCCGGGATGTTGCCCATCGCAGGAACTCCGATGAGGTCGCAAACGACCATGATGATGATGAGGACAAAGGCAAAACTAACATCGTATTTATCGATTCCGACGATGATTTACCTCAACCACACTCCGAATTCCAAAACAATAACAAACCACATCACACACCAGACAACAGCAATACATCCTCACACAACAGCACACCACACAACAAAACATCACGCAACAACACACCGTACCATCCACCCAAAAAACCTCTTGTACCCAAGTCCAATTCAGAATCAGTCATCAACAGATACTGTGATCAGACAACTCAAGACCAAGGTGCTGGGTCTTTCCCTCGTCAAAGGGGTGGGTCCTTGAAGCCACCCGATGAGGATTACATTCAAATGGGGGGCAATTCCCCCATCTTGAACCGTACTCTCTCTCCTCCAACAGCCTGTAAGCCATTGCCAGGTCACGGATACATCAACGTACTTAACGACGACCAATCTGCAAGTTCGGATTCGGAGCCTGACCTAGATCGGAACTCCGATGTTTACGAAAACTTTGGTTCACCGCCCTTCACTGCTGCAACAACACTTTGCGATACGGACGAGGATCGAAGTGCTGGACAAGAGAAAACTCCTAAGTATATCAACGTTGATAAAATTGTGCCCCAGTTAACGCCAAATCAGAAACCAGATGGCAGATTGTGTGATGACGATATATCAGAGGACGAGGAACAATTGAACTACATCAACATGGAGAACCCAAGTCTTCTGTCGCCTACGTCTGAGTTTTTCACTGAGAAATTAAATGAGTCTTTAAGGGAGGCTGGTCATTCTGCAGAGCAGCCTTCATACCCACATGCTCCCCGTCAAGGGCATCCTCCTACTACAGCTGCGAAACCAAAGCCGGATAAAAGTAAAGGGAAGTCACCCCATCACAAGAGAGAGCCTGAACACAGCGCCGAGACAGAAACTCCGGTTCTCTTCAAGACCGGGAAAAGTAACTCTGCTATCTCCACGCTGTCCAACTCTGATTTCCCCAAGCCTGCCAAGAACTCGCCTGCCAACTCTGACTTCCCCAAGCCTGCCAAGAACTCGCCTGCCAACTCTGACTTCCCCAAGCCTGCCAAGAACTCGCCTGCCAACTCTGACTTCCCCAAGCCTGCCAAGAACTCGCCTGCCTTAAAACGCGTCCTTCGTAAGGCCAGCAACGTGGACACTAACCAACTTGAGAAACAGATCGAGTTGGACTCCACGGTAGATGCCGAGAATTCAGACCACGATGATTTGTATGAAAACTCAGCAGAGTTTTTCAATATTAGCCCTCAGGTTTTAGAGAGTAGTTTAATCGGTGCTGGGGCAAGTGTACCTGAAAACATCACTTCCGATCGTCCCAAAACACCAGTTCAGAGTGCCAATGACAACGTCGGCACTGATCGTACCAGAACTCCACCACAGGGTGCACAAAGAAGTAGGAAGCCACCTGCGGTTCTCCCCAAGTCCGTGGTAAAAAACAACCAAGAAACTTCAGATATTTCACAATTAAAATTTAGACTGAAAAAGACCGCATATAATGAAAGTGTTTAAAAAAAACAACAAACCAGTTGAATGCCAGTGATATATTGGATGATATAAATAAGGACCGAAACAAATCAAATATTTAAAAGCTGCTCATAAAAAAAAAGCATTAATAAAATTGCATATAAACTGTATATTCCAGTATGTGCCAAGATTTATTTATTTTTTTATGTTATATTTATGATCCAGCACTAAATCTCCAACAATACATTTATTTTTAAAAACCTCTTTAGCACTGTTTGGATAGGTTGAGACTCTTATGACAGCACTACATGACACTAATGGTATCCTCAGTGGTAGTAATCTTGTTCTCACTGAAAGAAGATCTCACGATGCCTTATGATGGTACAGGGCTTAACATATTTTTCAGTGATCATTTTCTAACAGTATCATTTCTCTATTTATTGCATATCATATGAGTTGAAAATCACGTTTTTTTTTGTTTTTTTTTTTGCACAAGGCCCTAAGTAAATTATTAAATAAATTAAATTGCTCTAAAAAAAAGTTGTTTTGTTTTGTTGCATATTTCAGTACTTGTATTAATTTTGTATCACATGAGTGGGTCTGCATGCAATTTTTAAATCCAAAATATTAAAAATATATCATTTTAAGTAAGTAAGTTTAAGATAATCATGTAATATTAATTGTCGATTTACGATTGTATTTAATGTATGTCATTTAGATGGAAGAAAGTAGTTTTATTGACTGTAGGATAATTTAATTGTTTTATTTACAGCTACTTGAGAAAAATAACTTTGTGCCCTCAAGAGTACTGTGTACTGTGTACAAATACAAAATACACCGGATAGGATTTAGGTGGAAAATAAAATTAATACCAAGATTTGGTACGTTGACTCTATATGGTTTAAACCAAATCCACAATTTTACGCAGCTGCCATGTCTATTTTCCTGTCTGGTTTTTACATTTTACTTCCACTCACTTCCTTTGCTTTATTCTTTACTTTTGTTTTTTTTCTGGGTTTAGCGCCAACTCTTTTCTATTTTTAGGTAGGATACATGTATTTAAATATATTATATATATATATATATATGTATTATTAGTATGTAACTTTAATTTATATTTATTTAAATGTATTGTTGTTGTACTGATGAAGGCATTTGCCGAAACGTTTACTTTTTGAATTATGTTAAATCACCATTAAACCTGAACATACAGGGGCCTACTGTTTGATTGACACAAATTGTGTCTAATTGATCTGTTACGGGCAATTTGATTATTTAATTATGAATAATGACCGATAAAATCGTGCAAGTTAATAACTTTGTAGTTGTCCACGACAATCTAGGATAATTTATTACATTGCCCGGTCATTATCAATACTGGTATTATTTCTCTGGTCACTTTAATTAATTGTCAGCAATTTGGCAACGTGCGTATGGTCTCGCTGGCCAATCTGCAACCATTTTCTTTAGCGGAGCTAGGTCCAAGTCAACATAACGAGGAGGAACTATCTTCTATTGATAGTTATGTTCAAGATTCAACTTCGTTATCTGAACAAAGTTCTGATTTCCATAACAACGAAAGAGAAATAAATGTCACGAGCCATCTGATATTCCAGTCTCCGGTCATGAAAAACGTGCGTATGAAGGTTATGAAGATTGCTCAGAGGATCCCAATGTGGAAAAAAAATTAAACTTGGTATTAAAAATTAGGGACATTTCAGCAAGCAATCTTAAAAAAAAAAAAAAAAAGCTGAAAAATGCTTGAAACCTCTAATTCAAAATACACTGCCGCTAAAAAGGGTGACACAGTTAGAGTTCGAGTCCCAGAATCTGGGAATGTCGACAGAGGTCGCACCGATGGAAGAAATATTTTGGAATTTGTTCTTGAAATAACAGATGGCAATCTTTATAAATTAGGCACGAAACATGGAATCCTAAATCAACTCTATGCTAGGAACCAATTTACAACATGTAATGAAAAGTTTATTTATGCCGAAGAAATTCCTCAGTCAGAGATTTCAGTACCGGTAAGAGAATGTGCAAGAATGTCCTCCAAGACTGGGGGTAAAGGCTATAGTCGATGTGGCTGTAAATCTGACAAGTGTAAGAAAGAAAAAAAAGCTATGTAACTTGAAATGTCACCAAAGTGGAAGTTGCTCTAATAAATAGAAACTGTTAAGATTTGACATTTTGTGTGTATATGTCATAATATGTATTTGTAAGTACATACCTAATATGTTGTTTTTTTTAGTTAGGCGTACGTATTTTTTATACTTATTTTATCACCACCATTTTCCCCTCTATTTGTTAGTTATTTAAAAATTTGTTTTAATATAATATCCTCTTATTTTTGTATGTAGAGAAATATGAATAAAAATTTTCTCAAATTGCCCACTCGATTTCCAGCATTATTCATAATTCCCGGGCAATGTAATATTTTCTATATAATTTATCATTTTGTCACATACCATTGAGCACTTTTTAAATTAATGCCCAATTATTTACATTGCCCGTAACAGATATATGCCTTCAAGAGTTTTGTCAAAAGTCTCCCCAACTATGGGTTTATACACTTACTAATACCCGAGATATTTCTTAAACTTGTAGGAAGTCATATTTTAATAAAAATATATTCGAGCCTTCTTGTGTTTTCATCCAAACATTTTTTTTTTGTTGAGAATTATAAATTCCAAGTGAAGGGGAGACTGACAACAAAATGAAGGGGAGACTGGCAACTAAATGAAGGGGAGACTGACACTGACAACAAAATGAAGGGGAGACTGGCAACTAAATGAAGGGGAGACTGACAACTAAATGACGTGGAGACTAACAACCGAATCAAGGGGAGCCTGACAGCCATATGAAGTGGAGACTGACAACCAAATAAAGTGAAGACCTGCAAACAAATGAAGTGTAGACTGGCAACCAGATGAAGAGGAGACTGACAACCGAATGAAGTGGAGACTGGCAACAGAATGAAGGGGAGACTGGGAAGCAAATGAAGTGGAGACTGACAACCCAATGAAGTGGAGACTGGCAACCCAATGACTGGCAGCCAAATGTAGTGGAGAATGACAACAATTCCAAGCATAACATGGTTTAGACTCTTGTGTTAGTCTCACCAGAGCCGCTGTTTGGGGACCATTTCAGACATAATATGAATGTTGCACATGCATTACTTACAGCAGTACATTGATGGGCAGCACCTAGCCGATGTTTGAACTATGTATGGGCTATAATCAGTTATAGCATTGGTAGATATGTACTTACATGGCTGTCTCCTTTGTTGAATATTTCAAACAATACCAGCTTAAGACATTCAAGTTCTAGGAGCAGTATCTTTAAGCTGGTCATTTTCTAATTGCTCAAGGCAAGAATGTTGTAATATGGGATAGTATGTTGTATGAAATATTAATATTGAGTGAAATTTTTTGTAGAATGAAATAATATGTTGTAGCATGAAATAGTATGTCTCAAGTTTGTTGTAGAATAAAATAGCATACCTCAAGTAAGTTGTAGAATGAAAATGAAACAGTATATCTAAAGCAGGGGTTCTCAATCTGTTGGTCGCACGACCCTTTCCCAGGGGTCACCTAAGACCATTTGAAAACACATTTGCTCTATAGTTATGAAATAGCAAGGAAAATAATTTTGTGGCTGGGGGTCGCCACAACATGAGGAACTGTATAAAAGGGTCGCGGCATTAGGAAGGTTGAGAACCACTGATCTAAAGTATGTAATGATAATGGTAATAGATGCTGAAACTTAATTGTCATGAAAAGCACATATTAAGTATGTTAAACTATGTAAAAAAAAAAAAAAGACATTTATGTTGTTTTTGAATGAATTATCCATAATTGATGACCATCTTAGTACATTCCTAGAGTTACCAATAAAATATGAGGAACTGTATAAAAGGGACGCGGCATTAGGAAGGTTGAGAACCACTGATCTAAAGTATGTAATGATAATGGTAATAGATGCTGAAACTTAATTGTCATGAAGAGCACATATTAAGTATGTTAAACTATGTAAAAAAAAAAAAAAGACATTTATGTTGTTTTTGAATGAATTATCCATAATTGTTGGCCATCTTAGTACATTCCTAGAGTTACCAATAAAATGTAGTGATCCTTCAAATTGGCACCAACCCTGATGTCCAAAGTAACACATTGAAATATTTCAAAAGCAATGCTCTGTTCGAGTAAAACACTTGAGATTTTATTAATAAAATTGACATAAAATAAACCAAATCGTCATGGTATATAAAGTAATGCTATAAACATTTGTACAAATCATACTATGTATATATATAGAACAATAGCAAAGAAAAGCTCCTTGTATTATTAAGGCAGTACAAAAATCTAAATAATCTGACCCAGATTTCCCTACCCTCAGCCTAACACTAACACTAAAGACACTTCAGTAACATTTCATCCTTCTACGTCAAGAAAAGTGTCAAACGACATCCCCCGCCCATAGTGTATCCAGGCAATGTGATGTTTGGTTACCTATTTCAGTTTTCTGTAACCTACTTTTAAATCCCAACAAATAAAAATGAGATTCAATCTTATTTGTTACAAACTTCAACTTCTTCACAAAGTCCTTTACTTAATGCGTTTTTAGCAATTTTTTAATTTACATTACTGTTCTTGCTGATCAAATGAAACTTGCCTTTCCCATTCTGTCTACAGCCATTCAACAATGATTTCACTTAACACCTTTATGAAAACTGAAGTCCCTGGTTAAAACAAATATGTACAACTGCCACTGGTCTTAGCTGTTTGGACTAACCAACATCAGCTTAAATTGTTAACATTGTTGTGAATTACCGCTGTTTAAAGTAAGAAATCATTATGCTATTTACCTAATACATTACCAAATATTGGACGACAAAATAACATTATGTCATTGGATATTTCATTCAAAGAATCTATTTTCATTTGTTTTGTTTTTTTTGGTCCGTTTCTTCTCTATAAGTATACGTTAATTTTGGAATCAATTCTGTTATCTGTCTATAAAAGTCGATTCAAAAAATGACCATTGTCTTGACGTGTTCTGTCTTAAAATTCTGTCATTCAATAATTTGGCCATGTGCTGAGATTTCCAATGTATCACAGATTGGTTAAGATGCTGATCAGATCAATAACTTGTGAAGAGTCTCGACAACAAGTCTTTCAGTAAACAGTCCAAGAAACTTGTTTCATCTTGGCTCCGTGTGTGGAGATGAGCCTCTCGTTCAGGGCTAGCCTGGAATTTTCTGGAATCAAACCAATTAATAAATGATATTTCTTTACATCAACATCAAAGTTCTTCGTGCTTTTACTTTTAGTTCGTGAGTCACGGTTTGAAAAACAAAAGACCTTTAAAAAGTCAAAAAAGCCTAACAAATATATGAGAAATATAATAAATCAATAATAAACAAATTTATGAGAAATAAAATATTAAACAATATACCTAATTATAAAAAAAAATAATTTCCCTTCATTGCCTGGCTTTATGGTTCAAATGTCAATCTAACAATCAACCAATGTCTGTGTCATCTCAAATGTGTGTGTCATCTCCAATGTGTGTGTCATCTCAAATGTGTGTGTCATATCAAATGTGCGTGTCATCTCCAATGTGTGTGTCATCTCAAATGTGTGTGTCATCTCCAATGTGTGTGTCATATCAAATGTGCTTGTCATCTCCAATGTGTGTGTCATCTCAAATGTGTGTGTCATCTCCAATGTGTCTGTCATCTCCAATGTGTGTGTCATCTCTAATGTGTGTGTCATCTCCAATGTGTGTGTCATCTCCAATGTGTGTGTCATATCAAATGTGCTTGTCATCTCCAATGTGTGTGTCATCTCAAATGTGTGTGTCATCTCCAATGTGTGTGTCATCTCCAATGTGTGTGTCATCTCCAATGTGTGTTTCATCTCCAATGTGCGTGTCATCTCCAATGTGTGTGTCATCTCCAATGTGTGTTGCTGTAAGGGGATAGTTTCTTGACAGTGTATTAGTATTGTCGGTGTAGTTGGGGGATGTCAAATTGAGGCAAAAGTACCTCGGCAGAACTCATCAAACGCCAGGTTAACAGGGTCAAACTGGTTTGTTTACACCATGTCCAACTCTAGCTAACAATGTCTATTCTACTCTAGGCTAGTCTATAGAATGACTCAAGTGTTTTCTTAGTGATATCATTTGACTACATTGGTGTTCCCTAACCTGCATACATTTCAGCAATAGTCACATTTTATCATTTAATCTTCAGCTCTTCATCTCTAGTCATATTTCATCTTCACTCTATTTGTCACTTCTAATCACAATATACACACACCCTAATTTTGTGACATCCACACAACATTTGATCAATCAGCTACGGTTGGAAAATAAGTCCAGATATGTAGCTCAAACAATAAATTTAAGAGCTCTAATTACTTATCATATAGATCTGTTGTTCAAACAATTAATTTAACAGAGCTCTAATTAATTATATAGATCTGTTGTTCAGTTACTTTAACAGAGCCCTAATTACTTATTATATAGATCTGTTGTTCAAACAATTAATT
The DNA here is from genome assembly GCA_964033795.1 of Lymnaea stagnalis. NCBI lineage: Eukaryota > Metazoa > Mollusca > Gastropoda > Lymnaeidae > Lymnaea > Lymnaea stagnalis. The sequence continues at coordinate 2,039,315 of CAXITT010000013.1, read as the reverse complement.
TAACAGAGCTCTAATTAATTATATAGATCTGTTGTTCAGTTACTTTAACAGAGCCCTAATTACTTATTATATAGATCTGTTGTTCAAATAGTTACTTTAACAGAGCTCTAATTACTTATTTTATGTTCAAGGACTAACGTATAAACCTTTAACCTCCTTGGCTCAGATATTAACTCATGATTCCAATGACCTTGACAGTGACAGTTTACTTAATTCTATCATGACCAGGTTTTCTAAATAGCAATCAAATTTCACTTCAAGAATTGCTAAATCCTCATTTCTCTGAACTTACATCGACATTGTAGAGACTGAATTTCTACAATAAACCAGAATTTAGAATCAAGTTAGTCAAATGCTGACATTTTTTAGAAAGTGCAAGAAAAAGTAGCCTACCCCGGTACCTGTAATGCTTGGACACCGTTCAAAATGTAGCCTATCGATACCTGTAATGCTTGGACACCGTTCAAAATGTAGCCTACAGATACCTGTAATGCTTGGACACCGTTCAAAATGTAGCCTACCGATACCTGTAATGCTTGGACACCGTTCAAAATGTAGCCTACCGATACCTGTAATGCTTGGACACCGTTCAAAATGTAGCCTACCGATACCTGTAATGCTTGGAAACCGTTCAAAAATTAGCCAACCTGTAATGCTTGGACACCATTCAAAAATTAGCCAACCTGTAATGCTTGGACACCGTTCAAAAAGTAGCCTACCTGTAATGCTTGGACACCGTTCAAAAAGTAGCCTACCTGTAATGCTTGGACACCGTTCAAAAAGTAGCCTACCTGTAATGCTTGGACACCGTTCAAAAAGTAGAATCCTTATCTTAGGACAGAGCATTAAGAGCATCTCTACAGAATCATCCGTTAGATTCCCACAGCCGCTTATGTCAATTTCCTAAAATAAATCGTTAAAATTTCTTTATTAATCTGTGACATATCTTTTCCTCAGTAAATATGTCAAGGAACAGGACAAAGATTTCCCTTTTCCAGACTAGCAAATTATCAAATGTAGAAATCTCATTTTTTTTAAAAATAAACACTCCCAAAGTTGATTTTCCTAATGTTAGACGTTAAAATTCTTAGATCATTGGCAACAATTATAAGCACATCTATTTTTAGAGCTGTCTTGAAACCAATGAGGACTGGCTAATCACAGCCCTTGACCTAAGCATGTAGTATTTTATGACAAGCAATAATTAAAGTATCTCATTTCTACAGGACATCTGTTAATAAAAACATTCATTTATTTTAAAAAACGACATTTGATCATAGTTTTATAAAAACAACAAATTATAATGAGAGTAAAACATAGATAATATGTTTTTAAATTGTTAGCATTTTTTTAACTTTTGATGTGCACATGTAACTGATATGGTGCACATGTAACCGATGTAGTGCACATGTAACCGATGTGGTACAAGCAGACTGTGTTCTTTATATGCTAATAACTGACTACTATCTGTGTCACTAATGCAATGTACAATTAGTAAATAATCTCCCCTTCCCTTGGCTCACAATGTCCTGACTTAAATTCCTTCCTGATGGTCAACAAAAGCAATCCTTTATAATTTCATTATGGACATCAAATTGTGGATAGTTTTTGGTACTTATTAAAATGAAGCTGGACCCCAGAGTCCGCCAAGCACACGAACAATCTTGTTCGCCAATGTTTCATTTTAACATTAAAACGGTTTGTGTTCATAAACTGATCAAAAGATCATCTCAATGGTCATTCTGTAATCATTCGTTAAAATGAACATTCAATGTTGTTTTGAACATTATTACACTGACATTTTTGGCTATTCACATTGTTGTACCCGGGAAAAATAAATATAAAATATTTATAGATAAATATTTTTCATTAAAAAATTGTTTAAATCCAATTACATATTAATCACCTAGAAATGTAGTAAATAAATTCTCTGATTGCAAGTTGTAAACATTTGGTGTATCAAGCCATTTGTATATGTATTTGTATCAACCTATGTTTTGTGCTTCAAACCAATTTTGTGTTTATTCACCTACGTTTTGCGTACCACCTATATTTTGTGTACCAACATCAACCTTTGTTTTGTGTATTACTTATATTTTGAGTATTAACCTATGTTTTGTCTATCAACCCATGTTTCAAGTATTGGGCTAAAGCGGCATACTGCTATAAAAGTTATTTACTAAAATTGTTTTGTGGATAAAAATTTTCAAGAACATTCAACTCAAATATTCATAGTTCCAAAATTGAATTTAAAAAAATGGAACTCTACTAGAAAAACACATGTATAATTTATACCCTTTTTCTTATCCCATTTTACAAATGGATGCCAACATTGAATTATTTGATAAACTATCAATATCAAAATCTGGAACTGTGTCATGATCTTACACAACAAGCAGCTTATTCATTCTTCCAAATTATTTTCAACAGTAAGATGCTCAACTTTCCAATCATTAAACATATTCTTACTTGATATCAAAATTCTTTCCTGTTACTTAAAAAAAAAAAAAAAGTGTTTCTAAATTGGTTTCATTGCCCAACTTACTGTTATCACCTTTGAACAACAGCCTTGACATAAACTGTGAATACCTGAATCTGATACCTGAATTGAAACAAATTGGACAGGTCAAAGCATGAAGACAAAATTTATGACCTTAGGATTACAAATATTAATCAGAAGGTCAATAAATGGTGTTCTTTTTTTTTTTACAACTCAGAAATATTTTGTAAAAACTATTTTCATTTCTTAATCATGTAATAGCTGTAAAGAAGAGCCATCTAATCTGTAATTAGCCACTTCGCTAATCACTGTGACTCTTAATTAATATATTTTCACAACAAGGAGGCTGGATGAAAATAGTTTAAAAGTTTTTTTTAAATTTTAAACTGCCTGAAGGGCTTTGATTTTTTATTTGAAGAAGTATATACTTATGATATTTTCATGAAAGAGACAAGAAGAAAAGGCAAAGCTCTTAATCCTCACAGATGTTTAATGAAAGCAATCAAAACATAGTTAAAATAAAGCTAAATTTGAACTACATCTCTTTAGTATCAACAGATTTATTGGAATGAGTAGTTTATACATTGATGTCCAGTCTAACGTAAAGCCGATGAAAACCAATGATTCATCTTAAAATATAGATATAAAATTCAATTTTTAGTTGACTTGCTCATGATATACGTATAAAATGCAATTTGATTGATTGATTGATTGAACACTTATATAGCGCTTGTATCCCTGCTACTTTAGCATGTATCCATGCTACTTTAGCATGCTCACAGCAAATTTAGCCCACCTACCTGTGTTAATGTGATGTTCAAGGACCTGAGGTAATGTGAGTTCTCACCCAAAGCCACTAGAGAATTGTCTGTTAGCAGCAAACACCCACCAACATTAAGCTCACATAACCTAGGACAATTTCTGGACAAAGCTAGGACAGCTTCATCAGTCAAGTTGACATTCCTTCGCAAGTAAACAATTTGAAGATTGGGACAGGACTCGGAGAGACTTATAATACCTGAAATAAGATTAATACATAATAAAAAGTGGCACTATCGGGCTAGGTTACTAATCTTAATGATTAACCAATCAAGTAAAAGACTGCACTGCATTACTGTTCCATAACTACTAAATGATTATTACTGCAGTATTTTAAGGTCTAATAAATCTCATTATACCTGCCGATGTAATTGTTTCATTAGGTACTTTGAAGGAGTTGAGATCAATCTTAAACAACTGTTTCATTCTAGATAACTTGAAGAGGCATTGGTCAGTCACTTTGCTGCTACTTAGATCCAGCGACAGCAGTCGAGAGTGGAGCACCTGATGTAATGTAGTTCAAACACATTGCACAATAGCAATAAATAACATCACCCCTAGCACAGTTGTAAAATGTTACTAAAGAATGGAACAAGCTTTTTAAAGTTAACTAAATCAAATCCCATCTGCACAGCTGACCAACTGCTCATCTCATTTAAATGCAAACCTTATCAATGTTCTGATCTGTGATGAGGCCTCTTTTGCTCATAAGGCGTAGAAGAGCTTGCTTGATGCTTGCAGGTGTGTCCCACAGACTGTCCTCATAATTGCTCAAGTGACGAATAACCGCTGAAGTGGAACTGAAAGGACAGAAAGTGAATTTAAACCGACCACCATTTCAACAATAACCCCAAACAATCACATCAAAAAAAATCACACCAAACAATCATACAATTTGCAATATAGCTGGACTGAAATGTTTGCATTAACTTTAATCACAAGTTGAGACCAAGACACAGAACAACATGCCGGCCATTTTATTCTTGGTACTTTGAAACCATGGCAACCATTGATCAATGTACTTGTTTCTGAGCACGTTCAACACACACTCACACAAACCTTCCAGCTACAAGAAAATAAATACAAATAAAGTCCCTAGGGGGCAGTAATGTCAAATTTGATTTAAGCTTTCTGAGAACAAAGTCCCTTGTGTGCTACCGGTATGACAAAAAATAGAAAAGTGTATAAATCGAAATCAGATGAACTGGCAAAGATATTATTTTTGCTTTCATGTGTTGTTAACATTAGTTGCAATGCCAATCACGTGTGGTGCAATGACACTTCAATTTTTTCTAATTTTACATGGCTAACATTATCTTTCTTTGACAGCTTTATAAATATCTGAACTTTTTTTTGTGTAAGTATACTGGTAGTGAAATACTTAATTTGAAACATAAATTTAAAAAACAAAAAAAAAAAGGAAGTTGATATATGTTAAGAATTAAGAAGTCTCTTACATAAAAGCAAAACTAAAATATATATTAAATTATACCTAAAACCTCTATAGTTCCCAGCCCCTTCCCTCATTAACAAACTGTTTGGATATCTCAATGTTACCTGATACCATCAAGATCCAGGATTTGAGGTAAATTTTAACCGGTTGATATTTTAGATTAATGGGAAAAGGATTTAATATCCAAAGTGAGCCGCAATGTTCAGTTATAAGTTTCAGTGGAAGCAGAAAAATATTCAAGTCTTAAGGAGTTAGGAAAGAAATTGAATAAGTTATTACCTTTAAGACTTTAATCCTATCCATTTGACCTAGCCTAGGGTTATGACATACTAGATGGAAAACTGTAATTGCAAGGGCTTGAATGTCACAACTTTAAAGTTTCACTCATACCCTGATCACAATGTACTTATATTATTTTCACTCGTAAGTATGTTATGTTCAGTATCATGACAACTCAAACAAATTTGTATTTATAATTACTCTGTAAAACTAAACAGCTTTTTTTTTGCCCCCACCCCCTTTCCACACCCCCTCAAAAATGCAATGACAAGGTTCTTCTTAAGACATCCTTTTTTTCTCTCAAGTATGCAAGCCTTCGAGTTTTCATCAGTGTTTGAATCTATGGTGATGCCACTTGAACTGAGGTAGAGTCAAGTTTCGATAAATGCCTTTCCCAAAATAAATCAGTGGTTACATTATGTTGGTTTAAAAGTTTTTAAAGTGGAACTATTGGAAACGATGATAAGACATGAAATGGACCAACTTAAAGTCCATAGATTCTAAGTGTGAAAATTGGCAGTCTGAAAATTTCCAGATATTTTTTTTAAAATTGATTCGGTACAGCGCGAATGAATTCCTAAAATAGGGAAAATCATTTAATGTTTAATTAAGCTAAATAAAGTTATTAATTATTTGCTACGTTTGATCAGAGCTTTAGTAGGATGATCATCTGTATGATACATGTTAGGCATCACGATGATCACTTATGCAAATTGTCTGCGCATGTCTAAAATGACAAAAATTCTTACTTGGACATCTTACAATCTGCTCTATAGTGTACTGGATACTTTACGTTCTACTGTACAGTTTTCTAATCATAAAGTTTTTTTTTATCGATTACAAGAAATATTTGTCTTACAGTCACACTCAAAGAATTTACCCAAAGAGGGAAACCTTGTTTTTTTGTTTGTTGCTGTGTCACTTTGACTACTGGTAAGCTATAAATATCTCAAATACTGTTTTTAGTGATTTAATATCATTGGAAGCATAAAAATGCCGTTTGCTAACCATTTTAATTGGATCGGGAATGATTTTGATACAGTCAATTTACCCTTTTCCCTTAATGTTAGCCCTTTAACAAGTCATAACCTGGCCCATCACCTAATCAGCTCTTGATAGCAATCAATAAGAGAATTTTAATATTCTATAATCTTTAAATCTAATTAAATTATAATTTTAGAATACAGAAAGCAATAACACACACAAAATTTAAGTTAAGCTTGCTTCCACCTACTATTTCTAGACCTACAATTTAACTATATTTAATATTTTTGGGCCTAAGCCTAGGAATTCTTGATACTTAGAACTAAAAATTAGGTCAAAGTCGACAAAGTCTAAGCTAAGTGCTAAATTAAGCATTATGAACTAATACTATTCTATTACAACTGACAACTGAGCTTAAAGGCCTAATTTAATCTAATTTGTATTTGAAATTAAATAAATAATAAGGTATTTAAATATAAATTTTAATTAATTGTTAATGTACGGCTAATGATATAGAAAAACACAAGTTTCAATAAACACAAAACTTAAATAATATTAACAAGAAATAAGAAACTGAGTAGATTCAGAATTATGATTGAATATGATCAGATGTTATTTCTAGGCTTATTTCAGCTACAAGTAAAAATTTTCCACAAGGAGGTAAGTTTGGATGTAGATGAAAAATAAAAAGTTTATGAAGGAGAGTTTGTAGATTCATCAACAAGACCAAGCAGTTTGAAGACCAGTTTAAATAGAAAATGACAGGAAGAATATCCCCATAACCTTTTAAATTTAATCATATACTGGTATGCTTCGATTAATCTTATGGGTGATGTTATTTGAGTAATTTCATTTATAATTACATGCATTCAATTTTGTATAAAAAAGATTTACTTACCTTTTTTATAAATATAAGAATTTATTTGAAATTTAACACAAGCATCTAATTAGTTAAAATGAATAAACATGTTATTTGTCTGTTTTTTCCTTTATAAATAATGATTTTTCCAATTTTTCAGTTCACGTTTTTCTTAACATAATTGAAAATAAAATTATTCAAAATACAGTCTTGATGTTATGAAACATTTTTGTTGTTCATTGTGTTGTATATTGCACTGAGAAAGTCTTCTCAACATTAGGTAGCATGATATTGTAAAATTAAAAAGTTGTGGACAAAATAAGGTAGAAATTTGGAAAGTCTTTCACAAGTTTTCACAGTTAAATACAAAGATTAATAAGGGTGTATAAAAATTTCCCCCAAAAAATCATAACTTTATTTCTATAAAACATAGAAAGATGAAATTGGTATTTTTCAAAGCTTATAGTATAGTAGCTACTTCGGCAAATAAAGGGAGACTACTAAAAACTTGTTTGGGCAATGTGGCAGGAGAATCCAAGTTTTTAATTTTTGGAGGACATCAGTGTTTTTGCGTTTATAAAAGGATTATTTTTTATAAAAAATTGTGGTATCCTTGACCTACATTCCAAAGTACTGTTTTGTCTTTTTGATCGACCTTAACTTTCAAAATTCATAAATATATATATATAAATATATTTATATATATATATATATATATTAGGCATCTTTTCCTAAAAAGTTTGTGAACTTATGATCATGTCTTCATATTAAATTCTAATAAGAATTATATATGGATCTATTTTTGTACCAGTTCTCATTGACATAGGTTGTGTCTGACGTTCATTATGCTTGCCCCAGTAACCTGCATTATCATAAGGCTTCCAGTCCAATTTTGAACACGCACCTTCTTTTTAATGGCAGAAGAAGCTGATACTTAGGAACTATTTAATTATAAAATTATTACCAATATGTACATCAAAATATTTATAATTTGTTTTTTAGAATAAAATTAGAAGTAATTTATAGAAGAATATTTTAATTTGAGGCGTAAAAACCCAGTAGATTCCATATAATAAATGATCATAGTTTGCTGTGAGCAAAATGATGTAATGGGCAACCATTTACAGCAACTTGCATAATGGCTACACAGTAGTATTATCTCAGAGTTTCATTCATAAGAGTTTGCTGTGAGCAAAAATAATTGGTCAGGGAAAGCTTTAATTAATTAGTCATGTGCCAAAGTTGAAAGTTCAAAATAAATAGCGCCTAAACAGTATTTTAGTAATAAGGGGATGTGTTGCCTCATAAATTATATAGTATAGCATATACCGATATAATGGACGCCAAAGATTTGGTAAACAGAAATGCCATATGTTAATACATTATATTAAATTAAATGATATACGTAGTGCAATGTTAGATAAGCTACAATTTATCTATACTTGTATAACATTATTAAAATTATTTTTTAATACAGCATTAGTTCTGAAAATAAAAGTCGATTAAACTTATACTTAAAAAGAGAGTAATATACCTCGTGATGCGAACAGCGGGATTGGGTCACATAATGTTGGTACTTCGATGAAACAAGGGGGACTACTACTTTTTGTGCATCGAAAATGGAAATCGGCGCCCAAAAATCAGAGCTTTTAATTTTCCAATGTGTGTGTCTATTTATTATTAAATGAGTACTTTCGACATATATTTGAGTTCCGTTTCCGGCCTTAAATTTAGGTAGACATCTTGGCCTACATTTTCATTGATTTGTTTTAATTTTTCAATCGACCTGTATTTTGAGATTACCCTTTAGATATAAGGCATCTTTCACTATAAAATTGATATAGAAGTTCAACTTTTATGTCTTTAAAAAAAATCTTATTCTGTAATATCTATCGATGTGTATTTGTGTCAATTCTCATTGAGTTAGGACATGTCTGTCACTTGTTATGCTCATTTGAGTAAACCCCTGTATGGTAATGTAGCTCACCCTAATTTTGATAAGGAAGTGGCCTTCCCATTTTTTATTTAGGAAGATGCCGTTACTAAGGACTTAGGAAATATTCAATTATTTCCACTATTTACATCAAATATTTGATATCTTATGTTTTAGAATGAACTTAAATGTTATTGAAAGAATACTGTTTTAATTTGAGGGTAAAAAACCCGGGAGAGTCCATATTATAAATGATCATAATTTGCTGTGTGCAAAATGTCATGGCGGCCATTCACGGTGACTTGCATAATCATTATCATAATGGCCTTAATGGCTATTTTTTACTACTATCTCAGAGTTTTCCTTCATAAAAGTTTGCCGTGTGCAAAAACTATTAAACTAGGTCAGGGAAAGCTTTAATTAATTAGTCATGTACCAAGGTTGAAAGTTCAATAGTTCCCAAACAGTATTTTAGTAGTTTGGGCATGAGTTGCCTTATTATATAGACTGTATTCTAAGTATTTTATAATAACTTAACTATATAATATATATCATATATCGGTATTTGACGTCGTAGATTTGGTAAACAGAAAAGCCATATATTAATACATTATATTAAATTAACTGATATAAATAGTGCATAGTTAGATAAGCTACAATTTATCTATAATTGCTAACACTAACATTATTAAAATTATTTTGAGTCCTAGTCTACCAATATGACAACAGCTAAAAATATGATTTTGGTGTTCGAATTTTGTACAAAATTAGCTCTACTCAACTATGCCATTGGTTTATTTTTACAATTTTTTTTTTTTATCAAAGTACCTACGCCCATGACTAAGTCAGAAAGTCTGAGTAAGTGTACGATTATGAATCACTCACCACTGCCACTGAACTAAAGAATGGAGTAGGCTTTTATATTTTATTTGTTTAAACATTGAAATCATGCAGATGAACCTTAATACTTTAGGAACATAATTAAATTTAACACAATAATCCAAAGATCTATGAATAATGCGACTCCTTTATTCGTAATTTACACTTACGTTTGAAACAAACTTGGAAAATCAAAAATACTGGGTCCTCGATCCGCCATCTTGTAACAAACGGTTGGGAAGTTGAGTTTTGTGAAAAATGCAACGGGAATAATCATGTTATACGATTATCTGTTGGTTAAGATCACATTGTAAGCCAATAGATTTTCTTTTTACATATCATTAAATGGAAGTCTTCTTGACCAAAGACTTAAAAGACTAAACCAAGATAAAAATAAAATACCATAAATTATAAATAATTGTGTGCTTATAAAAAAAAAAAAACTATAAATAAAGATTATTTTAAAATTTATTGATAGCAATATTATATAGCTTTTTTAAAATATAAAGTATACATTAACCAGGGTTGTCAACCGTTCGTAAATTTAATTAAGGCTAAGGACAGTCCGTAGAAATTTGTCCTTGCCTTAAGTTAAGCCTTAAACTTAAGTGATTATTAGTCTAAGAGTTAGAGTCCGTAAGTCCCAAAGTCGTAAGTTTTGGGTTCGTGAAACCCAACCACGAAAAAAAAAAATCAACCACCCCTTCGCCCCCCCCCCCCTTGCCATAACTAGGGTACAGACATATGCCATAACTAGGGTACAGTACCAGTGCTGATCGCCACAATACAGTGATCGTAGTTTCAGTGTAAAATATATGAAGACATTGCAATTGAATATAATACAATATAGTCAACCATCAAACTTTCACATAGTAAGTACAGAATGAACATTTGATAGCGGTAAATACAATTCGCCTTCCAACATTAATGATGAGGCCGTTGAAAGACTGCCCCAGTTCCCAAAGAACAAGTCAATGGACGCCGTCCCTACTTTGGTCGAGATACCGACAGCATTCCGTCAAATGTCCAATGGCAAAGAACCTGGCTCCGACATGGGTCCTGCCGAAATCTACAAAGAGGGTGGACCAGCGCCGACGGATAAACTATGGGGTCTATTCCAGATCATCTGGTAGACGGAGACTGTACCACAAGACCTCAAGGATGCCTCGATTATCCACCTGCACAAACACAAAGGAAACCACGAGGCCTGCGACAATCACCGCGGAATTTCACTACTGTCCATTGCAGGCAAGATCTTGGCCCGAGCCCTTCTGAACCGCCTGGAAGCACATCTGGAGCTAGGTCTCCTACCTGAAAGTCAATGCTGTTTCCGCAAAAAAACGCGTACGATCGATATGGTATTTGCTGTTGGACAGCTTCCAGAGAAATGTCAGGAGTAAAATACAGACCTGTATTCCACATTTATCGATTTGAGTAAGGCTTTTGACAGGGTCAATAGAGGTGGCCTGTGGAAAATCATGGAGAAGTACGGATGCCCAGACAAGTTCACCAACATCATCCGTCATGATGGCATGATGGTCCCGAGTGCAAGACAACGGTCAGTCTTCTCAATGCTTTACGTCCTTTGTGGTAACACGAGAAGTTGTGACTAATCGAGGGATCAGAAGTCTCGTTCAGTGCCAGAGATTACTCCAAAAGTTCCTAGCTTTCTCACTTATCTGTAGAAATATATCCCCCCCCCCACGCCATGTTCTTCTGTTCTTCGCACAAACTGAAGTTGGCGAAAGGCTGATAGTTCCAAAAGCGGAGAGTACGATTTGTAATGCTCCCGTAAGTTTCCAACACTCCTCTTCCTTTCACCCAGTTTGTTGTAGTTATCAGACTATAATGTAGTATATTAGCGGCAATAGGCTTAATTGATATTGATTCTTATTTTTATATATATTGTTTTTTAAACCAGCTTTTCCTAAAAAAAACAAACAACAACCTTAAGTTACTTGGTAGTTTTTTAAAAGATGTCATCAGTTGTTAATTAATTCTTAATTCAGTACTTTGGCATTATTATGTCTAAGTGCACTACACGTCACATTTTACTGTCATTGTGCACTACACTTCAAGTTATACTGTTTTGGTATGCTGCGCAACACATTATACGGTTTTGGTGCACAGCACTACACATTGTACTGTCATGATGCACTACACTACACATTTTACTGTCATTGTGCACTACACTACACATTGTACTGCCTTGGTGCCTTACACTACACATTGTACTGTCTTAGTGCACTACATATTATACTGTCTTGATATGCCACACTACACATCTTACGGTCTTGGTGCACAACACTACACATTATTATGTCTAGGTGCACTTCGCTACAAATTATTCTTCCGCTTCCCATGCTTGTACCATACCCTGAGTTTTCCTGATGCAATAAGAAATAAGCACAGTATAAAAGGAATCCTGAAGAAAAACAATACAAAAAAAACAACAAAAACAAATTGGACTTTTTGCAAAGAAGTAGAAGCCTTGGACGGCATATTATACAGAGCCAGACACACTTAGCTTGTAGACACATGTAACTGACAGCATTTTCCTCTGATAAGAACAATTCTATCGCTGGAGATTTCACTCAATATTCAATTCCAACAGGCATGAAAGAAAAAGAGCAAAAAAACGACGTATTCTCTGGTTAAGGGGGTGTAACCCTATAACATATTGTTGGTTTACGTTTAAATAGTTGTGTCCCTTACATGATCTTTCGCAACTATTGACTTTAACTGGTTTAAAAGCTGTAGAGGGTCTCCTATTGCAGCACAGACTAGATCTCCAGAATACGCCTTTCCTTCTTTGACGCTATTATTTACTCCCCCCAACGACTATTGTATTTCAGTTTCGACTCAGCGTTTCAAAGGTTGAACATAAGCACATTTCATCTGTAGTTCCAAGAATCATAATAGAATTATTGCAAATTTATTAATGAGATGAATTCTATCTCCTGGTTTAATTATATTAAATTTCTTCTTAAATTTAATACTGCTCTTAGGCAAATTGCGTAATTGGTTTCTATCCATCATTTTTAGATAGGCAGCGGCTATTCGGACCCGGGTCCGAGAAGTGAGAGTTTGGGTTATTTAAAAATTTTAAAAAATTATTGTAGGGTTTGTAAGACAAACTTTGGTATTAAATGAAAGATATTTGAATGGACTATATGTTTGTAAACTTACTTCTTAAGTTTAACTAAAATAAATTACCACAAATGACATCCGAATGGCAATTAGTAAATATATGAACCGGAAACGCATCGCCGCTATTCGGACCCGGGTCCCAACACATTGTCAATAGGTGCATGATACCCTCACTAAGTGGCACTTGCAATCAGTGAAATATCCTCATCATCACCAGGCACAGAAACATTGCAAATCCCCTCTACATGCATAGGAGCTAAAATGATCAATAAATTGATCGTGGGCCCTTAATATATAGAAGAAGAAGAAGGTGTTCTGTCCAACACATAGTAAATAGGTGTTCAATCCAACACATTGTCAATATGTATTCTATCCAACACATTGTCAATAGGTGCTCTATCCAAAACATTGTCGATAGATGGTCTGTCCAACACATTGTCGATAGATGGTCTGTCTAACACATTGTCGATAGATGGTCTGTCCAACACATTGTCGATAGATGGTCTGTCCTACACATTGTTAAACTGAATGGGGTTCTATTCAGTTATCAACATTGAATTGTGGTTATATACAACACTGAACAACAGGTTCGAATATCTTATGTCCATCTATCATTTGGTTCAAATCATCCGTACTGCCAAGATGTCATACATACTGTCAAGATGACATACATACTGTCAAGATGTCATCCGTACTGTCAAGATGCCATACATACTGCCAAGATGTCATCCGTACTGTCAAGCTGTCATCCGTACTGTCAAGAGTCATACGTACTGCCAAGATGTCATCCGTACTGTCAAGATGTCATCCGTACTCTCAAGATGTCATATGTACTGCCAAGATGTCATACCTACTGCCAAGATGTCATCCGTACTACCAAGATGTCATCCGTACTGCCAATGTGTTCCAGCCTTATACGGCCGTTAAGTTCTCACTTAAAGTAGGGGTGTATGTTCAGACTGGCACTGAACACCGGTACAAACTGCTGCCTTGATATGGCTGGCACTGAACACCGGTACAAACTGCTGCCTTGATGTGGCTGGCACTGAACACCGGTACAAACTGCTGCCTTGATATGGCTGGCACTGAACACTGGTACAAACTGCTTCCTTGATATGGCTGGCACTGAACATGGGTAAAAACTGCTGCCTTAATATGGCTGGCACTGAACACCGGTACAAACTGCTGCCTTGATATGGCTGGCACTAAACACCGGTACAAACTGCTGCCTTGATATGGCTGGCACTGAACACTGGTACAAACTGCTGCCTTGATATGGCTGGCACTGAACACTGGTACAAACTGCTGCCTTGATATGGCTGGCACTGAACACTGGTACAAACTGCTGCCTTGATATGGCTGGCACTGAACACCGGTACAAACTGCTGCCTTGATATGGCTGGCAGAGAACACCGATACAAACTGCTGCCTTGATATGGCTCGCATTTAAAACCTGTATACATGGTTGAATTGATCTCATTTGCAGTTTAGTTTGAGAAGCACCGAATAATTTTTTTTTAAACTCACGAGAGATAACTCCATAAATACAATTTTGGTTTTCAATTCCTTTCACGGAGTGGGGTGGGGGGTCTTGATGGTTGGGTGGTAGATGGATCGATGGGTGGATGAATGGATAGGTGGATGGATGGATAGATCGAGCGAAATGAAAAAAGCAAACGTCAAACGATATTTTATGCCTTGTTTCAAGTGTAATGTAAAAGAGAAAGTATAACTGTAGGGATTAAATACCAGGGGGCTCCCCTATCTGTAGCAGAGCAGTGATTACATACCAAGGGCTCCCCTAACTTTAGTACCAGGGATCACATATCAGGGCTCCCCTATCTATAGTAGCAGTGATTACATGGAAGGGCTCCCCTACCTGTAGTAGCAGGGCTCACATATATGTAGTAGCAGTGATTACATACCAGGGCTCCCCTATTTGTAGTAGCAAGGATCACATTCCAGGCCCCCCCCCCATTCTGTAGTAGCAGGGATCACATGCCACGGCTCCCCTAACTGTAGTAGCAGGGATCACATGCCAGGGCTCCCCTAACTGTAGTAGCAGGGATCGCATGCAAGGGCTCACCTAATCCCTGATCTCACCCCCCCCCCCAACCACAAGGCACTTTCAATTTCACACGTTATATTCCCGTGAACACCATAATTACCCGTTAGAAACGAGTCAAATCCTCGATTGTCTTACCTTAGTNGGCTCCCCTAACTGTAGTAGCAGGGATCACATGCCAGGGCTCCCCTAACTGTAGTAGCAGGGATCGCATGCAAGGGCTCACCTAATCCCTGATCTCACCCCCCCCCCCCAACCACAAGGCACTTTCAATTTCACCCGTTATATTTCCGTGAACACCATAATTACCCGTTAGAAACGAGTCAAATCCTCGATTGTCTTACCTTAGTCTCTCCCCCCCCCCCCTGCACATGACCTACTTCACGCGGGTCTCTCATCTTACACACACCAACTTCATACGATGCTGTTATGAAGGCAAGTAGCACGGTAGCAGTTAAGCCAGGTCATCGTGCTACACTGACATCATACTACACTGACATCGTGTTACACTGACATCATGGGAACCGTACACGTCACCTTCTTCAAAGCCAGCACGCCACCATGAAGTAGCACTCGGCGAAGGTGGACACTGCGTGCCAGACGGCTGGAGGGAGGGGGGGAGGCGGGGGGGGGAGAGAGAAAAGGGGGAGAGGGTTGGGAATTAGGCACTTTAGAGACGGTATCAATAGAGGTATCGGGTTGCACGAGTTTCGGGTTTCGCTTGATGGTGGTTGGCTCAGCCTGTACCACGTAGCCCGTCTCCTAGTGCGTACACAAGGTCTGCCTTCTCCTCCCGTCTCCCCTCTTCCCCCCCACCCCCCCCCCCCCCCGCGTTCATGTGCTTGCATTACATAGGCGCAGACGAGCAAGGAAGTCTGCGCCAGCAGTTGAGGAGTCAGCTTTAGAAAGGACGGACCGCACGCGCGGCAATCGCTCATCAGAGATCGCTGTATTCCTCTGTTTGAAAAAAAAACACGGCAACAAAACAGAGGAATTATCTGTAGCTTTTGAACTGCTGGGACTGTCAGACTATTGTTTTGTTTATTGACTGATTTCTTCAAGGCCGATCAAGCTGTGAATGTGAAAGGATATATATATTTTTCGTAACGAGGCATCTCATTGGACAGATTCTATTGCTTGATTTTTGTCATGTTCTGGTCTTCCGTAAAGCGATATGGACTTTGATTTGTTTTCCATATTTCACTCTACTGGAGCAGGTTAGTGTTTCAGGAAATAACTGCAAGTGTGAACAGTAGCTATTTCAATTATCGCTCTTTGTAACAGTAGCTAGGGGGCAGGAACTTAATTTCAGTTTTTTTTTTTTCAAGTGGAAAGGGGAGGGGGGGGGGGCGGGCAAAACTAAAACCTTGCTTTTCAATTATCGCTCTTTGTAACAGTGGCTAGGGGGCAGGAACTTAATTTCAGTTTTTTTTTTTTCAAGTGGAAAGGGGAGGGGGGGGGGGCGGGCAAAACTAAAACCTTGCCGGCTTGTTGTTTATTTTTGGAGGCGCCACAATACTGGAGGAGGCACAGTACATATCATTTTTTAAAAATAAATTGAAAATTCAGTAGTGGTGGGGGGGGGGCAATCCCCCCCCCCAACATATGCCCTATCCAAATGACGTCCCTGGCTAGGTGATTATCAAATTTTTTTAATTGTGGCTAGTCGATTATCACATTTCGTTGGCTTGCACAGAAAAGTGTACTGTTGCCATAGTTAGTATGTGTGTCAGGGTGTTACACATCACTTGCACTCTCAGCTTGTGGGTCGACGCCCAGTTGGGCGTCGAACGTCCCATACAAAGGGGGTTGCCTAAGACCATCGGAAAAACACATATTTGTGAAGTAGCAACGAAAATTATTTTAAATTTGGGGGTCAACACACCATGAGAAACTGTAGTAAAGAGTCGCGGTATAAGGAAGATTGAGAACCACTGGTCTAATTCAGTTTGATCCTAATATACCATTCCATTCAGTAAATGATTTTAAAAGCATATTGTACTAGTGACCAGTTGTATATGTCCGGAATACGTTATGCCATATTGTAGCCTAATAGTGACCAGTTTTCTGTTTCCGGAATACGTTATGTCATATCGTGTTAGTGACCAGTGGTCTGTGTCCAGAATACGTTATGTCATATCGTGCTAGTGACCAGTTTTCTGTTTCCGGAATACGTTATGTCATATCGTGTTAGTGACCAGTGGTCTGTGTCCAGAATACGTTATGTCATATCGTGCTAGTGACCACTTGTCTGTGTCCGGAATACGTTATGTCATATCATGTTAGTGACCACTTGTCTGTGTCCGGAATACGTTATGTCATATCGTGTTAGTGACCAGTGGTCTGTGTCCGGAATACGTTATGTCATATCGTGCTAGTGACCACTTGTCTGTGTCCGGAATACGTTATGTCATATCGTGCTAGTGACCACTTGTCTGTGCCCGGAAGTACGTTATGTCATATCGTGTTAGTGACCAGTTTTCTGTGTCCGGAATACGTTATGTCATATCGTGCTAGTGACCACTTGTCTGTGTCCGGAATACGTTATGTCATATCATGCTAGTGACCACTTGTCTATGTCCGGAATACGTTATGTCATATCGTGTTAGTGACCAGTGGTCTGTGTCCGGAATACGTTATGTCATATCGTGCTAGTGACCACTTGTCTGTGTCCGGAATACGTTATGTCATATCGTGCTAGTGACCACTTGTCTGTGTCCGGAATACGTTATGTCATATCGTGCTAGTGACCAGTGGTCTGTGTCCGGAATACGTTGTCATATCCTTCTAATGACTACTTGTCTGTGCCCGGAAGTACGTTATGTCATATCCTGCTAGTGACCAGTGGTCTGTGTCCGGAATACGTTATGTCATATCGTGCTAGTGACCACTTGTCTGTGCCCGGAAGTACGTTATGTCATATTGCAGTAGAGACCAGTTATCTATAACCAGAAGTACTTTATATGGGGAGAATTGGACTGTATTTTAACATGTGCTTTAATCAAGAACATACAGTTTTTTTAAAAACTGTGATTACAGGCTCCTTTGAACAAAGGGGATGATATATTATGTCCCTTTGTATGCTTTGAATAATGAACATCACATTACTATTACTCCCCTTTGCTTAAGGGCTTTGCTCGCCCTCCTGCTCTTTCACTCTCCCCCCCCCCTCTTAGAACATTGCAAATTGATATTCGGAAATCATTATTGGAAACGAAACGAGAGAGGGCACGTTTAAAACAAAAGTTCGTCATAAATATAATTTGACGTCAATATTTTTGGGTTTTTTTTTTTTTGGATTCGCAAGACGAGCTCCAATTATTATTAAAAAAACTGCAGGTGTCGGATGTTTAAACGGAATTCATTGCACAATAACACAAGAGCATTGGTTGCTTTCCAATGTCATATGACGGCCTGACTAATACCAGGTCACCAAACTGTTCAAATGCTGAGCAAAGTTTGCTGTAATGAACTATAAAAATGAAGATTTAGTTTGGGGGAAAGGTGGAGGGGCATTTAATAACTTGTTAAACAAAAAAATACTCTTTTCTCTCTCTGCGTCCCCCTCTCTCCATCCCCTCTCTCTTCCTCCACTCTCTTCCTTCGCTCTCTGTCTCCACTCTCTCTCTCTCCCATCACTCTCCCTACCCTATCTCCCAACTCTCTCTACCTCCCCTCTCTCTCACTCCCATCTCTCTCTCCCCCTATTTCTCTCTCCCTCCCATCTCAATAACTCATCTCTCCTCCCCTCTCTCTTCCTCCCCTCTCTCTCCCTCCCCTCTCTCTCCATCCCCTCTCTCTCCCTCCCCTCTCTCTCCCTCCCCCTCTCCCTGTCTCCCCTCTCTCTCACTCCCCCTCTCCCTGCCTCTGCTATCTCTCTCCATCCCCACTCCCTGCCCCCCTCTCTGCACCCAATCTCCCTGCCTCCCCTCTATCTCCCTATCCATCTCCATGCCTCCCCTCTCTCTCCCTCCCTCCCTCTCTCCCTGTCTCCCCTCTCCCTGCCCCCCCTCTCTCTACCTTCCCTCTCCCTGCCTTCCCGCTCTCCATCCCCCTCTCACTGCCTCCCCTTTCTCTCCCTCCTTCTCTCCCTGCCTCCCCTCTCTCTCTCTCTTCCCTCTCATTGCCTTCCCTCTCCCCCTCTCACTGCCTCCCTTCTCTCCTTTCCCTCTCCTTGCCTTCCCTCTCTCCCTCCCCCTCTCACTGCCTCCCCTTCCTCTCCCTCCCCTCTCTCCCTCCCCCTCTCCCAGCCTCCCCTTTCTCTCCATCCCCTCTCTCTCTACCTTCCCTCTCCCTGTCTTCCCTCTCTCCATCCCCTCTCACTGCCTTCACTTTCTCTCCCTCCCTTTCTCCCTGCCTCACCTCTCTCTCCCTTCCCTCTCCTTGCCTCCCCTCTCTCCCTCCCCCTCTCACTGCCTCCCCTTTCTCTCCCTCCCCTCTCTCCATCCCCTCTCTCCCTCCCCTCTCCCAGCCTCCCCTTTCTCTCCCTCCCCTCTCTCTCCCTGCCCCTCTCCCTGCCTCCCCTCTCTTTCCCTCCCCTGTCCCTCTTCTTCCCACTCTCCCTGCCTCCGCTCTATCTCCCTATCCATCTCCCTGCATCCCCTCTCTCTCCCTTCCTATCTCCCTGCCTCCCCTCTTTCTCCCTTCCTCTCTGCCTGTCTCCCCCTCTCTCCCTGCCTCCCCCTCTCTCCCTTCCCTCTCCTTGCCTTCACTCTCTCCCTCCCCCTCTCACTGCCTCCCATTTCTCTCCCTCTCCCCTATCTCCCCTCTCTCTCCCTCCCCTCTCTCTCCATCCCCTCTCCCTGCCTCCCCTCTCTCTCACTCCCCCTCTCCCTGCCTCTGCTAACTCTCTCCCTCACATCTCCCTGACCATTTCTCTCCCTCCACTCTTTCTCCCATCCCTCTCTATGCCTTCCCTCTCTCTCAACCTCTCCCTGCTTCCCCTCTCTCTCCCTCCCCTCTCTCTCTCCCCCCTCTCTCTGTCTCCCCTCTTTCTTTATCCCTGTCTCCATCCCTCCCCTCTCTCCCTCCCCTCTCTCCCTTCTCTCTCCCTGCCTCCCCTCTCTCCTTCTCCCTACCTCCCCTCTGTCTCCCCCCTCTCCCTGCCTCCCCTCTCTCCTTCCCCCTCTCTCCCTCCCTCCCCTCTCTCCCTTCCTCTCTCTCTCCCACACCTCTCCCTGCCTTCCCTCTCTCTCCCTTCCCCTCTCATTTCCTCCCCCTCTCCCTTCCTTCCCACTCACTCCCTCCCCTCTCCCTGCCTCCCCTCTCTTCCTTCCTCTCTCTCTCCCACACCTCTCCCTGCCTTCCCTCTCTCTCCCTTCCCCTCTCATTTCCTCCCCCTCTCCCTTCCTTCCCACTCACTCCCTCCCCTCTCCCTGCCTCCCCTCTCTCTTCCTACTCCTCTCTCTGCCTCCCCTCTCTCGCCCTCATGAGATCAGAGTCTCAGGTTATGTAGATCAGAGTCTGATGTTCTTTAGATCAGAGTCTGACTCTTTTAGACTAGAATCTGACGTTCTTTCAACAAGTGCAAAGCATGAAATGCCGTAACTTAAAAAAAAAAAAAAAAAAAAAAAAAAAAAAAAAAAAAATTTTAAAAAAAATATATTTAAAAGTGGAAAAAAAAAATAAAAAAAAAAAAAAAAAAAAAAAAAAAAAAACAAAAAAAAAAAAAAAAAAAAAAAAAAAAAAAAAAAATTAATTAAATTTTTAGATAAATGTATCTTACAGTTGGTAACATACATTTGGCTGACACTTAAAGAAAAAGAAAAAAAAAGTCCACATTTGTATTTATACATAATCAAATAAGACAAGATTTCTATACAGTAGGTTTGAAATAATGACGTCACAACAAACACAATCTGTATACAGGATCTGACTAGCCACATTAATTCTGTAAACAAAACTGACTAGCCACGCTTATTCTGTGAACAAAATTCTGACTAGCAACACCTATGCTGTCAACAAAATCTGACTAGCCACACGAAATCCATATGCCAGGTAAACGTCATTTTCAAACAGAATCCATTGAGAACTAAACTACTGATTCAACTCTGTGCTCAAAGATTCAGTTCGCCGCGGTCCTTCCTGGAGCTGGTCAAATAATGGCGTTATTTCTGACGTGGTCCCAAACGTCTCTGATCTTCACTACGGTTTCAAATCATGGCGTGATGCTGAAAATTCGATTCTGCAATATCTCTGTCCAATGTTAAAGTAGATTTAATTAAGTTTATGATTGTTTCTTGTATTCGGTTACGTGGTTGAAATTATTTATTCCGATACTCGAAACATTCCTGGATATTCGATACCTTTCGAGTAAATCAATGCGTGCCGGAGTCCGCGCAAGAGTCTATGCTAGAGTCTGTGCAAGAATCTATGTAAGAGTCTGTGCAAGAGTTTATGCTAGAATCTGTGCAAGAATCTATGCTAAAGTCTGTGCAAGAGTCTATGCTAGAGTCCGTGCAAGAGTCTATGCTAGAGTCCGTTCAAGAATCTATGCTAGAGTCCGTGCAAGAGTCTATGCTAGAGTCCGTGCAAGAATCTATGCTATAGTTCATGCAATAATCTCTGCTAAAGTCCGTGCAAGAATCTCTGCTAGAGTCCGTGCAAAAATCTATGCTAGAGTCCGTGCAAGAGTCTATGCTAGGGTCCGTGCAAGAATCTATGCTAGAGTCCTTGCAAGAATCTATGCTAGAGTCCGTGCAAGAATCTATGCTAGAGTCGGCTTGGTTGTGTAACGTGTTGCGGTGAAAGATCGGTACAGCTGTATCTGGGGTATTGCCTAGTTCTTGTCATGTCCAGCTGTAGATGGAGGAGGGCCTAGTTCTTGTCATGTCCAGCTGTAGATGGAGCAGGGCCTAGTTCTTGTAATGTCCAGCTTTAGATGGAGCAGGGCCTAGTTCTTGTCATGTCCAGCTGTAGATGGAGCAGGGCCTAGTTCTTGTCATGTCCAGCTGTAGATGGAGCAGGGCCTAGTTCTTATCATGTCCAGCTGTAGATGGAGCAGGGCCTAGTTCTTGTCATGTCCAGCTGTAGATGGAACAGGGCCTAGTTCTTGTCATGTCCGGCTGTAGATGGAACAGGGCCTAGTTCTCGAAATGTCCAGCTGTAGCTGGGGTAGGCACTAGGTCTTGATCTATCCATGATGGCCGGATTAGTGCATAGGTCTAGATCTGTCCAGCTTAGTTAGGGTATGGCCTAGTGTTTGTCTTGTCCATGATGGCTGGGTTAGTGCCTAGGTCTTGATTTGTCCAGCTGTAGCTGGGGTAGGAACTAGGTCTTGATCTATTCATGATGGCTAGATTAGTGCCTTGGTTTAGATCTGTCCACCTGGGGTTGGCCTAGTTTTTGTCCTGTCCATGACCGCTGGGGTAGTGCCTAGGTCTTGATTTGTCCAGCTGTAGCTGGAGTAGGAACAAGTTCTCAACCTGTCCATGGTAGCGTGGGTAGGGCCTAGTTCTTGTCATGTTTATGGTAGCTGGGGTATGGCAAGCTCTTGTCATGTCCAGCTGTATATGGGTTAGGACCTAGCTCCTGATCTGTCCAGCTGTTGCATGGTAGTGCCTAGTTTTTGTCTTGTGTCCAGCTGTAACTGGGGTAGTGCCCACTGACATCATCAGGCTCCGGTCATTCTGGGAACAATGTAAGAAGTTCGAGAAAAAAAACAAAATGCGAATTTTAGTTGTTATACAATCTGACCTACAATCTGACACACAATCTCATATACAATCTGACATACACTCTGACATACAATCTGACATACAATATGACACACTATCTGATATAAAATGTGACATGAACCCTGACACACAATCTGACATACAATCTGATATGCAATCTGACATACAATTTGACACAGCAATCTTACATACAATCTGACACACAATATGACACACTATCTGATATACGATCTGACATACAATTTGGCATACAATCTGACATATAATCTGATATACAATCTGACATTAAATTTGACTTTCTTTCTGACATTCGATCTAACGTACAATCTGGCATACCATAATTGGGTGCTCAGAGAATGGTTCTCAAAAATAAACAATGGAACCTCGCCCCGCCCCCCCCCCCTCCCTCTCTATTTCAGAAATGTTAACTCTAGTGATTGATCGATGTCAGGCTTTGTTGTAAACACCCGCTCTCAAATGTATTCATAGGTCTGCCACAGGCTGACCCACACGCCACGTTTATTTTGTTGTGTGGCTTTAACCACATTAGCAACGCTTCATGTCTCTCGGGTCACGATGTGATCAGTCTAAGTAAAAGTTATGTTATTGAGCTCTGTCTTCAAAACCGCGATATTTCCTCAGATTAACGCAATTTTATTCACATCTATGTGGACCACCGACCACTCATAATGCTGGTTTCAGACATTCAGTTTTTATTTAATCGCGAGTGTTGCTAAAGGATTTGTTTATTGGCACAGGGTATTAAAAAGCTGTTGTGAACAACGAATGTACAGATGTCATTTCTACTGGGTAGATGTCATTTCTACGGTGTAGATGTCAGTTCTACTGTGCTGATGTCAGTTCTACGACAGACTGAACCGCAATTCGTTATGGCAGCTTGTGGACTTCGACGAGGAGAAATGTACGTGTGAATATCTGTCAAGCGTAACAACCCAATCGGTGAACTGATCGAACACGGTCCGTTCTTGCTCTAACTCCATAGTCAATCATGGCTGATTATGAGAAAAACTCGATTCACAAGTCTCCCAAAAGTCACGAGAAAATGTCCACCGAGTCTCATGATGTCAAGAAGAAGAAGCACTTGATTCCGGATGTGCATGATAACTTTGTAACGTCCCCTGTCCCACCAGAAGAGCGGTCGCCATCGTCCGGACCGCCACCAGCGAAGAGAGGGAAGATCTTTAAGGAGTCCAAACGGTCTTCCCAGAGTTCCCGGACTTACGATACGCCGCCGAGTGTAGATGAAACTTTTAGACCAGCACAAAGTGGAGCGGCTCCTGCATCAGGGGGATGTGTCACAGCTCCAGCGTCCGGAGAATGTGTCATGTCAACAGCGCCATCGCCACCGAACTTCCTCAGAGTTCCGACAACATCGCCCTCAGTGTCAGCGGCGTCACCCAGGGATAACGTGACGGTCAAATCCGAGCCACAGGATGACATAAAGGTAAGACTCTCTTTCAACAGCTTTCTCACAGATACCATCCTTTAAACTTTCTCACAGATACCATCCCTTGGAATTTCTCACATATACTATACCTTTGACTTTCTCGCATATACTTTACCTTTGACTTTCTCACATATACTATCCCATCCACTGTCTCACTGATACTATCCCATCCACTGTCTCACAGATACTATCCCATACACTGTCTCACAGATACTATCCCATCCACTGTCTCACAGATACTATCCCATCCACTGTCTCACAGATACTATCCCATCCAGTGTCTCACAGATACTATCCCATACACTGTCTCACAGATACTATACCATCCACTGTCTCACAGATGCTATCCCATCCACAGTCTCACAGATACTATTTGACCCACTGTCTCACTGATACTATCCCACCCACTGTCTCACAGATACTATCCCATCATCAATCTCACAGATACCATCCCGTCCACTGTCTCACAGATACTATCCCATCCACTGTTTCAAAGATACTATCCCATCCACTGTCTCACAGATACTATCCCATCCACAGTCTCACAGATACTATCTCACCGACTGTCTCACGGATACTATGCCACCCACTGTCTCACAGATACTATCCCATCATCAATCTCACAGATACCATCCCGTACACTGTCTCACAGATACTATCCCATCCATTGTCTCACAGACACTATCCCATCCACTGTCTCACAGATACTCACCCACTCAGTAACAAAACCAGTGTTTCATTCATCGCCATGCAGTCGCTCACTGCTAACCACGTGACAGGCATTAAACGGGATCCAGGTGGGTGCAAAACTTGGTTTATACATTGTTATAATAGGAATAGAACGACAAAAAGTTCCCTCCACCCAACCCGTTCACACCTTTCACCTCTGCACCACCAACACCACCACCACTGCACCACCACCACCACCTCGGCACCACCACCACCACCACCACCCCACCACCACCACCACCACCACCCCACCACCACCACCACCACCTCGGCACCACCACCACCACCACCTCGGCACCACCACCACCACTGCACCACCACCACCACCACTGCACCACCACCACCTCGGCACCACCACCACCACCCGGTGCCATACATAAAACGATGCTCTATCTGCTCCATATCTGCCACATCCCACATCTACCATCATCAAAAATGTCCATAAACAATATTATATTGTCATTTGAGGGCTTTTATCTGGCCACGAGAGAAGGGTCAGATCAAGTTTCCAGGTACCTGCAGGGGAAAGTTGTGCCCCGTGCTCCAAGACTGTGGGATGTGAGGAAAACAAAGAGGTGTGTGTATGGGAGGGGGGGGGTATTTTTCCGTACAGGATACAGCAATGCTTCTCAATCTACGTCATGGCTTCCAGTTGTTGTAATGTGCCGTCACAAATCTTGCGGCACACTTCTCCTTCATTGACCGAGTTGGTGTTGACCAGTGGTTCACACCTTTTTTTTGACTAGCGGAGCCCTTTGTGAAAAATTGACATGACGGATATAGTGACCAGGGATATGTGTATGTTCATATGTTGCATCGTCTGCACCTGGATGACACGTGGTTTCATGAAGGTGTCAAACACAAAGAGATTCCTTCATTCGTTCATTGTTACAGCGTTTCTTCCCTACGCTTGTAACTATGTAAACTGACGGGACTATTTTTACGGTGGTAAGGAGGTCTCTAGACGGAACTATTTTTACGGTGGTAAGGAGGTCTCTAGACGGAACTATTTTTACGGTGGTAAGGAGGTCTATTGACGGAACAATTTTACGGTGGTAAGGAGGTCTCTAGACGGAACTATTTTTACGGTGGTAAGGAGGTCTATTGACGGAACAATTTTACGGTGGTAAGGAGGTCTCAAGACGGAACTATTTTTACGGTGGTAAGGAGGTCTATTGACGGAACAATTTTGCGGTGGTAAGGAGGTCTCTAGACGGAACTATTTTTCCGGTGGTAAGGAGGTCTATTGACGGAACTATTTTACGGTTGTAAGGAGGTCTATTGACGTAACTATTTTACGGTGGTAAGGAGGTCTATTGACGGAACAATTTTACGGTGGTAAGGAGGTCTATTGACGGAACTATTTTACGGTGGTAAGGAGGTCTATTGACGGAACAATTTTACGGTGGTAAGGAGGTCTATTGACGGAACTATTTTACGGTGGTAAGGAGGTCTCTAGACGGAACTATTTTTACGGTGGTAAGGAGGTCTCTAGACGAAACTATTTTTACGGTGGCAAGGAGGTCTATTGACGGAACTATTTTTACGGTGGTAAGGAGGTCTATTGACGGAACTATTTTTACGGTGGTAAGAAGGTCCATTGACGGAACTATTTTACGGTGGTAAGGAGGTCTATTGACGGAACAATTTTACGGTGGTAAGGAGGTCTATTGACGGAACTATTTTTACGGTGGTAAGGAGGTCTATTGACGGAACTATTTTTACGGTGGTAAGAAGGTCCATTGACGGAAATAGTTTTCCGGTGGTAAGAAGGTCTATTGGCGGAAATATTTGCCCGTGGTAAGGAAATCAATCGACCGAACCATTTTTACGGTAGTAAAAAGGTCCTTTGACCGGACTATTTTTACGGTTTTTTTTAAGGTCTATTAACCATAGCGGGGTGGTGGAGTGGTGTAAATTCAAAAGTCAATGCCAAATCGCCAGCTTGTGGTCTGGAGCTCAATCTCAAGCTTGTTTTCTGGAGCTCAATCCCAAGCTTGTGGTCTGGAGCTCAGTCCAAAGCTTGTGGTCTGGAGCTCAATCCAAAGCTTGTGGTCTGGAGCTCAATCCCAAGCTTGTGGTCTGGAGCTCAATACCAAGCTTGTGGTCTGGAGCTCAATCACAAGTTTGTG
The DNA here is from genome assembly GCA_964033795.1 of Lymnaea stagnalis. NCBI lineage: Eukaryota > Metazoa > Mollusca > Gastropoda > Lymnaeidae > Lymnaea > Lymnaea stagnalis. The sequence goes on along the minus strand of CAXITT010000013.1, from coordinate 2,012,389 downwards.
GTCTGGAGCTCAATCCCAAGCTTGTGGTCTGGAGCTCAATCCCAAGCTTGTTGTCTGGAGCTCAATCCCAAGCTTGTGGTCTGGAGCTCAATCCCAAGCTTGTGGTCTGGAGCTCAATCCCAAGCTTGTGGTCTGGAGCTCAATCCCAAGCTTGTGGTTTGGAGCTCAATCCCAAGCTTGTGGTCTGGAGCTCAATCCCAAGCTTGTGGTCTGGAGCTCAATCACAAGCTTGTGGTCTGGAGCTCAATCCCAAGCTTGTGGTCTGGAGCTCAATCACAAGCTTGTGGTCTGGAGCTCAATCCCAAGCTTTTGGTCTGGAGCTCAATCCCAAGCTTTTGGTCGGGATCTCAATCCCAAGCTTGTGATCTGGAGCTCAATCTCCACCAAAGACAAAGTCAAGCATAAAAACACTGGCACCCCGGGGTGGCAAGGCATCTAAGAGAAGGGAACTCTGAATCAAAACCCGGAGACGGAGTCCCGTAGGTGGATACATTAATACAATGAAAAATAATTACGACAACTCCTGCGACACAACTGGTGCCAAGCTGTATCATACATATATGGTGTTCCCTTGGGCTGTCCAGGTGCGTGGAGAGAGGCGATTTGCTGTCTAGGGAACCAGCTTATAGTCCTAAAGAAACAAAAAAATCGCTCAGGCCTTGTGATTTGGTCCTGCGACGTCTACAGCATCGACACATTGTGACGGACTGATGCCAGTTAAAAAAAAAACCCCAAAAAACAAGGTCTATTGACGGAACTATTTTTTACGATTGTCTCAAGGTCTATTGACGGAACTATTTTTACGATCGTCTCAAGGTCTATTGACGGAACTATTTCATAGATTTTTTGAGAATAACTATATTACATTTGAATTTTTTAAAAATTTTTAGCAGAGCTTCTTTTAGTAATGTTTATTGGATACAGCGTCGACCAACATTTCATATATGTCTGAAAATGGTATTGAACTATTGATTTCGGCGTTTGAGATTGGGGAAGAAATGTTTAAAGAATACAATTTCTCTTCAATGAAGGTTTGTGGAATACATGTTGGTTTAATAAAGGTTTGTGGAATACATGTTTGTTTAATAAAGGTTTGTGGAATACATGTTTGTTTAATATAGGTTTGTGGAATAATTTTTTTTTTTTTTTTAATAAAGGGTAATAAGGGGAGAGACTGCAATCAGGTTAGCACAATAGGAAATTATTAAAACAAAGAAAGGTTAAAACTGAAAAAAAAATGAACGCAACAAAACAACGAACGTGTCGGCAGGAAGCCTTCGTCAGCGAACAAAGAGAAAAAAAAACAGAAGAAAATTTAAAAATAGCACTTAGCTGAGAAGTAGTACCCAAAAGGGCAGCAGAGGAATTGTCACATTGACTGCTGACACGTTCGCTGTTTTGTTGCGTTGCTTTTTTTCAGGTTTGACCCTACTCTGTTTTACTAATGCCCTGTTGTTTAATAAAGGTTTGGTGCTCTGCAACAGAGCAACGTGGCCAGGATTTGTGTGGTCTGGCTTGTCATAATAGATGGCCTGTCGTAACGGATGGTCAGTCATAATGGGTGGTCTGTCATAATACATGGCCTGTCGTAACGGATGGTCAGTCTTAATTCTTGGTCTGTCGTAATGGATGGCCTGATCCTAGTGCATGGTCTGTCTTAGTGGATGGTCTGTCATAATGGATGGTCTGTCGTTATGGGTTGGTCTGTCTTAACGGATGGTCTGTCATCGTAGTGAGTTTGCTTGACACTGGAGGTAGTGTCTTTTCATAAGGGGTGTGTCCTACCTGAAGTCGTGTGTCCTACCTGAAGTCGTGTGTCCTACCTGAAGTCGTGTGTCCTACCTGAAGTCGTGTGTCCTACCTGAAATCGTGTATCCTACCTACCTGAAGTGGTGTGTCTTGTCCAAAGTTGTGGGTCCAGCCACGAGGACGATGAAGGTCATCGAAGAAGTTGAGGGACCAATACAAATATTCATGACGTATAATATGTCACATAATTGGAAAAACTCATCACGTGTCAAAGGACAGCGTGTCAAAGGTGAGTCCGAGGAAAGGGGCGTGGACAAAGGGGAGACAGCTACATCGGCCAAATCTTATAGCCTCGTTGAACTGTTTTGGAATTTTGTTCTGGTCTAACCCCGACCCCCCTCCCACTCCCGAACCCTAGCCCCCAAACGAAACGAAATAAATCGTTGTACGGGCTTTCCCTCTAGTTCGTCTTGCCCCCAGGTATTGAGTTACAATGACTTTTTAAATCACATTATTGGATTGCACTGATGTTGACATACTGTGAGTTCCAAACTGCTGTCTCATGCCCTGTTGTCTCATGGCCTGCTGTCTTATGGCTTGCTGTCTCATGGCCTGCTGTGTATCCTGGCCTGCTGTGTATCCTGGCCTGCTGTCTCATGGCCTGCTGTCTTATGGCTTGCTGTCTCATGACCTGTTGTGTATCATGGCCTGCTGTCTCATGACCTGCTGTCTTATGGCCTGCTGTCTCATGTCCTACTGTCTCATTGCCTGCTGTCTCATGGCCTAGTGTATCATGGCCTGCTGTCTCACTGTCTACTGTATCATGGCCTTGTGTCTCATGGCCTGCTGTCTCATGGCCTTGTGTCTCATGGCCTGCTTTCTCGTGGGCTATTATCTCATGGCCTGCTGTGTATCATAGCCTTGTGTATCATTGCCTGCTGTCTCATTGCCTGCTGTCTCATTGCCTACTGTCTCGTTGCCTGCTGTCTCATTACATGCTGTCTCATTGCCTGCTGTCTCATGGCCTGCTGTCTCGTGAGTTTGTGTCTCATGGCCTGCTGTGTATCATGGCCTTGTGTCTCATTGCCTGCTGTCTCATTGCCTACTGGATCATTGCCTGCTGTATCATGGCCTGCTGTCTCATTGCCTACTGTCTCATTGCCTGCTGTCTCATTTCCTACTGTATCATTGCCTTGTGTCTCATAGCCTGCTGTCTCGCTGCCTTGTTTCACATGGCCTGCTGTCTCATGTGCATAGTCTCTGGGCCGTCATTCAGACAATCTAAATTCTAAATCATTCCCAGCTCTTCAACAAATCCCTTTTCCACACGAAATCGAACCATGAAACCGAACCAAGAAATCCAACAATCAAACCCAACCATCAAATTTAAACATCAAACCCAACCATCAAATTTAACCATCAAACCCAACCATAAAATTTTAACCATCAAACCCAACCATCCAATTTAACCATCAAACCCAATCATCAAATTTAACCATCAAACCCAACAATCTAATTTAACCATCAAACCCAACCTTCAAATTTAACCATCAAACCCAACCATGAAACCCAACTGTAAAACCCACCCAATAAACCCTACCATAAAATTTAACCATCAAACCCAACAATCTAATTTAACCATCAAACCCAACCTTCAAATTTAACCATCAAACCCAACCATCCAATTTAACCATCAAACCCAATCATCAAATTTAACCATCAAACCCAACAATCTAATTTAACCATCAAACCCAACCTTCAAATTTAACCATCAAACCCAACCATGAAACCCAACTGTAAAACCCACCCAATAAACCCTACCATAAAATTTAACCATCAAACCCAACAATCTAATTTAACCATCAAACCCAACCTTCAAATTTAACCATCAAACCCAACCATCCAATTTAACCATCAAACCCAATCATCAAATTTAACCATCAAACCCAACAATCTAATTTAACCATCAAACCCAACCTTCAAATTTAACCATCAAACCCAACCATGAAACCCAATTGTTAAACCCACCCAATAAACCCAACCATCAAATTTAACCATCAAACCCAACCATTTAACCCAACAATTAAACACAACAATTAAACACAACATAATTTTCTTTGCTTTTAAATCTGCAATTATTAAGTTGTTTATATAATTTATTTCAACTTTTATTGCATAAAAAAAAAAACCACATACCTACATTCATCTGTTATGTGTTCATGAAATAATGGCAAGTATTGGAGGGTGTCTTGTGATCAGATCTTTCTTTCTCAGATTTAGGCATGAATTTAACATTGAATATTTTAAGATCTCGAAAAGACATCAGATCCTGTACCCCTGTCTCAGACACCAATATCGAAGTGACACCAAGCCCCCTTACTGACACCAAGTCCCCGTGCCGAAACCAAGCACCTGTGCCGACACCAAGCTCCCATGGTGACAAGAAGCATCCGTGCTGACACCATGGCACCCGTGCTGACACCATAGCCTCAGGGCTGCCAACAAACACCCGTGCCGACACCAAGTCCCCGTGCTGACACCAAGCACAGGGGGCTGACACCATAGCCTCAGTGCTGCAATAAGCACCCGTGCTAACACCAAGCCCCCATGCTGACACCAAGCACCCATGCCGACACCATGGCCCCCCTGCTGCCAAAAAGCACCCGTGCTGACCCCATGGCACCCTTGCTGACACCAAGCACCCGTGCTGACACCAGGGCACCGTGCCGACACTAAGCCCAAGGGCCGACACCAAGCCCCCACCCCACACCAAGCCCCCTTCCCCCACACCAAGCCCCCTTCCCCCACACCAAGCCCCCTTCCCCACACCAACCTACTTCATCGCCCCACCCCCACCACTAACCCCCCCCCCCCACACACACATATATATACACACACACACATCTCCGTCTTAAATTAGGGGTTCTAAAAAATGTAAATCATACCTTTTTTTTTAAAAAATCTAAAAATATTTGCAATTTGTGTTCATTTTTTAATTTAAATTGCCATTGGGTTAAATATTAAATTCTACGGTTCCAAATTAAACTGTTGCCATCCTGATCCTAGATTGGTAGAATGCAGGCCTGAACAATTCAAGATGTAAGTCGGGCCGTAATACTTAATGAAAAACTTGTGCGGGCCGAAAGACTATAGGACAGGGCAAAAGCTATCAAGAAAATAATAATAAAGAAAATTTGGTTAATTCGCGGGCCGCAAAGTGGGTGCTGGCGGGCCGCAAAGTGGGTGCTGGCGGGCCGCAAAGCGGGTGCTGGTGGGCCGCAAAGTGGGTGCTGGCGGGCCGCAAAGTGGGTGCTGGCGGGCCGCATATTGTGCCGGCCTGGTATAATGGACTAGCTTCAGATGAGCTTAGATTGGTTTAATGGATTATCTTTAAATGAGTTTAGATTGGTTTAATGGATTATCTTTAAATAAGCTTAGATTGTTTTAATGGATTAACCTTAGATGAGCTTAGATTGGATTAACGGATTAACTTAAATGAGCTTAAATTGTTTTAAAGGATTAACTACAGACGACCTTAAATTGGTTTCATGGATTATCTCCAAATGAGCTTAGATTGGTTTAATTGATTAACTTCAGCTTGGATTAAAGATTAACTACTGTTGATAATATTCGTGACGTCAGCTAATGAAATTTTTTCCAATCGGCACGCTTATATTTTGATAATGGTCGTAGAGATATTTTGGCCTGATTTCGAAGAGTTCACCGATAACCACAGACGGATGTATACGGGGATCCTGTTTTAAAGTTTTTAGAACCCTTAATGAAAAAAAATAAAAATAAATAAACATCAGTCTCCACAATCCACGTCCTTAGCTCAATTTGCAGAGAGAGAGAGAAAAAAGTAACTCATTAAATTTTTGCTGTTTACCTTTCGACAACCGGGAACTTGATATGCCGGCAAATATTGTGCATGGGATAGGCAGTGGGAACAGGAGACATACGATGGGTGCCCTTGCATTGTTTTCTCCCGGGTAATTTGAGACCCATGAGACAGAGGTCAGGGGCGGATAGGGCAGGGGCGGAACAAAGTAAAAACTTAAAACTTGTCGCCGAGGACCAACTTGGTAGGAACAAGTTTGGGGCGGGGGGGGGGGGGGGGGGGGGGGGGGGGGGGGGGGGGGGGGGGAGATCTGAGGTTCGTGCTGTCATGGCGATCAGCGGTCTGGATGTTCATCGATTGGTTCTGAGCCTGGTGGAAGCTTCATTAGACAACAGTGTGGTCCTAGGTTGGTCACTAGGTGTGGTCTTAGGTTGGTCAGTTTATATGGTCTAAGGTTGGTCAGTAGATGTGGTCTTAGGTTGGTCAGTATTTGTGGTCTTAGGGTTTTCAGTATGTGTGGTCTTAGGGTTGTGAGTATGTGTGGTCTTAGGTTGGTCAGTAGTATAAGTGGTCTTAGGTTGGTCAATAGTATAAGTGGTCTTAGGTTGGTCAGTAGTATAAGTGGTCTTAGGTTGGTAAGTAGTATAAGTGGTCTTAGGTTGGTCAATAGTATAAGTGGTCTTAGGTTGGTCAGTAGTATAAGTGGTCTTAGGTTGGTCAGTAGTATAAGTGGTCTTGGGTTGGTCAATAGTAAAAGTGGTCTTAGGTTGGTCAATAGAATAAGTGGTCTTAGGTTGGTCAGTAGTATAAGTGGTGTTAGATTGGTCAGTAGTATAATTGGTCTTAAGTTGGTCAGTATGTACGGTCTTAGGTTGGTCAGTAGTATAAGTGGTCTTAGGTTGGTCAATAGTATAAGTGGTCTTAGGTTGGTCAGTAGTATAAGTGGTCTTAGGTTGGTCAGTAGTATAAGTGGTCTTAGGTTGGTCAGTAGTATAAGTGGTCTTAGGTTTGTCAATAGTATAAGTGGTCTTAGGTTGGTCAGTAGTATAAGTGGTCTTAGGTTGGTCAATAGTATAAGTGGTCTTAGGTTGGTCAGTAGTATAAGTGGTCTTAGGTTGGTCAGTAGTATAAGTGGTCTTAGGTTGGTCGGTAGTATAAGTGATCTTAGGTTTGTCAATAGTATAAAGTGGTCTTAGGTTGGTCAATAGTGTAAGTGGTCTTAGGTTGGTCAATATGTATGATCTTATGTTGGTCAAAAGTATAAGTGGTCTTAGGTTGGTCAATAGTATAAGTTGTCTTAGGTTGGTCAATAGTAAAAGTGGTCTTAGGTTGGTCAATAGTATAAGTGGTCTTAGGTTGGTCAGTAGTATAAGTGATCTAGGTTGGTCAATGGTATAAGTGGTCTTAGGTTGGTCAATAGTATAAGTGGTCGTAGGTTGGTCAATAGTATAAGTGGTCTTAGGTTGGTCAGTAGTATAAGTGGTCTGAGGTTGGTCAGTATGTATGGTCTTAGGTTGGTTAATAGTATAGGTGGTCTTAGGTGGGTCAATAGTATAAGTGGTCTTAGGTTGGTCAGTAGTATAAGTGGTCTTAGGTTGGTCAGTAGTATAAGTGGTCTTAGGTTGGTCAATAGTATAAGTGGTCTTAGGTGGGTCAATAGTATAAGTGGTCTTAGGTTGGTCAGTAGTATAAGTGGTCTTAGGTTGGTCAGAAGTATAAGTGGTCTTAGGTTGGTCAATAGTATAAGTTGTCTTAGGTTGGTCAATAGAATAAGTTGTCTTAGGTTGGTCAATATTATAAGTGGTCTTAGGTTGGTCAATAGTATAAGTTGTCTTAGGTTGGTCAGTAGTATAAGTGATCTTATGTTGGTCAGTAGTATAAGTGTTCTTAGGTTGGTCAATAGTATAAGCGGTCTTAGCTTTGTCAGTATGTATGGTCTTAGGTTGGTCAGTAGTATAAGTGGTCTTAGGTTGGGCAGTATGTATGGTCTTAGGTTGGTCAATAGTATAAGTCGTCTTAGGTTGGTCAGTATGTATGGTCTTAGGTTGGTCAATAGTATAAGTGGTCGTAGGTTGGTCAATAGTATAAGTGGTCTTAGGTTGGTCAATAGTATAAGTGGTCTTAGGTTGGTCAATAGAATAAGGGGTCTTAGGTTGGCCAATATTATAAGTGGTCTTAGGTTGGTCAATAGTATAAGTGGTCTTAGGTTGGTCAGTAGTATAAGTGATCTTATGTTGTTCAGTAGTATAAGTGTTCTTAGGTTGGTCAATAGTGTAAGCGGTCTTAGCTTGGTCAGTATGTATGGTCTTAGGTTGGTCAGTAGTATAAGTGGTCTTAGGTTGGTCAGCATGTATGGTCTTAGGTTGGTCAATAGTATAAGTGGTCTTAGGTTGGTCAGTATGTATGGTCTTAGGTTGGTCAGTAGTATAAGTGGTCTTAGGTTGGTCAATAGTATAAGTGGTCTTATGTTGGTCAGTAGTATCAGTGGTCTTAGGTTGGTCAGTAGTATAAGTGGTCTTAGGTTGGTCAATAGTATAAGTGGTCTTATGTTGGTCAGTAGTATAAGTGGTCTTAGGTTGGTCAGTAGTATAAGTGGTCTTAGGTTGGTCAATAGTATAAGTGGTCTTAGGTTGGTCAATAGTATAAGTGGTCTTGGGTTGGTCAATAGTATAAGTGGTCTTAGGTTGGTCAGTAGTATAAGTGGTCTTAGGTTGGTCAGTAGTATAAGAGGTCTTTGGTTGGTCAATAGTATAAGTGGTCTTAGGTTGGTCAGTATGTATGGTCTTTGGGTTTTCAGTATGTGTGGTCTTAGGTTGATCAGTATGTGTGGTCTTAGGTTTGTCAGTATGTGTTGTCTTAGGTTGGTCAGTATGTATGGTCTTAGTGTTGTCAGTATGTGTGGTCTTAGGTTGGTGAGTATGTGTGGTATTAGGTTGGTCAGTATGTGTGGTCTTAGGGTTGTCAGTATATGTGGTCTTAGGGTTGTCAGTATGTGTGGTCTTAGGTTGGTCAGTATGTGTGGTCTTAGGGTTGTCAGTATGTGTGATCTTAGGGTTGTCAACATGTGTCGTCTTAGGGTTGTCAGTATGTATGGTGTTAGGGTTGTCAGTATGTGTGGTCTTAAGGTTGTCAGTATGTGTGGTCTTAGGGTTGTCAGTATGTGTGATCTTAGGTTGGTAAGTATGTGTGGTGTTGGGTTGGTCAGTATGTATGGTCTTAGGTTGGTCAGTAGGTGTGATCTAGGGCTGTGCAGCATGTGTGGTCTAGGGTTTGTCAGTATGTGTGGTCTTAGGTTGGTGAGTATGTGTGGTATTAGGTTGGTCAGTATGTGTGGTTTTAAGGTTGTCAGTATATGTGGTCTTAGCGTTGTCAGTAGGTGTGATCTTAGGTTGGTAAGTAAGTTTGGTGTTAGGTTGGTCAGTATGTATGGTCTTAGGTTGATCAGTAGGTGTGGTATTAGGTTGGTCAATAGTACTGGGTTTAGGTTGGTAGTAGTGGTCTTAGTTTGGTCAGTATGGGTGGTCCTAGATGGGTGAGTCTATGCGGTCCTAGGTTGCTCAGCTTGTGTGGTTTTAGGATGGGTAGTTATAGGTTGGGTAGTTTTAGGTTGGGTAGTTTTAGGTTGGGTAGTTTTTACGCTGCAGACGAAATGTGTGGTCTTAGCAGTAGAAGATTGGTGTTTAGTTTAAGCGGTAGCTGGCAATTGTTGATGGTCAAAGGTTTGTCTATTTTGACCATTTTCTTATTGGTCCTTTATCTATTTTGACCCTATTTTACTTTATCCTTGATGTAATAAGACCTTTTCGACTTTGTCCTTGATCTAATAAGACCTTTTCTCCTTTGTCGTTGATCTACATTCGCTTTCAATAGCATGTAGCAATTTGAAGTAGAAAAATTGAAATGTCCAAGGGAACCAGGCCTGTGATGAACATGAACCTAATTAGGGTTACAAAAAGTGTAATGCAATGTTGAAGGCCAACAAGCAGCCTTGTAGGGTTGAATGTCGTTAAGGTGGTTTGAGCACGAAGCTGCACCACGCCACTGGCGGTGCACAGATGGTCTCTTATATCAAAATGCAATCATCGGGTTAAGCTTTGCACATTACAGCAGAATTGGAATTCAACAGGATAGATCATTAAGATATGGGAGGGAATGCCCAGGGTCAGAAGGGTAATGAGGGTAACAACGGAGGGCTTAGAAATAGGGTAATGTATATTTAAATAGGTAATATTTAAACAGGTAATGTTGAAATAGGTAATGTTGTATAGATTTAATGTTTAAATAGGTAATGTTGAAATAGAGTAATATTAAATATGTTGTGTTGAAATAGGTTAATGTTAAGATAGGAAATGGTGAAATATGATAATTTTTAAGATATGAATTGTTGAAATGGGGTAATGTTAAATAGGTAGTAATGAAATAGTGTGATGTCAAATGCTGCCATCCGTCCGACATAATGTGAGATGGTGTAGACTTCGCAGAACGAAATCCACAAGGCCAGTGATTATTCTCCTAGGATTATAAGATGGTGTGCAAAGATTATGTGGAAAGATGTGTTGAAATAGACTAAAGGAATCATGATACAATGAGATAGAGAGAGAGAGATAGAGAGAGAGATCATGGACACTTCTTGGCAGAACTCAAACTGCATTGATAATTTGATAGCATTACAACACCAAGAAATTGATCCACTATTTCATTAAAAATTTAATAACCTACCAGACGGGCGTGCGAGCTGTGCGTCTCATATCACGAAGACTTGTCTCAAATACCAGCCCAAAGGCAAGCTTCAGGTTAGCCTTATTTTAAGCCAAACGATCTTAGAGATAAATTAATAACTCTCCAGACTTGTGGAGACCATTTACGAGAGAAAGACAATCTCATTGGTTGGATTTTTTTTTTTGTCCCTTCTCGCTGCCAGGATGTTTTTCCATTAATGAATATTCATTATGGCTGATGGAAATTGAAACAGTCTTAAAGGAGATTTTTGAATAAAGCAATTTTGCTCCTTTCTGAAAGAGATTGTCTCATTGTTCGTTATTTTTATTGGTGGTAGAGATTGTTCGATGATGTTAAGGGATGAATAGAATATGGTGATGAAAGAAATGATGTTCTTTTAGCAACAGTAATGCTACAAGATTGACTAAAGTCTACTAGTTAGGGTGCATTCATTCTGGGTTGCGGGACATACTGGGTTGCTTGACATACTGGGTTGCGGGACATACTGGGTTGTGGGACATACTGGGTCGCGGGACATACTGGGTTGCGGGACATACTGGGTTGCGGGACATTCTGGGTTGCGGGACATACTGGGTTGCGGGACATTCTGGGTTGTGGGACATACTGGGTTGCGGGGCATACTGGGTTGCGGGGCATGCTGGGTTGTACTGGGTTGCGGGACATTCTGGGTTGTGGGACATACTGGGTTGCGTGACATACTGGGTTGCGGGACATACTGGGTTGTGGGACATACTGGGTTGTGAGACATACTGAATTGCGGGACATACTGGGTGGCGTGACATACTGGGTTGCGCGACATACTGGGTTGCGGGACATTCTGGGTTGCGGGACATACTGGGTTGCGGGACATACTGGGTTGCGGGACATACTAGGTTGCAGGAAATACTGAGTTGCGGGCCATTCTGGGTTGAGGTGGATTATTGGTTGCGATGCATTCTGAGCTGTGGTGCTTGCTCTTGTGAAGACCACTGACTGAAGGATACCAGGTAGAGGGGATGAACTTTGAAAAAGACAACGTAGTCTTAGGATTAGACTGGCATAGACTGTCATAGACTGGCATAGACTGTCATAGACTGGCTTATACTGGCATAGACTGGCTTAGACTGGCTTAGACTGGCATAGACTTGCTTAGACTGGCTTAGACTGGCATATACTGACATATACTGGCATATAATGGCATATACTGGCATATACTGGCATTGTTGTCGTTGTTGTTCGTTCGTCGAGGATCTACGATGACCATCGAGTCGTCTGGTGACTGATGACTTGTGCGGGTGACTTTTGTTTAAAGTGAGGAAGAGTTGCGCAGCGTCAACCTCACTCTCTCGTCCGAGCGCACCATATCCAGTGGCAAGACTCTACGTCAAGACGACCAGGGATGGGTTCGGTTGCAGGAATTGACATTGTATGCACCTTACGGGACTCCAACTCCGGGTTTGAATTCAGAGTTTCCTTCTCTTAGATGAGTTGCCGACCAAGGTTAACGAGTCTCATCCACCCGGGGTGATGTTTTTGCTTGACCGGCCTTTGGCTGAAATTGAGGTTTGCTCAGTTTAGACAATTCGGCCACCCAGTCACCCATGCAGTGAATGACCATGGCGTTCTACGTGTCTGGTCATGTTCTCAGCGATTCACACCACTGTGCTGTCTCCGCCTTTTGTCCGTTGACCAAGTAGTGGTTCATCCGCACTTTTTTTCCGAAAGTTCTATGCCCTTCGGCTACCCTCAACCTGGAATCGTTGTCTGGGTTGTAGTCGCTGTGCATGTTACAGCTTCTTGGAACCACAGGTGAGAGCTGAGTACAGAGACTTCCGGCTGTTTCCGAACAAGATGGCTTCTTCCTATTCTATCTATATTGTAGTTGTAATTAAAAGGAGAAATACGTTGATAACAGCATAAATTCTGATCCTGAATGGAACCGCAAAACAATAAAAATTAATGAAAAGTTCGAATTTTCTTGCCTCGAAGCCAATTTCCAATAATCCTCTTTAACTATCCCCCTTGCTTTACTGAAGCGCCTACACACTGAGATTCCTTCCTATTGTGTATTACTATACCGCCATCTTGTTGTAGCCGGAAGTTATCCTTTGTTTAATGACAATGGAGATTTTGTTAACGAAATGTTGTTGAGAGAAAAATTACGTATCCGAAACAAAGATTCTGATCCTCTGCAGATTCTTAAGCATATATTCATAAGAAAGAACTATTTCATACAATTATTTTCTTGTAAAATCCATGTTTCATTCCTTTTGTGCTGTTTTGAATTTTTTCTCCGCCATCTTGTTGCAGCCGGAAGTCTCTATACTGGCATAGACTGGCTTAGACTGGCATAGACTCGCATTGACTGGCTTAGACTGGCATATACTGGCTTAGGATAGTCTCACCATTCCATTCACGTCTTGTATGTTCATCGAGGTATTCACTAAATGAAATGTTCCTCCCATGATTACCCAGAGTTATATCGGAACCTTTTAAACGTATATTTAATTAATACGTCAGACAACTGCACAAGCGCAATCAGTCAATCAAGTGTAGATCAATGGAAAACGAAATGTGTTATATGAAAAAAGTTAATCATTGTGAGACACCCCCACCCCAGACCCCCCCACCCCAGACCACCACCCAAGACTTCCACCCCAGACCCCCACCCCAGATCCCCCACCCCAGACACCCCCACCCAAGACCCCCCACCTCAGACCTCCCTCCATCACTTTTTGTTAGCTTGTGAACATTTCCCCCCCCAGACCCCCCCCCCCCGCCCCCCCCCCCCAAGACCCCCCCCCTCAGACCTCCCCCCATCACTTTTTTTTAGCTTTTGAACATTCTGATTCCCCCCCCCCCCACACCCTCCAATCAAAGTGACCTATCGGCATTTTTCTATAAGCAGTCAAAACTGGATTTGGCTCAAATCCTTGGGACCTAGCGTCAACTGTTGCTATTTGCAGGCTCAGTCAAACCTTTGGGACCTAACGTAAAACTGGTGCTATTTTCAGGTTAAGCTTGTGTTAAAAAAAAGTATTGCGTTCCTGGAGTCCTTGCTGTATAAGGGTTAACTTTGAATGATCAGTTGACATAAAACTCCCAGCTATTGATGAGTTCCTTTTAAATTTTTAGTTGTCTCTCTAATTTATCGAATGTCTTGCATTAAATCAGTTCAAGATCTTGTCTTAAATTAGTTCAAGGTCTTGTCTTAAATCAGTTCGAGGTCTTGTCTTAGATCAGTTCAAGGTCTTGTCTTAAATCAGTTCAAGGTCTTGTCTTAAATCAGTTCAAGGTCTTGTCTTAAATCAGTTCAAGGTCTTGTCTTAAATCAGTTCAAGGTCTTGTCTTAAATCAGTTCAAGGTCTTAAATCAGTTCAAGGTCTTGTCTTAAATCAGTTCAAGGTCTTGTCTTTAATCAACGCACAAAATTCCAATTAGTTGTCACGTTGTCTGTCACCTCAACCTCTTTTGCATATAACAGTTTCAATCGCTGTCAGTCTTACATGCTGTCAGTCTTACCTGCTGTGCGTCTTGCCTGTTGTCAGCCTTACCTGATGTCAGCCTTATCTGCTGTCGGCCTTACCTGCTGTCGGCCTTACCTGCTGTCAGCGTTACCTACTGTCAACGTATCCTGGTGTCAAGCCTTATTGACTCAGATCATATATGAGACCCGTAAGTTTTAGCACCCCATGTCCTATCAAAAACATTCCCCCACCTCCCCAACCAAAACGCGACTCCTTCCCTCCTGACCGTGGGGCAGAAAATGTCTGGGACGACACACAGATCCGGGATTACTTCCTCGGGTTATTGATTGGGATGGGGATCAAATTAGGAGAAATGCCATCCGATTTTAGGGTGATCTTCTCAGCGGTGGACACCAAACTTATTCCTTGAGACGGGATTGACCTACTTCAACATTGGCGTTGTTTATTTTGCTTTTACTTCGTCCAGATCTTAGTTGGTAGTATTCAGTATTCAGTGGATAAATAATAATAATAATAATAATAAAGTTCATTTCAAAAACACGCTTCATCCCCAAAGGCTCGAAGCGCGGTACAAAGTCAACAAAAAACAAATCTATAATTTACCACATTTAAAACAAACGCAACACTACAAAAACTAATGACAAGCATACAATGGCAAAGTCTTTCTAGCCATTTCAACCCATTTCAACTCATTTCAACCCATTTCAACCGTGAGTCGATTTGGATACATTTGCGGGCAGTTTTTGGGGTATACTGCTGTAGAGTTTGGGGAGACTTTTCTGGAGAGTTTGGGGAGACTTTTCTCGAGAGTTTTGGGAGATTTTCTGGAGAGTTGTCACTTGAAAATGCTAATTTTTCAATTGAGATTGTTGACGCTATCTTCAAAACAACCGATGTTTTAGTACATTTCCATGGATCTATCTATCGAAAGTGTCCAACTGACATGTTCTTAGCTCCCAACTTACATGTTCTTAGCTCCCAACTTGTATGTTCTTAGCTCCCAACTTACATGTTGATAGCTCCAAACTTACATGTTCTTAGCTCCCAAATTAAATGTTCTTAGTTCCCAACTGACATGTTCTCAGTTCCCAAATTAAATGTTCTTAGTTCCCAACTGACATGTTCTCAGTTCCCTACTTACATGCTAGTAGTTCCCAACTCAGGGAAATACGACAAGAAGGCTTTGGCTCCAAGCCTTCCAAAACTCATAAAAACAAAACATAATTAACTTTCGTCTACATTCAATTCAAGTCCTGTGGCTCCACATAAGGCTCATCTACACTCCTGCACAGTCTTTCTTTGCGTATTGCATGTCAAGAAATGTTTAATTATTTTCTACTTTTCAGTGCGTCGTCTTTGATTGAACGTCCTTTAAAAAAAAAAAAAGAAAAAAAAGTGTTAAAATATATTTTTATTCCTATCCCAGCGCCCTTGTATTTTCCAGTCTGTAACTGATATCATCTTATCTTAAACCTCAAAGAGTTGCGCGACTTTGAGAATGTGCATCGCCTCCCTTTCATTACATCTTCTGTTGCTCAACTAATTTACCACGGCCTGGCATAAATATAAAGCAATTATACCTCGTGACCATAAACTCTTCAACGGAGTGCTCCAACTTCGGCTGCTTGCACGCAGTACGCTTACTTGGTCATTACTGTATCTCTAGGCTTATTTGGTCATTACTGTATCTCTTGGCTTACTTGGTCATTACTGTATCTCTTGGCTTACTTGGTCATTACTGTATCTGTGAGCCATCTTAAACGTGTTCATTACTATATCACTTGGCTTATTTAACACTTGGTCATGACTGTATCGTTTGGCTTTCTTGGTCATTACTGTATCTCTTGGCTTACTTGGTCATTACTGGATTAATCGGCTTACTTGGTCATTACTGTATCTCTTGGCTTACTTGGTCATTACTGTAATTCTTGGCTTACTTGGTCATTACTGTATCTCTTGGCTTACTTGGTCATTACTGGATTAATCGGCTTACTTGGTCATTACTGTATCAATCGGCTAACTTGGTCATTACTGTATCAATCGGCTTACTTGGTCATTACTGTATCAATCGGCTTACTTGGTCATTACTGTATCAATCGGCTTACTTGGTCATTACTGTATCAATCGGCTTACTTGGTCATTACTGTATCAAATGGCTTACTTGGTCATTACTGTATCAATCGGCTTACTTGGTCATACTGTATCAATCGGCTTACTTGGTCATTACTGTATCAATCGGCTTACTTGGTCATTACTGTATCAATCGGCTTACTTGGTCATTACTGTATCAATCGGTTTAATTTAACACGTGAATAACGTATAAACAGCATACTGATTTCTAAAATAAAATGTGTAATCTCTTTAGAAAATTTGTTATCTCTTTAGAAAAGTTTTAATCTCTTTAGAAAAGTTGTACTTTCTTTAGAAAAGTTGTAATATCTTTAGCAAAGTTTTTATCTCTCTAGAAAAGTTATAATCTCTCTAGAAAAGTTGTAATCTCTCTAGAAAAGTTGTAATCTCTTTAAAAAGTTGTAATCTCTCTAGAAAATGTGTTATCTCTTTGTAAAAGTTGAAATCTCTCTAGTAAACATGTTTAAGATGATTTTAAGTACTGGAGTAGGAATAAGCTCTGAGTTTAAAGGAAACAGATTATATGACGTGCTGAACAATACAACAAGACTGACTTTGGATCTGTTTCATTCTACAGTGTTGTTTACTGATTTGAGAACCGCTCACTTTGTCTGTGCATGTCAGTGAGCAATAAAAAACATGCGTTCATTAGTCTATTATTAGACAGCTGTATGTCATTATATTACAAAAATCTCATCATAATTGCAAGTTAATTTTTTTAATGTTGACTTTGTACTGCCTGCAGGTCAAGGAAAGAACTGAAATGTTGACCATTATAAGTGCCTGCAGGTCAAGGAAAGTACTGAAATGTTGACCATTATAAATGCCTGCAGGTCAAGGAAAGTACTGAAATGTTGACCATTATAAATGCCTGCAGGTCAATGAAAGAACTGAAATGTTGACCATTATAAGTGCCTGCAGGTCAAGGAAAGAACTGAAATGTTGACCACTATAAGTGCCTGCAGGTCAAGGAAAGTACTGAAATGGTGACCATTATAAGTGCCTGCAGGTCAAGGAAAGTACTGAAATGTTGACCATTATAAGTGCCTGCAGGTCAAGGAAAGAACTGAAATGTTGACCATTAAAAGTGCCTGCAGGTCATGGATATAATTCTTGTCTTTCTTCGTGATTGTCAGCAATGCAGCAATGAAGACTATCGAATGTATGCTGTTTGGATATTCTCCTAGCTGAGTTTTGGAGAACAGGTGGTTTCTAAGAAGTTGGAGAACCAGTTGATTCTAGAAGTTTAGCCTCAAAGCAGACCACAGCCACGAGCTTGATGTGAACGTTGCTAGAAACAAGCCCTTGAGTAAATGTAAATGAAGCTGGTGCCGTAGTTTCTTGAGTTAGTAAACATTTTCTGTGCAACACCAACGGACTTGGGTTGTTCTGATACTAGAACACAAATTGCCTGGATCTTACGGCATTAGAACACTATGAAACATTCGGTTGCTATGAAATTAGAAAAGGAAGTATCATTCGGTTGCTATGACATCAGCACACAACGTGACATTTGATTGTAATGACATTAGAAAAGGATGTGACATTTGGTTGTTAGACGTTTGAAGACTTTTCCGCGGGATAGAACTTGATGAGGACGCCATTCAATCCATCAATTAATCATTTCAGTGTACGGAACAGTAACAAAACGCATCCGGGATTTCAATGCCTGCCCCCCCCCCCCAACCCAAAAAAGAAACCAGTTCACTAATTTATGTAACTTGGCTGGTCTGACCAATATTCCATACCTAAACTTTCAAAATCTATCCCTGGTCAGAGACTTGTTGTTTAGACCTACACACCAAAGCTATAATGTTAGACGTTTGAAGACTTTTGCGCGGGATAGAACTTGATGAGGACGCCATGCAATCCATCAATTAATCCTTTCAGTGTACGGAACAGTAACAAAACGCATCCGGGATTTCAATGCCTGCCCCCCCCCCCCAACCCAAAAAAGAAACCAGTTCACTAATTTATGTAACTTGGCTGGTCTGACCAGTATTCCATACCTAAACTTTCAAAATCTATCCCTGGTCAGAGACTTGTTGTTTAGGCCTACACACCAAAGCTATAATATACCCACCTCAATTATTATAAACCAACCAAATGTAATGCAAAAAGCAAAATATGTAGTGTATTCCCACCAAATTTAGTGTATTCCCACCAAATGTAATGTATTCCCACCAAATGTAGTGTATTTCCCACCAAATGTAGTGTATTCCCACTAAATGTATAGTATACTCACAGACGTACCGAATGGCTACTACGTCATAAACGAAAAGTGACATAAATTTAACCTCATTTTTACCTAAGATTCCTCTTCCCCCCCCCCCTGCCCTTTTATTACGTTCCTGCCTGGCGCTTGTTGAACCTTCACAGTTTCCCACCAAATGTAGTGTATTCCCACTAAATGTATAGTATACTCAACGACGTACCGAATGGCTACTACGTCATAAACGAAAAGTCACATAAATTTAACCTCATTTTTACCTAAGATTCCCCTTCCCCCCCCCCCCTGCCCTTTTATTACGGTCCTGCCTGGCAGCTGTTGAACCTTCACAGTTGTCTTGAATGTCGACCGAATATCAATATGCTGGTAATGGAATCTTCACATCCTTTGTAATATGAACTCATGAATTTTTATTGTAATCGAATACACCCCACCCATAGGTTATAAGATTCCGTGAAGGGGTAAGCTCGAGTAATCGAATATTTTCCTCTTGTGTAATATAACACCCATGAATATTCGTGATACCGGATACTTTTCTCTAGTAAGTCGATACCATCCCGCCATCAAATGTGAAATGTCTGTGTCACACGATGTCAGAGGTCACGTGACGTCAGCACAGCACAGGAATTGCTGGTGGTGTACGTTGCTAATCAATATCATCAAGAAGTAACGTTTATATTGCGTTCTGGCTTTCTCTGTATCATTTAAAAAACAGAAAATCTGTCTGTACAATGTTTCTCTAGGATAATCTCTTGTATACAATGTTTCTCAAGGATAATCTCTTGTATACAATGTTTCTGTCGATAAATCTCTAGTGTACAATGCTTTTCTAAGATAATATTTTCTTTACAATGTTTCTCTCAGTTCATCTATTGTGTACAATGTTTCTAGTACAACTGTGAACTTAAGTACAACTGTCAGCTAATGTACAACTGTGACTTAAGTACAACTGTCAGCTAATGCACAACTGTGAACTTAAGTACAACTGTGTACTATATTGCGATGGCGTCCAGAATCTAAGAGTACTCAGCCACGCCCAGTGTGAGCTTAAGCTCTAGTGACGCTGGCGTGTTTGTCCGACCTGTGAAGATTTCACGTGCGGTGCCAATGCATTGGTTCAGCAGTGCCCCTGCGTCATCAAGTCGTGGTCCTCACCAATAACTCTTGGTTAGCATGAAGGGAGGTAACCCTGCACCGCACTATATCTATGAGAATATTGTTATTATATTAATACAGTCCCCGGGCCGACCTCTCCCTTTCTCCTTTCCTCGCTCGTCTTTCCCTACAAATGATCTCCCCTTTTGGCTGTATGACAGCCAGGCGTGAGGGTCCAGCGTCTGAGGGAGGTAACCCTAGACATTGGGCAGATGGGGAGTGGTGTCCCCTTACCGGAAACAATTTTAAAATTTACATGCGCGGCAAATATGGCGGTTCCTTTTATGAAACCGATCCGCGAAGAAGAAACGAGAACTGCTCCCTAAGATGAAATGTACACTTTTGCGCTAATTTGGGTAATTTCATAGTTTGGGAAACAAACCAATGTTCTTGTTTGAATGGGAGAAAAGATGGGTGGCTAGTCCAGGGAAGGGAATGATAAATTACCCGACGGAAGGCGGTGTCCAGACAAAATAATTGGTCTGAGAGTTAGCGCCACGGATGTACCTATCCATCTAGAGTGTTATTGTAGAGTTGTGTTGTAGTTTCTACTTGTGATTGTATTGTTGTGTTATAGTTGTCTTCCAGATAGTTTGCTGTTTTTGTCCGCTTCAGTTGAAGGGGTAGTTGTTATTTGATAGGGCTAGTTGTTATTTGATGGGGCTAGTTGTTATTTGATGGGGCTAGTTGTTATTTGATGGGGCTAGTTGTTTTTTGATGGAGCTAGTGTTTTTTTAATGGGACTGTTTGTTATTTGATGGGGCTAGTTGTTATTTGATGGGGCTAGTTGTTTTTTGATAGGGCTAGTTGTTATTTGAACAAGGGTCTAAGCCCGAACTGATGTTCAGGATTATGCAGATTATAACAGCACTAAATAGACTCAAGAAAATATGGAATGACAAAAATATAGTCCCAAGCACCAAAATCAGGCTGATGCGCTCATTAGTCCTCTCCATTTTCCTGTATGCCTGCGAATCCTGGACATTAACAGCCGATCTTGAAAAGGAAATAAAGACGATGGAGATGAGATGCTTCAGAAGCATTTTGGCATCTGCTATAAGGACCATATCTCCAATGATGCAGTGAAAGAAAGGGTTCGTTAGGCAATTGGGGAGTACGATGAAATACTGGTCACTGTGAAAAAACTACAATGGTATGGCCACGTAACAAGGAAACAAGGGCTTGCCAAAGAAATACTGCAGGGCACCACAAGAGGAGGGAGAAGAAGAGGAAGACAAAGAAAAAAATGGGAGGAAAACATCAAAGAGTAGACAGGACTAACACTGGGCGATGCTGTGCGTAGTGCAGAAGACAGAGAGGAATGGAGGAGGATAGTTCACATGTCATCTGTGGCGCCCCAACGGTCAAAGGACTAAGGGACATGATGACGATGATGATGTTATTTGAATGGGCTGGTTGTTATTTGGTAGGGCTGGTTGTTATTTGGTTGGGTTTGTTGTTATTTGATGGGGCTGGTTGTTATTTGATGGGGCTGGTTGTTATTTGGTAGGGCTGGTTGTTATTTGATGGGGCTGGTTGTTATTTGGCATGGCTGGTTGTTATTTGGTTGGGCTGGTTGTTATTTGGAAAGGCTGGTTGTTATTTGGCAGGGATGGTTGTTATTTGGTAAGGCTGGTTGTTATTTGGTAAGGCTGGTTGTTATTTGGTAAGGCTGGTTGTTATTTGGCAGGGATGGTTGTTATTTGATGGGGCTGGTTGTTATTTGGCAGGGCTGGTTGTTATGTGATGGGGCTGGTTGTTATTTGGCAGGGCGGGGTGTTATTTGGTAGGG
>CAXITT010000013.1:1914904-1987510 GCA_964033795.1 Lymnaea stagnalis | reverse complement strand
TTTAATGGGGCTAGTTGTTGTTTTGTAGGGCTGGATGATATTTTGGAAGACTTGTTGTTATTTAATGGGGCTAGTTGTTGTTTTGTAGGGCTGGATGATATTTTGGAAGACTTGTTGTTATTTAATGGGGCTAGTTGTTATTTGGTAGGGCTGGATGATATTTTGGAAGATTTGTTGTTATTTAATGGGGCTAGTTGTTGTTTGGTAGGGCTGGTTGTTATTGGTTGGGCTGGTTGTTATTTGGTAGGGCTGGATGTTATTTCATGGGGCTAGTTGTTATTTGGTATGGCTTGTTGTTATTTGATGGGGCTTTTTGTTATTTGGTAGGGCTGGTTGTTATTTGATGGGTTTGGTTGTTATTCATGGGGCTGGTTGTTATTTCATGGGGCTGGTTTTTATTTGGTATGGCTGGAAATTATATGATTGGGCTGGTGGTTATTTCATGAGGCTGGTTGTTATTTGGTAGAGCTGGTTGTTATTTGATGGGACTGGTTGTCTCATCATAAGTTTTCCAAAGGCCGACTTAGTAAATGAAGCCTGGACTGACAAAGATGACGTTCTGACTGAGTGACACTGGCGGGAGATAATAATACAGGCAGTGAGTGAGTGGCTTCCAAACATTCTCTCTTGCTATCGTGATCAGAGTTTCTCCTGTCATGGATGTTTGCTTTTTTGGAGAAAATGTTGAAAAACTTTATGTAATTAAAAATATTATCGCAAACTAAAGTAAACTGTAACAGAGATTATTTTTAAAGTTAATTAGTTGTTAGTGTCTATTGATGAATAAAACCAATGCTAAGGTTAGTTGAGAGTTTGGTCACTTGCAACTAGTTGCTTCATATTGCACTTGTTATCCCAGGTATCTGATAACTTAGCTAGCTATGGATAACTTAGCTAACTATGGATAACTTAGGTAGCTATGGATAACTTAGCTGGCTATGGATAACTTAGCTGGCTATGGATAACTTAGCTGGCTATGGATAACTTAGCTTTCTATGGATAACTTAGCTGGCTATGGATAACTTAGCTAGCTATGGATAAGTTAGCTGGCTATGGATAATTTAGCTAGCTATGGATAACTTAGCTAGCAATGGATAACTTAGCTTGCTATAGATAACTTAGCTGGCTATGGATAACTTAGCTGGATATGGATAACTTAGCTGGCTATGGATAACGTAGCTAGCAATATTCTTGTTAAGAAAAGTACCATTTAGTAGCGTAAAAAAAAATTAAAAAATCAATACTTAATGAGTTTTGCTTCTTTGCAGCAGTGGTGGCAACGTCGCAACCCACCACCCCAAATATTGCAACCAGCGACCCAACAATCCACGGCACACGTCAAATATTGCAACACTCGACCCACCAAATCAAATATTGCAACCCTCGACCCACCACATCAAATATTGCAACCCACGGCCCACCAACCCACGGCCCACCAACCCCACGGCCCACCAATCCACGGCCCACCAACCCACGGCCAACCATGTCAAATATTGAAAGAAATTTCGTCAACGAAAAATTGATCAACGGAAATTTAATCGCACAGAAGTCTAGTAGAATTTTTCTTTTCCAGTTCACAAGATCAAATTTTCGTCAAATTTCTTTGACTGTATATAGTAAAACAAAACAATGCGTTCAAAAAGAAAGTTGACCCAAAAATTAAATCGCGTGAACTGAAACCTCAATTCGACCAAACTTCCGTTCGATAAAATTTCCGTCGATCAATTCTCCGTCGACGGAATTTCTTTCAAATTGATTTCCGGATGCGCTTACGGTCGGCGGATGCCTGATTAACCACACAATAAAACGTGGTAGTTATTAAATCAATCGAAATACAATTCGATGAAAAAAAAGTTGAGTGAGATGAAAGACAAGCATCACATCAGTTTATCTTTTACTTTCAGTAATGGCTGTTTTGTTGTCGTTGTTTTTAAAAAACCTATGACACCCGTGAAGCCTCGCGGTTTGGTCAGTTACCGGAAATTGGTTTCAAAGAAATTTCGTCAACGGAAAATTGATCGACCGAAACTTGATCGAACGGAAATTTGAACGAATCTTTTTTTCAGTCCACACGTTAAAATTTGACGTCGAATTTCTTTTTGGAGCGCAATTCTTTGTTTGACTCTACAGTATAGGGCGTTCAAAAAGATAGGTGACGAACATTTTAACGTGTGAACTGAAAAAAAAGTTTCGACCAAACTTCCGTTCGATCACATTTTGCGTCGATCAATTTTCCGTCGACGATATCTCTTTCAAAACCCATTTCCAAATACGGTTTTGGTCAGCCCTGCGTTACGGGCTGCTAATTCTCGTTTCGAAACCGTCACTAAATATTGATCATCTTGTAACGAAAGGGTTTGTTTCGCATAAAAAAATGTAATGAATGTTACCAGATGTATCTGTATATATGTACGACGTTCAGGGCGGATTTAAAAAAAAAAAAAAGCATACTGTAAAGATAGTTTGACACATGAACATCTTGGGATAATGTAGTTACTAGATCTCAGGACACGAGCCCGTGGGAGGTGATCTCAAATGCGGTTGTGAAGAGATTTTCTTGGTGTCGCCTGCTGAAACAATAGACTGAGAGAAATTGGGATATTGAAATGCTTTTCTTGTTCCATTGTGTTATAGCGGACTAGCGGACCGGACCGCCCTAATAGCACAACTACGGCAAACATCATAATTGTGATTCAGACTCAGGGAACCCAGAAGAGACATCCTAATTGTGATTCAGACTCAAGGAACCCAGAAGAGACATCCTAATTGTGATTCAGACTCAAGGAACCCAGAAGAGACATCCTATTTGTGATTCAAACTCAGGGAACCCAGAAGAGACATCCTAATTGTGATTCAGACTCAAGGAACCCAGAAGAGACATCCTAATTGTGATTCAGACTCAGGGAACCCAGAAGAGACATCCTAATTGTGATTCAGACTCAAGGAACCCAGAAGAGACATCCTAATTGTGATTCAGACTCAAGGAACCCAGAAGAGACATCCTAATTGTGATTCAGACTCAAGGAACCCGGAACCCAGAAGAGACATCCTAATTGTGATTCAGACTCAAGGAACCCAGAAGAGACATCCTAATTGTGATTCAGACTCAAGGAACCCAGAAGAGACATCCTAATTGTGATTCAGACTCAAGGAACCCAGAAGAGACATCCTAATTGTGATTCAGACTCAAGGAACCTAGAAGAGATATCCTAATTGCCATTGAGACATCGGGATTGCAGTAGAGAAATCTTAATCGCCATTGAGTCCTTGGGATCACGGTCGAGAAATCCTAATCGCCATTGAGAATCCGTCTTCCTTATAAAGCCTTACCACAAGATGATAACTTTAATATCCTTAATGACGTCAGTAGACTTACTATCTATTACTAGATCGTAACTCACCCCCCCTGTTACCTCCCTGTTACCACTCACTCTTATCTTTCCGTTACCTATGTTATAGTTCTGTTACTTTTATGTTACTCCCTCTTTCTCTCTCTCTCTGCTACCTCCTTTTACCTCTCTCCTTCCTCTCTTTTACCTCTCTCCTACTGCTCTGTTGCCTCCCTGTTGCCTCTCTTTTACCTCTATGCCACATCTTTGTTACCTCTCGGTTACCTCAAATTTACATCTGTTACCTCTCTGTTAGCTCCCTGCTACCTGTCTGTTATCTATCTCAGCTTTTACTGTTAGAAATTTAAGAGAATCTCGACTATCAGGCATGTCATTTAGTTGCCGCTGATGTGGCCAATGTCAGGCATGTCATTTAGTTGCCGATGATGTGGCAAATGTCAGGCATGTCATTTAGTTTCCGCTGATGTGGCCAATGTCAGGCATGTCATTTAGTTTCCGCTGATGTTGCCAATGTCAGGCTTGTCATTTAGTTGCCGATGATGCGGCCAATGTCAGGCATGTCATTTAGTTGCCGTTGATGTGGAAAATGTCAGGCATGTCATTTAGTTGCCGTTGATGTGGACAATGGCAGGTTTATTTTCCAAAGAAGCTACGGGGAGTCAAGATGATATCAGTGTACACTTTTTTTGTATATGATTAATTTTAAGTCGGGTGTACACTTGCTTGTACGTGGTCGATAATTTTGTATTTGTGTTTGGTCAATCCTTCTGTTGTGTGCACTTGTTTGTTCACATGTTTGTACTCTTGTTTATACAAATGTGTGTACTCTTGTTTGTACGCATTTTGTACACTTGTTTGTACACATGCTTGTACAACACTTGTACACTTGTTTGTACACTTGTTTGTACACTTTTTGTACACATGTTTGTACATATGTTTGTACACATGTTTGTACACATGTTTGTACACATGTTTGTACACATGTTTGTACACATTTATACACATGTTTGTACAATTGTTAATCCCCCTATTTGTACACTTGTTTGTAAACATGTTTGTACACTTGTTTGTACACTTGTGTGTACACATGTTTGTACACTTGTTTGTACACTTGTTTGTAAACATGTTTGTACACTTGTTTGTACACTTGTGTGTACACTTGTTTGTACACTTGTTTGTAAACATGTTTGTACACTTGTTTGTACACGTGTTTGTACACATGTTTGTACACTTGTTTGTACACGACCATTTCCAATTTCGTCATTGGTGTTTGTTTATGTGAAAGAAAAAAAGAGGAAGAAGTAAAAATGTTAGTTTTACCAAGAGACAGTCGTCAACATTATTGACATAAATGTCACCAAACTGACAGCTGTTTCTCTGAAACAAAGGATAAATCTCAAGTAGCGGTTGATTGGAAAACGCCAGACTATTGTCAGAACGACAGCAGAGTGGCAAGCTAATCAGCGAGTCAAATAATGTATCACATTACACACTAGAATATCCCCCACCCCACCAATGTGTATGAATTACACACTGGAATATTCCCCACCCCACCAATGTGTATGACATTACACACTAGAATATCCCCCACCCCACCAATGTGTATGACATTACACACTAGAATATTCCCCACCCCACCAATGTGTATGACATTACACACTAGAATATCCCCCACCCCACCAATGTGTATGACATTACACGCTAGAATGTCCCTCACCCCTCCAATAACATTACACACTAGAATTTCCCTCACCCCGCCAATAAAATTACACACTAGAATGTCCCTCACCCCGCAAATAACATTACACACTAGAATGTCCCTCACCCCGCCAATAACATTACACACTAGAATGTCCCTCACCCCGCCAATAACATTACACACTAGAATGTCCCTCACCCCGCCAATAACATTACACACTAGAATGTCCCTCACCCCGCCAATAACATTACACACTAGGATGCCCCCCACTCCCGCACCTGATTTCTGAAGACACGCCCCTGAACCCGACTGTTTACCTGTCTCCCAAGATGGCGAACTGATATCTACCACAGAAACACAAGGCCGGAAGTCTCGTCTCGGATTTCCTTCGTGCCAAACAAGTCATCTTTGATTGAGGAGGTATCGCGGCCTGGGAAGAAGAAAGGCACCTCACCCACAGCTGGATGGGACAACTGGATGCTCTAGAACCATCCTAGCAAGTACTTAATGCCGTCATCAGCGTCGGTGGGTCTGGTCAGTCCAAGCTACGCCAGTACCAAACGTTTCGTTTAGTGGAAGAAATGTACAGTCGTAAATGCCGTCTGTGGCAGATGACGTTGTGGCTGAAGACGTAAGAAGATATCTTTTAGGATCGTGACGTAGTAATATGGTTCTCTTTTCAAAACGATGCTACGGTATTTTAACCTGACGAGTAAAGTATTGACATTGCCTGAACTAAGTCATATTTGTGATATACCCGCTGACAATGTGCAAGGCATTCCAAAGGAAATGACATGCCACAAGAAATGACATGTCATGCCACAAGAAATGACATGCCATGCCACAACAAATGCTGTCTACTTTGGGCCCATTGGCGAATATTTGACCCCTACGACCCTGAACTCAGCTGAAATGCTGATTTACATATTCCAGATTTCATTTGAAGAATATCTTAAATAAACTTATGTATAGTGCGACATACGTTCTTAATGTAAAGTGGTGTGCACTAACCATCCAAGCATTGTATACCTAGTTTACATGATGTGCACTACCCATCTGAGCATTTTAATCAGGTAAAAGTAATCACTGCGAACATTCATATGTTAGCACTGTGGAATTCAAACCGTGGCTCTCCAGCCACATGCGGCTCTTTAGCGGCCAGAGTGCGGATCGCCAGCCGGCCAAAAATCGATTTTGACTCCGAAAAACATGGTTCTTTACAGGTTCTTGAAATAAATTTGGATCTCTAAACAAATTTAATCGCACTGCTGGTGATTTTTTTGGGTCTTTTGACTAATGAGTTTGCCGTTCACTGGTTTAGCATGTTATAATTCCGTCTAATTTGAACTTACGAAATTTAAAATGCAAAAAATTGGAATTATGACTTGCTTTTTAAAATGTCGAAATTTGCTATGGGGTGTTTCCTTTCTGGACAACCTGGTGTCATTTTAAACACATCTTAAGACACCGATTAAAATGAAACTGGCATTACATAGTATTTTTCATATTTAACCATCTCAGTCGGAGACCCCACACAACCTCTTGGCTACAACATTTTGGGGGTGGTCACCAGGACGTTTGTTAGCGTTTGTCTCATTTATCATTATAGCTTTGTGAAGGCTTCAATCTTGTTAGGCCTCAGAGTTATGGAATACATTTCAATCTTGTTAGGCCTCAGAGTTATGGAATACAATTCAATCTTGTTAGGCCTCAGAGTTATGGAATACAATTCAATCTTGTTAGGCCTCAGAGTTATGGAATACAATTCAAACTTGTTAGGCCTCAGAGTTATGGAATACAATTCAATCTTGTTTGGCCTCAGAGTTATGGAATACAATTCAATCTTATTTGGCCTCAGAGTTATGGAATACAATTCAATCTTTTTTGGCCTCAGAGTTATGGAATACAATTCAATCTTGTTTGGCCTCAGAGTTATGGAATACAATTTAATCTTGTTAGGCCTCAGAGTTATGGAATACAATTTAATCTTGTTAGGTCTCAGAGTTATGGAATACAATTTAATCTTGTTAGGTCTCAGAGTTATGGAATACAATTTAATCTTGTTAGGTCTCAGAGTTATGGAATACAATTTAATCTTGTTAGGTCTCAGAGTTATGGAATACAATTTAATCTTGTTAGGTCTCAGAGTTATGGAATACAATTTAATCTTGTTAGGCCTCAGAGTTATGGAATACAATTTAATCTTGTTAGGTCTCAGAGTTATGGAATACAATTTAATCTTGTTAGGTCTCAGAGTTATGGAATACAATTTAATCTTGTTAGGCCTCAGAGTTATGGAATTCAATTTAATCTTGATTGGGCCACCTAGAGAAATGTGAACGTTTTTTTTCTTTTTTCCCTTGTTTTTTCTTTTTTTTGAGTTAATACTGTTGTCCACAAAATTCTTAAGTATTCAAGCAACCAAAGCCAAAGATAAAACCTCAAGTAAGACACCCTATTATAGACATCTAAGACTACTTTCCAAGGCAAGACCTCAAAGAAGACAACCCAAGATTACACTTCTAAGACGACTTTCCAAGACAAGACCTCAAAGAAGACACCCCAAGATTACACTTCTAAGACGACTTTCCAAGACAAGACCTCAAAGAAGACACCCCAAGATTACACTTCTAAGACGACTTTCCAAGACAAGACCTCAAAGAAGACACCCCAAGATTACACTTCTAAGACGACTTTCCAAGACAAGACCTCAAAGAAGACACCCCAAGATTACACTTCTAAGACGACTTTCCAAGACAAGACCTCAAGGAAGACATCCCCAGACCAGTCCCTATGGAAGACATTCAAACTTCAAACAAAAAATAATTCACAAAATAGGTCAGCCATGTCTTTCCGGAAGTCTTACCAAAATGAACAAAATGACACAAATAAGTGACTCCATTTGTTTATCATAGCATCATCTATTTTTAGAACTCTGATCAGTCGTCTTAAACTTTTAACTTCCATGGTATAAAGATTGGTGAAAAACTCGTGATAAAACGCTACGTCCACCTGGTCATCTAGATGAGGCGCTACTTCCAGTTAGTCATCTATGATAAGGCGCTACGTCCATTTAGTCATCTACGATAAGGCGCTACGTCCACCTGGTCATCTAGATGAGGCGCTACGTCCATCTGGTCATCTAGATGAGGCGCTACGTCCACTTGGTCATCTAGATAAGGCGCTACGTCTATAGTCAAACAGCTATGGCAAGACACTACGTCCAGTCCCCGTCAGCCAGTCGCTCAGCCAGTTGGTCAGCCATGATAGGCCACTGTGTCCAGGTGGTCAGCCATGATAGGCCACTGCGTCCAGTCGGTCAGCCATGCCTGTTTATTTCCTCAAGCACCATCCCACCCCCCCCCCACGCTCTCCCTCCCCAGGGACTAATTCGGGCCGACTTCGTCCGTGAGAGAGCCTCCAGGGTTTCCTTGACATTCTGACCTCCTTTATCTCCAGGTATTACATTTCGGGCTCTGTCAATCTCGCGTGACAGGCCCGAGTGCTATTTCAACTGATAGCGAGATCGCCCCGGGTCGGGTTACGTGGACATTGGACGGGGACGTGATAACGTGACATCCTGATGTCTCATATTACGCTGTTCATCCAGATGTCTCATATTACGCTGTTCATCCAGATGTCTCATATTACGCTGTTGATCCAGATGTCTCATATTACGTTGTTATTGAACCTTCTCCGATGACGAAAATGGGACATTAAAGAAAAAAACACACAAAAACTGGAAAAATCGAGTGAACTGTGGTCGAAATGTTGTAAACTGTAATTCTTTGGAGAAGAAAATATTGATTAGTATACTTTAATTAATGGATGAATGCAAATCTATTCAAATTGAAATAATGAACTGTATCGTTGGAATGAACACAAGTGATTATCATCATGGATTGACTTGTGTTATTCACATCTGGGTCGTGCAACCAAGAAATGCAGTGTAGCTTTATAAAGGGACAGATCGCCCGATGCCCCACTAACAACGCTCGGGTGGGTTACGTCCCCCTTTCTCGACAAAAGCTTCTCTCCCTTCTCAACTCACTCCGTTTCTGCGTAAAACACATGCTTAATTTCCCGGTACCGTTGCCTATGGGGAAACTAGGATTTCCCCAAATTCTGACCGACCCACCCCCCCTCCCCCATTATGTTAATGAGTGCGTCAGCTACAACGTTCAGCTCGCGTTACTGTCAACCTGTAACTCCTGCTCCCGTCAACTTGTGGCACCCCCCCACTCCCGTCAACTTGTGGCACCCCCCCACTCCCGTCAACTTGTGGCGCCCCCCCCACTCCCGTCAACTTGTGGCGCTCCCCGCTCCCGTCAACTTTTGGCACCCCCGTCCTGTCAACGTGAAGCTTCCCCACCTATCAACTTGCCCCAGCTTCCCCCCCCCCATACACACGCCCCCTGCTGTCGTGTTGTTTCGCCTCCCCCCTCCCCCTGAGATTGTTAGCGTCTAAGGTTACACTAAAACATTCCATGGCGCCACCGGAACAACTGTCGACCAGAAAAAGTCTGTTAGTGGCACAAAAAAAGTCTGCCAAGAAAGCTGCCTGCACACATTGTATGTATGAGACTGTGGGTTCTATCACGAACTTGGAATGCAGGCAGGGCCGCCGCTGAAATCTAAATCACCCGGGGCAACAAGATGTGTAGCCCCCACCCCCTTTACACAATTCAAACTAATTGATGATGGTGACCTTGAAAACTTGCCCTGCCATTGCCCCCTAGGTCAGGACATGTCAAGACAAATAAATGTGTCTGAAAGAGCGAGTAATTTACTTAATTTCTTTTTTTTAAAAATTGATTGGGCAGGTTATGTTACAGGTGTGTAAAAAATGCTACTGGAGTGTTTCAGAGGTCAAGAGAATCTCAATAAGTTTTCAGTTCGACAGTGACGTCACAAAAGTTACAGGTACAGGATTCTCTCCAGATTCTGAGATAAGCGTCTTGAGATATCTGTTCAACAAAGCCAAGACTGATGACACGTCAACAAATATGTGATACTGTGCACTGTGACGTCTAGTCCAAATAGTCTGATTACACGTGAACAAATGTCATATGGTGCACTGTTCTGGTGACGTCTAGTCCAAATAGTCTGATTACACGAGAACAAATGTCATATGGTGCTCTGTTCTGTGACGTCTAGTCCAAATAGTCTGATTACACGAGAACAAATGTCATATGGTGCACTGTCCTGGTGACGTCTAGTCCAAATAGTCTGATTAAACGAGAACAAATGTAATATGGTGCACTCTTCTGGTGACGTCTAGTTCTCGCAGATCGATAAGAATCCAGGCCTTGCGATTGGTCAGACCTGAAGCAATGTTTAAAACATGACAGTGGGATTGGTCCAACCTGAAGCAACGATGAAAAGATGAACTGTGGGGGTCCAGTTGGGATAGCCTGCAAGCATTGGTTATGACAAAGTCCGTACTATGTCAATTTAAGTCATTCCATATTGTATTCAAACAAAATTTAACTTATTTGGTGACCTGCTCTTTATTTAATTTAAAAAAAAAAAAAAAAAACTTGTTAATATTCAATGCCCACCCCCCTCTCCCCAAGTTTGTTTGAGTTTGAGCACGTNTGGGGGGGGGGGGGGGGGTCTTGTATCAGCCATCGCTTAAAAAGATAATTTAGTTTATGATTGAAACAATTCTATAAATCCTATTCAGTATTTACGCCTCTACTCATCCACCGTGGTCTCTTTGTCACGGACCACACGATACCCCACATCCCAACCCTTCTCTGTGGGCTGCTTGCATTCTCCTGCCCCCCCCCTCCGCCACCCACTCCGTCCTGTTCCACGCTGATCTGGGAAATTGCTGGGTCGGGATCACGTTACACCGAAGCCAGTCATAAGACCCCGAGCGAAGGTTGACTGCCTGAGCCCCGGGGTCAGGCTAAAGACAGGGGAACAGGGCCGTGTACGGTTGGGGGCCCGCTCACAAATATAATTATGATAACATTGTTGGCGATTGGTCCCCCGTGATTAATGCTTTTGAAATACACGATACACAAACACGGCATTTCAGTAGCATGGGAAAACTTCTTGTAATGTACCAAGAAGTGGAGCCCGGGGTGGGGTTATGGGGGGGGGGGAGGGGCAGTAATGATTGGGGGGGCGGGGGGGGGGTTTTGGGGGGGGGGGGAGGGGCAGTAATGATGTGACTCTAATTATGAAATGTTCTTTAACCCGTGAATAAGTGACGTCACCAAGATCTTTTTGCTCGGCTTTTAAGAGAAACGTTTCGTGTACCCATATTCCTGTCGTATGAATTCGGTGTCATCGAAATGAGATATTGAACTACTGGACTAGGGGGCCGACAGGTTGGGGGGGGGGAAGGGGTGACGGACGGAATGACTATAGATCAAAGGTGATGACACGTCTAACAGACCAGCGTGTCCTAAATGGTGGCCCGCGGGCCGTCACCGGTCATCATTGAGCGATAGTTTATTTGGAACACTCCAGAAGTGATAAGATTGACCTGGGCACTATAGCTGAGCATTTCTAACCCACCGGCCGAAAGCTGGACTGGATTATTGAATCCCTCTAACAAGTTGCACGCTGAATTTTCCCATTTATTTCCACCAATGTTTTTATAGCTTCAATCTTCATTAAATTTTTCTTACGGCTCACCTCTTGATTCACATATTAACACTTGACTATGGGTTTAACTGAAACATGTCGTTCTTTCTTACGGCTCACCTCTTGATTCACATATTAACACTTGACTGTGGGTTTAACTGAAACATGTCGTTCTTTCTTACGGCTCACCTCTTGATTCACATATTAACACTTGACTGTGGGTTTAACTGAAACATGTCGTTCTTTCTTACGGCTCACCTCTTGATTCACATAGTAACGCTTGACTGTGGGTTTAACTGAAACATGTCGTTCGATCTAATAGTTCCGCATGCGGCACTCCCACCTCTGTGGTCACGGGAGGTAGCGGCGGCACCACGCTCGCCACGGGACGGCCAGGGGCGGAGGCCGAGTAGGGCCTCATCACCCCGTTGTTTGAAAGCTGATACGCCTGGCGATAAGCCTGAGTAGAACCCGAACAGACACAGCCCAGCTTTCATGTTGTGGTTTATGGGCGACAGATGACACGTAAAGGTTATCCCCAGGATTTGTCCTGGGCATTCACATGATCGCAGGCCACTGTATTTATAGCCGTACGTCATAGCTCTCCTAGCACGGGCGCTGTAATCATGGGACGGGTGCCGTAATCATAACACGGGCACTGTAATCATGGCAAGGGCACCGCGATGTTAGCACGGCACCGCAGTCATTGCAGGGGCATCGTGATTATAGCACGGGAACCGTAAGTATAGCACCGGCACTGCAATCATAGCACATAAATCGTAAATATAGTACGGGCAAAGTAATAATAGCACGGGCATTGTCATGATGGCAGAGGTGCCATATTTTTAGCCATGCCACGACATGCCTCGAGGAGACAATTCTCGTCTCATGTCAAGCAGTAGTCAGCTTTCCTGGTATGTAATGGCCAAAGTCATGATCTGGTCAGCTTTCCTGGTATGTAATGGCCAAAGTCATGATCTGGTCAGCTTTCCTGGTGTAATGGCCAAAGTCATGACCTGGTCAGCTTTCCTGTTATGTAATGGCAAAAGTCATGACCTGGTCAGCTTTCATGATATTTAATGGCTAAAGTCATGACTTGGTTAGCTTTCATGGTTTCTGCAACTATACTTGTAAACCCTTAGAACTTGGGAGAGCTTGAGTTGGTCCTTGATATAATGCATTGCCAGTTAATGGCCTTTGTGTCTTAGATTGTCAGTTTTTGATCTTTATTTATTAAATTGTCAGTTTATGGCCTTTGTGCCCGAGCACAAAATTTGGGTAGCATGTAGTTATAAATATCTATAGATTGTTTATTACAACATTTGAAGCAAGGATAAAATGTCTTCAATAAGCAAACTTTTATATAAACACTCCATAGATCCTGTCTTATCACAACGTGAGAACTCCTCAGTTGGCAGCCACACAGCCCACATTACAGGGTTTTTCCCCCGGTGGTGAGGTTAACAGCTAAACAAAAGCCACCTAAGGCCGTCCGAGTGTTATATCAAAGGCTAAATCAAGCTATCTGTTCCCGTAATCCGACACGGTAATTGGACCCTGTAACAAGGCCACTAATTCACGGCAATGTGCGTCTGTGTGGATGGAAGGGACAGACTATTGGGAGGGTTAGAGCAATGGTAGGGGCAGACTATTGGGAGGGTTAGAGCAATGGGAGGGAGAGACTATTGGGAGGGTTAGAGCAATGGGAGGGAGAGACTAGTGGGGAGGGTCAGAGGGGCAGAGTAATAGGAGGGACAGACTACGTGGAGGAACAGAGAATTGGAGGGACAAACTTACGGGAGGGAAAGACTTGCGGGAGGGACAGAGTAATTGGAGGAACAGCGCAACATTAAAAGAGGGTGCATCAATATTTTTGTGGAAGAGAACAAAAATGTCCCCGCAGTCTTTGAGCAATCTTGCTGTCTCTTTTTTCCCTTTGGCCTCTTCTAGAATTCCTTGACTGGGATATGTGGATTTATAAGATTGATTGAAATAGATGCATTTATAAGATTGACTGAAATAGATGCATTTATAAGATTGACTGAAATAGATGCATTTATAAGATTGACTGAAATAGATGTATTTATAAGATTGACTGAAATAGATGCATTTA
Organism: Lymnaea stagnalis; assembly: GCA_964033795.1. Classification (NCBI taxonomy): domain Eukaryota; kingdom Metazoa; phylum Mollusca; class Gastropoda; family Lymnaeidae; genus Lymnaea; species Lymnaea stagnalis. Next base: position 1,973,748 of record CAXITT010000013.1, on the reverse strand, counting down.
TAAGATTGACTGAAATAGATGTATTTATAAGATTGACTGAAATAGATGCATTTATAAGAACGAAGTGACTGTTCGCACCCGGGTATCAGTAGTGAGACTTTGGTATTAAAAAACTGTTTAAAATATCATTGTTGGGTTTGCAGGACAAATTTAGTATTAAATGAAAGATAAGTGAATGGCCTATATGTTTGTAAACTTACTTCTTCAGTTTCACCAAACTAAACTACTACTAATGACATCCGAATGGAATTTAGTCTAAAGGGACCCGGGTACGCAAAAGCCGCTATTCGGAAATAGCAGTTGTCTTGTGACAGAGTTTATTTCACATAGCAGATGTTACCTCTGATTTTTGTCACAGCTCTTACACATAACAGTTGTCCCCCCCTCCCCTGTTTACAATTCTCCTACATTTCCGTGTCTCAACGCACACACATATAGGTACTATATTTAACACAACTAGTGCATTATGAGTAGCACATTTAAAACTGCCATTACACTATCACTATGAGTTCTATAGTTCACATTGCCCGTGAACGAAATCTCAATCATCAAGCAAACAGACAGGGTTTGATGACTGCTGATGGGGAGAGCACGTTGGCTTGATTACACCGTGATCAAAGAAAGGTAACCCTGTTAGCTTAAAAGACGGGGCGTTCTTACAAATTTTGGCACCCAGTGGGGGCATCAAACTCAATGTTTCAACTGTTTTTTTTTGTTGTTTTTTTTGTTTTTGTGGTCAAGTAACTTTTTTCAATTTCTTTCTCTTTTTTTTTTTTAACCTCATCAACTGAATACCTCGGTTTTCCCCACTCCGACTGATGACGTCACCGTCCAGATATGTAGATAAGGATTTCCCAGTTTTAAAAAAAAGGCTAAGGTCACGTGGGAACAATATGGCTCACGTGTCATCATACAAGAGAGATTTCTTCAAAGCACACATTTGAAGTGAACGATGAGGAGAACGATGAAGAGAAGAATAAAGAGAATGATAAAGAGAACGATGAAGAGAATGATAAAGAGAGATGAAGAGAATTATGAACAGAACGATAAAGAGAACGATGAAGTGATGGATGAAGAGAACGATGAACTTTGTATAATTATGCTGGGGAATCCCAAGACAGAGTGACGTAGATTTCAAGAACTAGCAGCTACATCAAGGAGAGCAACCGCAGGACAAAGAGAATTTCATCCGTCCAACCAAGGAGATCAAATCTCTTCATGTATCCATCCAACCAAGTAGATCAAATCTCTTCATGTATCCACCCAACCAATTAGATCAAATCTCTTCATGTATCCGTTCATCAAAGTAGATCAAATCTCTTGATGTATCCATCCAACCAAGTAGATCAAATCTCTTGACGTTCTTTCCATCCAAGTAGATCAAATTTCTTCATGTATCCGTCCATCCAAGTAGATCAAATTTCTTCATGTATCCGTCCAACCAAGTAGATAAAATCTCTTGATGTAACCATCCAACCAAGTCGATCAAATCTCTTGATGTAACCACCCAACCAAGTAAATCAAATCTCTTGATGTATCCACCCAACCAAGTAGATCAAATCTCTTGATGTAACCACCCAACCAAGTAAATCAAATTTCTTCATGTATCCGTCCATCCAAGTAGATAAAATTTCTTCATGTATCCGTCCATCAAAGTAGATCAAATCTCTTGATGTATCCAACCAACCAAGTAGATCAAATCTCTTGATGTATCCAACCAACCAAGTAGATCAAATCTCTTGATGTATCTACCCAACCAAGTTGATCAAATCTCTTGTCGTATGGTTTAACGCAGCAGTCGACTGTCGAGAGGACTGGGCCTTGGAAATATTGAACATATAATTGAACGAATTCAAACGTTAATAATGAGCCCTTGTATTATGATGTGTCAGTGCTTTCTTTGACTTAGTTTTAAAACAGTTTGACAACTTCATGTATCAACATAAGCTAAGCTACTAATCTTCAGACTTGAATAGGGTTAGTTCTCCTTGTAACCTATCACTACAGCCTTCAAGTATGTGTCACAGTTCTCATTGTAACCTATCACTACAGCCTCCAAGTATGTATCACAGTTCTCATTGTAACCTATCTCTACAGTCTCCAAGTATCCGTCACAGTTCTCATTGTAACCTATCACTACAGTCTCCAAGTATTTGTGTCACAGTTCTCATTGTAACCTAGCACTACAGTCTCCAAGTATGTATCACAGTTCTTATTGTAACCTATATCTACAGTCTCCAAGTATGTATCACAGTTCTCATTGTAACCTATCTCTACAGTCTCCAAGTATGTATCACAGTTCTCATTGTAACCTAGCACTACAGTCTCCAAGTATGTATCACAGTTCTCATTGTAATCTAGCACTACAGTCTCCAAGTATGTATCACAGTTCTCATTGAAACCTAGCACTACAGTCTCCAAGTATGTATCACAGTTCTCATTGTAACCTATCACTACAGTCTCCAAGTATGTATCACAGTTCTCATTGTAACCTAGCACTACAGTCTCCAAGTATGTATCACAGTTCTCATTGTAACCTATCACTACAGCCTCCAAGTATGTATCACAGTTCTCATTGTAACCTAGCACTACAGTCTCCAAGTATGTATCACAGTTCTCATTGTAACCTATCACTACAGTCTCCAAGTATGTGTCACAGTTCTCATTGTGCCGGTTACATGTAGGGTTTTCCTACCTGACCAACCTTGTGCACATCTGTGTCCTCACTAACTACGTCATCGTTGTTAGTAAAGGCGTCAGGACGACATTTATTGTTTGCTTCTTTGTTTTAGGATGGCGACTTTGTACGCTAGAGACATGCTTGAGATGTACTGTGTTTGAAATGTCATGATTGTAAAATGGTGTCCTGTTTCTAATCTGTATTTTAGTGCTGAAAATATAAAATCTAATCAATTCATTTCCATTTATTTAGATAATAAATATATACATTTTTGTGGGGAATTATTTTTAACGCTGCCCGCGAGATAGTCTTCCTTTAAAACAACTATACCGTTGGGTTCACGTGCAATTCCCATGCCATACCGTTCACATACACCACGGCATGACATTCACATACACCACGGCATGGCATTGACATACACCACGGCATGGCATTGACATACACCACGGCATGGCATTGACATACACCACGGCATGGCAGTGGCATACACTACAGCAGGGCATTCACATATACCACGGCATTGCATTCACATACACCACGGTATGGAATTGGCATACACCATGGCATGGCATTCACATACACCACGGCATGGCATTCACATACACCACGGAATGGCATTCACACCCATTTCGGCAAGGCATTCACATACATAACGGCAGCGATGCACATACACCACGCATAGCATTCACATACACATACGCCACGCATAGCTTTCACATAAACATGCACCATCGCATGGCAGGCTCATACACCACGGCATGGCATGCACATACACCACGCATGGGTATCACATACACATACACCACGCATATCATTCACATGCACATACACCACCACACTGCATGCTCATACACCACGGCATGGCATTCCCATACACTACGGCATGGCATTCCCATACACCACGGCATGGCATACACATTCAAAACCGAATGTCTGCTCTGACTTCCACTAACCCACTCCCATTCAGATCACCCTCCCCTACTCTGCGTGTCCTCCCTTTAGATCTGGTAACGGTTGAGGTGCTCCAGATATCACCTTTCCACATGCGATACCTGGACGCGGCTTTGTGCACGTGCGTTCTAAATATAGATCGAGTGAAGACATTTAACAGTCAGCCCACTGGCGGACTTAGAACAACTTAGCACTGGCGGACTTAGAACAACTTAGCACTGGTAGACTAAGAACAACTTAGCACTGGTAGACTAAGAACAACTTAGCACTGGTAGACTAAGAACAACTTAGCACTGGTAGACTAAGAACAACTTAGCACTGGTAGACTAAGAACAACTTAGCACTGGCAGACTAAGAACAACTTAGCACTGGTAGACTAAGAACAACTTAGCACTGACAGACTAAGAACAACTTAGCACTGACAGACTAAGAACAACTTAGCACTGACAGACTAAGAACAACTTAGCACTGACAGACTAAGAACAACTTAGCACTGGTAGACTAAGAACAACTTAGCACTGACTGACTAAGAACAACGTAGCACTGACAGACTAAGAACAACTTAGCACTGACAGACTAAGAACAACTTAGCACTGACAGACTAAGAACAACGTAGCACTGACAGACTAAGAACAACTTTGCACTGGTAGACTAAGAACAACTTAGCACTGCTAGACCAAGAACAACTTACCACTGGTAGACTAAGAACAACTTAGCACTGGTAGACTAAGAACAACTTAGCACTGGAAACCTAAAGAACAACTTAGCACTGGTAGACTAAGAACAACTTAGTACTGTTAGACTAAGAACAACTTAGCACTGGTAGACTAAGAACAACTTAGCACTGGCTGACTAAGAACAACTTAGCACTGGTAGACTAAGAACAACTTATCACTGACAGACTAAGAACAACTTAGCACTGACAGACTAAGAACAACTTAGCACTGACAGACTAAGAACAACTTAGCACTGGTAGACTAAGAACAACTTAGCACTGACAGACTAAGAACAACTTAGCACTGACAGACTAAGAACAACTTAGCACTGACAGACTAAGAACAACTTAGCACTGACAGACTAAGAACAACTTAGCACTGACAGACTAAGAACAACTTAGCACTGACAGACTAAGAACAACTTAGCACTGACAGACTAAGAACAACTTAGCACTGACAGACTAAGAACAACTTAGCACTGACAGACTAAGAACAACTTAGCACTGGTACACTAAGAACAACTTAGCACTGGTAGACTAAGAACAACTTAGCACTGGTAGACTAAGAACAACTTAGCACTGACAGACTAAGAAAACCTTAGCACTCCCTTTCACTAAACACTGGTCGACTGATCATGCCTTTCACTTGACACTGGTCGACTGATCATGCCTTTCACTGGACACTGTTCGACTGATCATGTCTTTCACTGGACACTGGTCGACTGATCATGCCTTTCACTGGACACTGGTCACCATTACACTAGGTCATTAAGCTTGGTCACAAACGTGTTGATCTTTTGTTCAAGCTCATGCTTCGTGTAAAAGGGTAATCACCACTTCGTAAAATAAAATCTCTCGGCTCGGCACCGCCTCTGTCAAATATTAGTTTTCAACTACTGCAACACACAAAACACAACTGAAGGTGTCCAAACAAGAGATCCCTAGGTGACACATCAGCAATAAAAAATGGAAATACGTTCAAAAGTTTTTTGATCAACTTAAAAATTGTAGCTATCATTTAAATAGCAAAGCTCTTAGGGTCTCGGTAAACCACAGGACAACGTATGTGTTGGCATCGCGTCTTCTGCCATTTCAACTCTATCATGTTAACATCATATCTGCTGTCATTTCAATTCGATCATGTTAACATCATATCTGCTGTCATTTCAACTCTATCATGTTAACATCATATCTGCTGTCATTTCAACTCTATCAGGTTGGCATGACCTCTCGAATGCAGCTTCTCGCCCACAACTCGACTTCGACACGTGACCCCACACGTCGAGCATGGCCCCATACTACATCTACATTATACCCATCTAACTGCTTTAAGATTTTTATATTTAGTTCTTACCATTTTCTGTATAAAGTAGGCAATTACAGATATAGATTAATAAGACACGAGCAAATTGTGTACATATAACAATATAAGTTACGCTTTAATAATAATTATACATTATACACAAGTAAACGTTTCGGCACACATGCCTTCATCAGTACAAACAAACAAAACAAAACATTTAAATAAGTATAAATTAAATTTACATAATATAAAGATACATATCCTAACTAAAAAAGAAGAAAAAAATAGGAGAGGGCGCTAAACCCCGACAAAAACAAAGTAAGGAAGAGTGAAAAGAAAGTTATCACTTCTTTTCCACTCCTCTTGTCATACTCTCATAAACTGACATACTCTTGGAAGCTCGACATACTATTCAAAGCATGACATAGTTTTTGAAAGACTGATATACTATAGAAAGATTGACATACTTTTGAAGGATTGACATACTGTCTATGTATTCCCTGTAACATTTCATTGTCATAGTTTGGCGGTGGCTACATTTTTCCATTGGGCTACGTCTAAAATTACAGGTATCGTTGGCCAATGGCGCCCCACCTCCCGGAGCCTTACAGCCCCCCCTAGCTCTTAAAATGCGTGTGACCTGTATGGCAATGACTTTAGAGTGGTTCAGCTGTTCCTGGGAACTTGTTAACTTTCCTTATGGAACTCAAGTGTTCCAGTAAATAACTTTCAATAACGCGTGTTTATTTTGAGAGGGGATGAGCTGTGCACACGGAAAGAATTTCCGTCTTCATAAAAGGCCTTCTTTGTAACACTGAAGTTCTAACTTTATAAAATACCTTCGTAACACAGAAGTTCTATCGTGAAAAAAAGACCTTCATTGTAAACACAAAAGTTCTATCGTGACAATAAAAGACCTTCTTTGTAACACTGAAGTTCTAACTTTATAAAATACCTTCGTAACACAGAAGTTCTATCGTGAAAAAAAGACCTTCATTGTAAACACGAAAGTTCTATCGTGACAATAAAAGACCTTCTTTGTAACACTGAAGTTCTATCTTCATAAAAGACCTTTCTTGTAGTACTTCTTAATGGTTGAAAGAGTGGACATACATAAAGAATACAAGGGCTTTTTCAAACAATTGGCACACATCACTATAGAAGACATGAGCTTACAGGGTCAAAGGTTGACATAGCTATATAATACAAGGGTTAAGTCACCAGAAGGTTGCATTTGCTTCAGGGATACAAGGCTTAAGTTAACAGAAGGTAGCACTTTGTATTGTCATATAAGGGTTAAATTACCAGAAGGTAGCACTTAGTTCAGTGATACAAGGGTTAAGTTAACAGAAGGTTGCACTTTGTCTTATCATATAAGGGTTAAATTACCAGAAGGTAGCACTTAGTTCCGTGATACAAGGGTTAAGTTAACAGAATGTTGCACTTGGTATAGTCATATAAGGGTTAAATTACCAGAAGGTAGCACTTAGTTCAGTGATACAAGGGTTAAGTTATCAGAAGGTAGCACTTGTTCAGTGATACAAGGGTTAAGTTATCAGAAGGTAGCACTTAGTTCAGTGATACAAGGGTTAAATTAACAGAAGGTAGCACTTCGCTCAGTGATACAAGGGTTAAGTTAACAGAAGGTTGCACTTTGTATAGTCATATAAGGGTTAAATTACCAGAAGGTAGCACTTAGTTCAGTGATACAAGGGTTAAGTTAACCAACGGTTACACTTTGTTCATTGATATGATGTTAAACTCAAAAGTTAAGGATGTGTATTGGGCGTACCCCCACTAACTTTACTACTAGCAAAAGTCTTAAAGGAAGAGTCTTAGTGACGCATTACCTATTATTAGTACTTAACATTTGTCGCTATACCTTAAATTACTCGCGATACCTCATAAAAGTTGCGATACCTTAAATAGGTCGCGAAACTAAATTTCTGCAATGCCTCACATTAGTCGTTAGACCACACAATGTTTGCTTCACATGATGCACGATACACTTTTTCATTAACGATACCACATAGTAATCGCTTCATACGAGTCACGATACACTATACAAGTAACGATACCACATATTGATCGCTTTCTACGAGTCACGATACACTCTACAAGTAACGATACCACACAGTGATCGCTTCCTACGAGTCACGATACACTCTATAAGTAACGATACCACACAGTGATCGCTTCCTACGAGTCACGATACACTCTACAAGTAATGATACCACACAGTGATCGCTTCCTACGAGTCACGATACACTTATAAGTAACGATACCACACAGTGATCGCTTCCTAAGAGTCACGATACACTCTACAAGTAACGATACCACACAGTGATCGCTTCCTACGAGTCACGATACACTCTACAAGTAACGATACCACACAGTGATCGCTTCCTACGAGTCACGATACACTTATAAGTAACGATACCACACAGTGATCGCTTCCTACGAGTCACGATACACTCTACAAGTAACGATACCACACAGTGATCGCTTCCTACGAGTCACGATACACTCTACAAGTAACGATACCACACAGTGATCGCTTCCTACGAGTCACGATACACTCTACAAGTAACGATACCACACAGTGATCGCTTCCTACGAGTCACGATACACTCTACAAGTAACGATACCACACAGTGATCGCTTCCTACGAGTAACGATACACTCTACAAGTAACGATACCACACAGTGATCGCTTCCTACGAGTCACGATACACTCTACAAGTAACGATACCACACAGTGATCGCTTCCTACGAGTCACGATACACTCTATAAGTAACGATACCACACAGTGATCGCTTCCTACGAGTCACAATACACTCTACAAGTAACGATACCACACAGTGATCGCTTCCTACGAGTCACGATACACTCTACAAGTAACGATACCACACAGTGATCGCTTCCTACGAGTCACGATACACTTATAAGTAACGATACCACACCTTGGTCACTTCACATGAGTCACGATACCATTTCTTGGTAACAATACCAGGCAGCAGTCGCTTGACACGAGTCACGATCCACTTTATAATTAACGATACCACATACTGGTCGCGACTCCCTGGAGCCCTGACTCTATATATCTCTTCTATCTATAGATCCAAGATAAGAACAATAACTCATCTTGAACATTGACAATGTGGGTAACGTCCCGTTAACACGCTTCATTAAATCATCATTAGAAAATAAAAAATAAAAAAAGGTTTGCTACAAGATAACATAAGTTATAAGACAAGAAACAAGATATAAAATAAGATATTTGATCAGATATAACATAAAATAAAAGGTAAGATAAGATAAGATATAAGAAACGATAAAAGATACGATATAAGATAAGATATAAGATATGACGTAAGATAAGATATGAGATAAGATATAAGATATCAGATAAGATATAATTTAAGATATAAGATAAGATACAAGATGAGATATACGATGAGATATAAGATAACATATAAGATAAGATATAAGATAAAATATAAGATAAGATTTAAGATAAGATATAAGATAAGATATAAGATAAGATATAAGATAAGATTTAAGATAAGATTTAAGATAAGATATAAGATAAGATTTAAGATAAGATGTAAGATAAGATATAAGATAAGATATAAGATAAGATAAAAGATGAGATTTAAGGTGAGCTATAAGATGAGCTATAAGATGAGATATAAGATGAGATATAAGATGAGATATAAGATAAGATACAAGATAAAATATAAGATAAGATATAAGATAGATATAAGATAAAATATAAGATAAGATATAAGATAAGATATAAGATAAGATTTAAGATAAGGAATAAGATAAGATATACGATATAATATAAGATTTAAGATAAAATATAAGATAAGATATAAGATATAAGATAAGATATAAGATAAGATAAAAGTTGAGATATTAGGTGAGCTATAAGATGAGCTATAAGATGAGATATAAAATGAGATATAAGATGAGATATAAGATAAGATATAAGATAAGATATAAGATAAGATACGCTGGGGTAGCACGCTGGGGGCAGCACGCTGTGGGCAGCACGCAGCACGCTGTGGGCAGCACGCTGTGGGCAGCACGATGGGGTAGCACGCTGGGTGTAGCACGCTGGGGGTAGCACGCTGGCATGTGTAATCCAAATTTTAAAAAAAGTTTTTCAACAGTTTAACAACAGCAATTTCCTTTCAATAGTTCTTCCAGTGATGTGATATGACCAGCTTTTATGCATAGCTGTTGCCGCTTAAGGGCTAGGCCAGTGGTTCTCAACCCTTCTGATCCCTTTAATACAGTGTCCCCAACCAAAAAATTGTTTTTATTGATACTTTATAACTGTAGAGTTTATATGTTTTCAGATGGTCTTAGGCGGCCCCTGTTAAAGGGTCGTGCAACCCCCAAACGGGTCGCGACCCACAGGTTGAGAACCACTGGTCTAAGCCAATGGCCCAAATTGTCTCTATATGGCCCTTGAGAAAAGCAGATTTCTGTCTTGATGTTCTACTTATTTTGAAAGACTATCAAATTCGGACGTTTCCAAATAAGTTGTGTTTAATGCCATTCCTCCACCCCCCACCCCAACCCCCCCCCCAAAAAAAAACCGGCTGCCACACACACACACACACTTCGCCATATGTGTGCACTACACCATTTGTGTGCACTACGCAATTTGTGTGCACTACGCCATTTGTGTGCACTACGCCATTTGTGTGCACTACACCATTTGTGTGCACTACACCATTTGTGTGCACTACACCATTTGTGTGCACTACACCATTTGTGTGCACTACACCATTTGTGTGCACTACACCATTTGTGTGCACTACACATTGTTTAGTTTGATCTGATTCAGCTTTAAAATGGCCAGTGTTTATGATAACATTGATGTACAAAGCTCTAGTGTTGCGTTGTCTTCTAACGCAGCATGTAGTGGGACTAGTGGGACCAAGGTAAACGAAAGTTTTCATGAAGAAATGTAAGGTGTATGAACATGAATCGGAGGTGGGTGTGTGTGTGGGGGGGGGTTGTGGTGTGGGAGGAGAGGGGCAGCAGCTGAGAGAGTTGGGTGTCTTCAGAAACTGGAGACGAGCCAAAAGATGCACTTGAGAAGCAGGCACTAAGGGAACCAACTCACGTTTGTTATCTACCCGTGGCCATCTGCACGCGGCTCGTGTTTCAGAGAATTGTGGGACTTTAAGGTAGACAAATATTGGAGGGTCGCAGTTAGAACGAGAAATTCTTCTTAATATTTTTACATTGAAGGTTTGACCTACTTCTCGGTTTTGGAATATAACAAGCTAGCAACCACTTGAGATGGAAGTGGTTGTTAGACTCTCGGTTGGAACCAGCGGTCCACACAAAATAGGCAAAATTCTAAAATCCATTTGCAGTGACTATGGGTAAACATTTAACGAATGCTTAGAAAATTCTTCCACCAGATTCAATGTAAGTGACATAGAAAATTCTTCCACCAGATTCAAACTAAGTGACATAGAAAATTCTTCCACCAGGTTCAAACTAAGGGACATAGAAAATTCTTCCACCAGATTCAAACTAAGTGACATAGAAAATTCTTCCACAAGATTCAAACTAAGTGACATAGAAAATTCTTCCACCAGATTCAAACTAAGTGACATAGAAAATTCTTCCACAAGATTCAAACTAAGGGACATAGAAAATTGTTCCACCAGATTCAAACTAAGTGACATAGAAAATTCTTCCACAAGATTCAAACTAAGGGACATAGAAAATTCTTCCACCAGATTCAAACTAAGTGACATAGAAAATTCTTCCACCAAATTCAAACCAAATGACATAGAAAACTCTTCCACCAGATTCAAACTAAGTGACATAGAAAATTCTTCCACCAGATTCAAACTAAGTGACATAGAAAATTCTTCCACCAGATTCAAACTAAGTGACAGAAAATTCTTCCACTAGATTCAAACTAAGTGACATAGAAAATTCTTCCACCAGATTCAAACTAAGTGACATAGAAAATTCTTCCACAAGATTCAAACTAAGTGACATAGAAAATTCTTCCACCAGATTCAAACTAAGTGACATAGAAAATTTTTCCACAAGATTCAAACTAAGGGACATAGAAAATTGTTCCACCAGATTCAAACTAAGTGACATAGAAAATTCTTCCACAAGATTCAAACTAAGGGACATTGAAATTTCTTCCACCAGATTCAAACTAAGTGACATAGAAAATTATTCCACCAAATTCAAACCAAAAATTCATAGAAAACTCTTCCACCAGATTCAAACTAAGTGACATAGAAAATTCTTCCACCAGATTCAAACTAAGTGACATAGAAAATTCTTCCACCAGATTCAAACTAAGAGACATAGAAAATTCTTCCACCAGATTCAAACTAAGTGACATAGAAAATTCTTCCACCAGATTCAAACTAAGGGACATAGAAAATTCTTCCACCAGATTCAAACTAAGGGACATAGAAAATTCTTCCACCAGATTAAACTAAGGGACATAGAAAATCCTTCCACCAGATTCAAACTAAGGGACATAGAAAATTCTTCCACCAGATTCAAACTAAGGGACATAGAAAATTCTTCCACAAGATTCAAACTAAGGGACATAGAAAATTCTTCCACAAGATTCAAACTAAGTGACATAGTAAATTGTGCAGTTTTTCAAGACTTGAAACTATTTGAAATAGAAATGTTTAAAAACAGCTTCTGTTTGAAATCGCAGTCTTATGACGCAGCTACACACCTAATTAAACTTGCACACACCCACACACCTAATTAAACTTGCACACAGCCACACACCTAATTAAACTTGCACACAGCCACACACATAAGGCAACTTGCACGCATCCACACACATAAAGCAAATTGCACTTAATACTTGCGGCCTTGTATCTTGTACTTGAAAATGCTTATTTACAAATTTAAGATAATCAGGTCCTTGGATCTATCGCTTTACTGGTCCTAAATATGGAGTACAAGACTAGGCAGCGAAACCAAATGACCAACGAAAAGAACTGGATAAAAAGACAACACAGACTGGCCAGAAAGAGACAGAGAGATTTAAGAATCCAATGCTGCAAGGATCAGTTCCAAAATGAGTGGGTTGTATTGAACCTGCCTTATGTAGCACATCGATGGCCACCATGACGTCAGCGTTCCTAGGTGACACGTGGGTCAGGTCTGCTCCACTGGGCGTGTGAGTGACCCAATCGGCCCAGCACACACGTGTGCTTCTTTTTAAACAAATAAAGTTCAGTGAGGTGTGAAGTGTGACCATCAGTGGGCTGTGACGTGTGACCATCAGTGGGCTGTGAAGTGTGACCATCAGTGGACTGTGACGTGTGACCAACAGTGGGCTGTGAAGTGTGACCATCAGTGGGGTGTGACGTGTGACCATCAGTGGGCTGTGACGTGTGACCATCAGTGGGCTGTGACGTGTGACCATCAGTGGGCTGTGACGTGTGACCCTCAGTGGGGTGTGACGTGTGACCATCAGTGGGCTGTGACGTGTGACCATCAGTGGGCTGTGAAGTGTGACCATCAGTGGGCTGTGACGTGTGACCATCAGTGGGCTGTGACGTGTGACCATCAGTGGGCTGTGAAGTGTGACCATCAGTGGGCTGTGAAGTGTGACCATCAGTGGGCTGTGACGTGTGACCATCAGTGGGCTGTGAAGTGTGACCATCAGTGGGGTGTGAAGTGTAATCATCAGTGGGGTGTGAAGTGTGACCATCAGTGGGGTGTGAAGTGTGACCATCAGTGGGGTGTGAAGTGTGACCATCAGTGGGGTGTGAAGTGTGACCATCAGTGGGGTGTGAAGTGTGACCATCAGTGGGCTGTGAAGTTTGACCATCAGTGGGGTGTGAAGTGTGAACATCAGTTTTAAGTGAACAGTCGAGGACTTTAGTGGTGACGCTAATCCATGCTAACTTTTCTGTCCTCATCTTGTTTCAGGACTATGTAGAGACCACGATGAACGAACTGCTTGGCTGGTACGGCCTACCCAAGATGGACAAATCTGACACACCAAGTGTTTCTTTGGAAACCTATCCATCCGCTATAAAGGATCACACATCCCGTCTACCGGACCACACATCCCGTCTACCGGACCACACATCCCGTCTACCGGACCACACATCCCGTCTACCGGACCACACATCCCGTCTACCGGACATCACATCCCGTCTACTGGATAACACATCCTGTTCTGACAACGGTTTGCCATTGCCTCCCCGTTCACAGTCGGGCGTTCCAGGGACCGAAGCGTCCTCAAAGTCAAAACTGTCCAAGGACGAGGAAAGTAACCGGACGGTTGACAAAAAACAGTCCGAGGTCTTTGCCGCAGCAGGCAAGCTTCCCAACGACACCAACAACAACAGCAGCAGCTGTGGGGCTGACGACGAGGATGAAGACGAGATGGACGATTACGACAACGACGGCCTGGGGGATGATACCTGTGACGACATGGATGACCTCAGAGACTCGGCCAGTGTCGGAAGTGACGTCAGCGGTTTGGTATCGCCTGCCTTGATTGGCGGAGGTAAGTAAGCTGTCTTGTCATCATGTTGGAATTAGTCAAATACAACACATTGTTAGACGGTATGGTTATAACGGTGAAATCTGTGTTATAGTTGGCTCCCCGACGAAACAATACGTCATTAAAGAATGATCTAACAGTATGCAAAGAAAAAACCCTACCAATGCTAGTGATACTAAAACGTAATTGTATGAGATATATTTATATATATATTTATATGTATTTAAATATATATATATATATATTGTATATATATATATATATATATATGCATTTCGATACAAATACAAATATTTGACGACAGAGTGCAAAAAATGTAACAGCTTACATCAAGTGGACAAAAGGTGTATTCCTAAAAATAGACATATTAATTTAAATAGACACAATGATATAAACGTACTCAAGGTATATAAATTATTGGCAAGTCTATCTGCTAATAAACCTGTCGGGCTTTATATATGAATTAAATCCGAACGTTCTAGCAGAGAAAAATCTAGACATTGCGCCACCTATGGGCATTCTTGAGAACAAATGGAACGCATTCGAATGGAAACCAACTTTTCCACAGCTAGGACAGGGGCGGACAAGGAGAAGGTGAAAACACATTCGCTCGGTGACGTCAATTTCAGGGTTAAACCAAAAAACCTGAAAACGATATGGCTAAAAATAACTCAATGTTGAAGTTTGAAATAATAATAAGGATACAGTTTTGGATCAATCAAGCTTTTCACTGACTGGCAACCTAAAGATTTTGAGTAAAGCCTTTGTTAAGATCAGGCGCCATTTTGAAATGTGTTATCGTCTGGTCTCTAGTTTACAAATGGAGTGGGAGTTGCGGGGTCTTTACACTCTTGTATGGTTGTGGACGTGACGGTACTTTTGCAATAGTTTAGTTATTTACGTATGGGATTCTACCTAGCATCCAGTTCTCTACCTAGCGTCCAGTTCTCTACCTAGCGTCCAGTTCTCTACCTAGCGTCCAGTTCTCTACCTAGCGTCCAGTTCTCTACCTAGCGTCCAGTTCTCTACCTAGCGTCCAGTTCTCTACCTAGGGTCCAGTTCTCTACCTAGCGTCCAGTCCTCTACCTAGCGTCCAGTCCTCTACCTAGCGTCCAGTTCTCTACCTAGCGTCCAGTCCTCTACCTAGCGTCCAGTCCTCTACCTAGCGTCCAGTTCTCTACCTAGCGTCCAGTTCTCTACCTAGCGTCCAGTTCTCTACCTAGCGTCCAGTTCTCTACCTAGCGTCCAGTTCTCTACCTAGCGTCCAGTTCTCTACCTAGTGTCCAGTTCTCTACCTAGCGCCCAGTTCTCTACCTAGCGCCCAGTTATCTACCTAGCGTCCAGTTCTCTACCTAGCGCCCAGTTCTCTACCTAGCGCCCAGTTTTCTACCTAGGGTCCGCCTAGCGTCCAGTTCTCTACCTAGCGCCCAGTTCTCTACCTAGCGCCCATTTCTCTACCAAGGGTCCAGTTCTCTACCTAGCGTCCAGTTCTCTACCTAGCGTCCAGTTCTCTACCTAGCGTCCAGTTCTCTACCTAGCGTCCAGTTCTCTACCTAGCGCCCAGTTCTCTACCTAGGGTCCAGTTCTCTACCTAGCGTCCAGTTCTCTACCTAGCGTCCAGTTCTCTACCTAGCGTCAAGTTCTGTGAGTGCCACAAATAAATTTTATTACAATTTTTAAAAAAATGTGATTATTATTTTTTTTTAACACGATGGCAAAACAAGGAAATTTACCACTGACCTACACTGTACCATTTGAAATGGTCCGGTCAGGAGATGATCCGGTCAGGAGATGGTCCGGTCAGGAGATGGTCCGGTCAGGAGATGTTCTGGTCAGGAGATGGTCGGATCACGAGATAGCAAGAAAGACGCATCATTTCAACTTGCCCTACTTGAGATTGCAAGAAAACCTCACCATTTCAAATTGTCCAGACATGAAATAACACACTCACTAACACATCACCATATCAGCTCGACCAGAGCTGAGATAGCAGACCCAATAACACCTCAACATTTCAACTTGTCCAGACAAGTGGTTGCGGGCCCCAAAAAAAGATGCCAGAAGCGAAAGAGGCACCTCCCATGTCGCCATCTAGACTGGCTCTTATTACGCCAGACACTGTTTGATTCATGTGACCCGTCCAAGACCAGACTCCATACGTGGATAAAAAAATAAGATTCAATGTCGATACTTTTCACACTGAAACCGTATACGATACAAAGCTGTAATCGTAATTATAATGAGTAAATTGATACGGTGTTAGATTTAGAGGTATCGATATTCGGGACATCCGGAAGAAATCGTTAGCCTCCCTAAAAATATGTCGATTACTTGATGGGTTGGGATCTCGGGTATTTCAACACAGCGAGAAACACGATAGCGTCAATGTGCGCGCGCATTCTATCCATGCCTAGAGGTGACTTCCGGGCAGGTGTCACGTGATGGATAGTTGTTCCGGAAATCCGTTTTCTGAACGCGGAGATTGGAATGTTGGGTAACGTCTTCTGTTACGAGTTGTGGCAAGATGCTGGAATTCGGACTTTAGGAGAGGGGGGGGGGGGGCTGGGGGGGGCGGGTGTGCTGCGACCACTGGGTCCTACAAGATACACTTCTTCAGCATTCGTGATAACTAGAGTAAACTTGTCAAGGATTATTTTCTGAAATTTTATACTAAATTGTTTGTGTAATAAACTAATAAATACATACTTGTAATGAGTGCTTGAAATACTTGATATGATTACTTGAGACACTTGATATGAGTACTTTAGACACTTATATGAGTACTATAGATACGTGATGATTACTTTAGATATTTGATATCAGTACTTTAGATACTTGTAATAAGTACTTTAGATACTTGTAATGATTACTTCAGAAACGTGTGATGAGTACTTTAGATATTTTTCATAATTACTTTAGGTACTTGTATGAGTACATTGGATACATGTAACAAGTAATTTAAAAATGTGTAAAAAGTACTTTCAATAGAGGCATAGTATGTGAAAGATAACTTGTCTTTGATGTAATCGTAACTTTCTTACGAATCTCGTCAATAGATGTTCATACAAACACATAGACTAGTACAAATGTTCATAAAAACACATAGACTGGTACAAATGTTCATACAAACACATAGACTAGTACAAATTTTCATACAAACACATAGACTAGCATAAATGTTCATACAAACACATAGACTAGTACAAATGTTCATACAAACACATAGACTAGTACAAATGTTCATAACAACAAATAGACTAGTACAACTGTTCATAAAAACACATAGACTAGTGCAAATGTTCATATAAACACATAGACTAGTACAAATGTTCATACAAACACATAGACTAGTACAAATGTTCAAACAAACACATAGACTAGTACAAATGTTCATACAAACACATAGACTAGTACAAATGTTCATAAAAACACATAGACTAGTACAAATGTTCATACAAACACATAGACTAGTACAAATGTTCATACAAACACATAGACTTGTACAAATGTTCATACAAACAGATAGACTAGTACAAATGTTCATACAAACACATAGACTAGTACAAATGTTCATACAAACACATAGACTAGTACAAATGTTCATACAAACACATAGACTTGTACAAATGTTCATACAAACACATAGACTTGTACAAATGTTCATACAAACACATAGACTAGTACAAATGTTCATACAAACACATAGACTAGTACACATATTCATACAGACACATGGATTTAAAAAAATGTTCATACAAAGAAATAGACTAGAAACTCTGCTTATCCAATCACAGATTAGAACAAATGTTTTTAAAAAACACTTATCCAATGTACTGCATTACCACTTTACATTACCTACCAATGTGCAGCATTACCACTTTACATTACCTACCAATGTGCAGCATTACCACTTTACATTACCTACCAATGTGCAGCATTACCACTTTACATTACCTACCAATGTGCAGCATTACCACTTTACATTACCTACCAATGTGCAGCATTACCACTTTACATTACCTACCAATGTGCAGCATTACCACTTTACATTACCTACCAATGTGCAGCATTACCACTTTACATTACCTACCAATGTGCAGCATTACCACTTTACATTACCTACCAATGTGCAGCATTACCACTTTACATTACCTACCAATGTGCAGCATTACCACTTTACATTACCTACCAATGTGCAGCATTACCACTTTACATTACCTACCAATGTGCAGCATTACCACTTTACATTACCTACCAATGTACTGCATTACCACTTTGCATTACCAATCATGTCCAGCATTACTACCTTACATTAACAACCAATGTCCAGCATTACCAATCATGTCCAGCATTACCACCTTACATTAACAACCAATGTACAACATTGTCACGTTACATTACCAACTGGTGTCCAGTTCCATGAAATATGAATATGCTACGTCAGATGATTCCACATATCTACTTGTTAATTTCTGTCCATAAATTCGCTTTCTCTCTTAAATAATTTAACGTTTCTGGGTCGGGAACTATTGTTATATCCTTTTTCAGGTCAATTGCTCCAACTCCTGTATGTGACGTCACAGATGGACTATTATTCATAATGATTAATAAAAACTGAAATAGTATACCTCAAGCATGCTTTAAATTCAATTTTTGAATTTCCAGTTAAAAAAATGTCCTTCAAGATTGTATGGAAATCTACTTTGTGGACACGCCCACTGGATGACTGCATTGTTAAGTGTATTATCACAAAGCGTTTCGACTGGGGTTCATGTCCCACCTAAACAAGGTTCAGGCCCCATCTAAACAGGGTTTATGTCCCACCTTAACGGGACTCAGATGCCACATAAACGGGGTCCATGCCCCACCTAAACAGGGTTCATGCCCCATGTAAATGGGGTCCATGTCCCACCTTAACAGGGTTCATGCCCCACCTAAATGGGGTCCATGCCCCACCTTAACAGGGTTCATGCCCCACCTAAATGGGGTCCATGCCCCACCTTAACGAGACTCAGGTCCCACCTAAACGGGGTTCATGCTCCACATAAACGAAGCTCATGCCCCACATAAATTGGGTTCATGTCCCACCTAACCCAAGACATACAAAATCTTGGATGCCAGCTCAACTTAGAGACAGAACCCCTGAGTCCATACCTCCGCTTAGCTGCATGGAGAGGAAGGACGTGTTCACATGCAACCAGCTTCTACTACATCAACAAAGCATTATGAAATCGTATAGGATAGGTCTCTTACCGTAAATTGATATGTTAGGTCTCCAAGAGTTTCTTTATATGTTAGATCTTACAGCTACTTGATATGTCTCTACGAGTTTCTTTAAATGTTAGATCTTACAGCTACTTGATATGTCTCTATGAGTTTCTTGATATGTTAGCTCTTACAGTTACTTGATATTTCTCTAAGAGTTTCTTGATATGTTAGCTCTTACAGTTACTTGAGATGTCTCTAGGAGTTTCTTGATATGTTAGATCTTACAGTTACTTAATATGTCTCTAAGAGTATTTTGATATGTAAGGGGTCTAAGAGTTTCTTGATATGTTAGGTCTTATTACTTTCTCGATACATTTCCGAAATTCTCTAGAAATGACTGATCCAATGTGTACACGTGGGACATGTGATATTTCTTATCTTTTATAATATACTGGCACGGGTATTCCATGTGTACACCTGTTAAAAGGGATGTTCTTAGTTCTACGACAATTATATAATGACAATGGCATGGCTATCCCATGAGTTTATCTTAAAACTGAGACAGGTGATATTCATGAGTCTATCCCATGAGCACACCTGAGACAGGAGATATTTCAGACGGCTTCATGTGATCAAGCGTTTATATTTGGAATCTTTATAAATTTGTAATGCCATCAGAAGGAGTCACAGTTCTGTGCAACATCAATCTTTCAAAGTCTATATGTTAACATTGTGTTGGGTCTGTGGGCCATCAATCTTTCAAAATCTATATGTTAACATTGTGTTGGGTCTAGGGGCCACCAATCTTTCAAAGTCTATATGTTAACATTATGTTGAGTCTGTGGAATATCAATCTTTCAAAGTCTATATGATAACATTGTGTTGGGTCTGGGGGCCATCAATCTTTCAAAGTCTATATGTTAACATTGTGTTGGGTCTGTGGGGCATCAATCTTTCAAAGTCTATATGTTAACATTGTGTTGGGTCTGTGGGCCATCAATCTTTCAAAGTCTATATGTTAACATTGTGTTGGGTCTGTGGGCCATCAATCTTTCAAAGTCTATGTGTTAACATTGTGTTGGGTCTGTGGGCCATCAATCTTTCAAAGTCTATATGTTAACATTGTGTTGGGTCTGGGGGCCATCAATCTTTCAAAGTCTATATGTTAACATTGTGTTGGGTCTGTGGGCCATCAATCTTTCAAAGTCTATATGTTAACATTGTGTTGGGTCTGTGGGCAATCAATCTTTCAAAGTCTATATGTTAACATTGTGTTGGGTCTGTGGAACATCAATCTTTCAAAGTCTATATGTTAACATTGTGTTGGGTCTGGGGGCCATCAATCTTTCAAAGTGTATATGTTACCTTCGTGTTGGGTCTGGGGATCATCAATCTTTCAAAGTCTATATGTTAACATTGTGTTGGGTCTGGGGGCTATCAATCTTTCAAAGTCTATATGTTAACATTGTGTTGGGTCTGTGGGCCATCAATCTTTCAAAGTCTATATGTTAACATTGTGTTGGGTCTGTGGAACATCAATCTTTCAAGGTCTATATGTTAACATTGTTTTGGGTCTGTGGAACATCAATCCGTCAAAGTCTATATGTTAACTTCGTGTTTGGTCTGGGGATCATCAATCTTTCAAAGTCTGTATGTTACATTCGTGTTGGGTCTGGGGATCATCAATCTTTCAAAGGCCATATGTTAACATTGTGTTGGGTCTGGGGGCCATCAATCTTTCAAAGTCTATATGTTAACATTGTGTTGGGTCTGGGGGCCATCAATCTTTCAAAGTCTATATGTTAACATTGTGTTGGGTCTGGGGGCCACCAATCTTTCAAAGTCTATATGTTAACATTGTGTTTGGTCTGGGGGCCACCAATCTTTCAAAGTCTATATGTTAACATTGTGTTAGGTCTGGGGGCCATCAATCTTTCAAAGTCCATATGTTAACATTGTGTTGGGTCTGGGGATCAACAATCTTTCAAAGTCTGTTTGTTACATTCGTGTTGGGTCTGGGGATCATCAATCTTTCAAAGTCCATATGTTAACATTGTGTTGGGTCTGGGGATCATCAATCTTTCAAAGTCCATATGTTAACATTGTGTTGGGTCTGGGGGCCATCAATCTTTCAAAGTCTATATGTTAACATTGTGTTGGGTCTGTGGAACATCAATGTTTCAAAGTCCATATGTTAACATTGTGTTGGGTCTGGGGGCCATCAATCTTTCAAAGTCTATATGTTAACATTGTGTTGGGTCTGGGGGCCACCAATCTTTCAAAGTCTATATGTTAACATTGTGTTGGGTCTGGGGGCCATCAATCTTTCAAAGTCTATATGTTAACATTGTGTTGGGTCTGGGGATCATCAATCTTTCAAAGTCTATATGTTACATTCGTGTTGGGTCTGGGGATCATCAATCTTTCAAAGTCTGTATGTTACATTCGTGTTGGGTCTGGGGATCATCAATCTTTCAAAGTCCATATGTTAACATTGTGTTGGGTCTGGGGGCCATCAATCTTTCAAAGTCTATATGTTAACATTGTGTTGGGTCTGTGGAACATCAATCTTTCAAAGTCCATATGTTAACATTGTGTTGGGTCTGGGGGCCATCAATCTTTCAAAGTCTATATGTTAACATTGTGTTGGGTTGGGGGCCACCAATCTTTCAAAGTCTATATGTTAACATTGTGTTGGGTCTGGGGGCCATCAATCTTTCAAATTCTATATGTTAACATTGTGTTGGGTCTGGGGATCATCAATCTTTCAAATTCTGTATGTTACATTCGTGTTGGGTCTGGGGATCATCAATCTTTCAAAGTCCATATGTTAACATTGTGTTGGGTCTGTGGAACATCAATCTTTCAAAATCTATATGTTAACATTGTGTTGGGTCTGTGGAACATCAATCTTTCAAAGTCTATATGTTAACATTGTGTTGGGTCTGGCGGCCATCAATCTTTCAAAGTCTATATGTTAACATTGTGTTGGGTCTGGGGGCCACCAATCTTTCAAAGTCTATATGTTAACATCTTGTTGGGTCTGTGGAACATCAATCTTTCAAATTCTATATGTTAACATTGTGTTGAGTCTGGGGGCCATCAATCTTTCAAAGTCTATATGTTAACATTGTGTTGGGTTGGGGGCCACCAATCTTTCAAAGTCTATATGTTAACATTGTGTTGGGTCTGGGGGCCATCAATCTTTCAAATTCTATATGTTAACATTGTGTTGGGTCTGGGGATCATCAATCTTTCAAAGTCTGTATGTTACATTCGTGTTGGGTCTGGGGATCATCAATCTTTCAAAGTCCATATGTTAACATTGTGTTGGGTCTGTGGAACATCAATCTTTCAAAATCTATATGTTAACATTGTGTTGGGTCGGGGGGGCCATCAATCTTTCAAAGTCTATATGTTAACATTGTGTTGGGTCTGTGGAACATCAATCTTTCAAAGTCTATATGTTAACATTGTGTTGGGTCTGGGGACCACCAATCTTTCAAAGTCTATATGTTAACATCTTGTTGGGTCTGTGGAACATCAATCTTTCAAAGTCTATATGTTAACATTGTGTTGAGTCTGGGGGCCATCAATCTTTCAAAGTCTATATGTTAACATTGTGTTGGGTCTGGGGGCCATCAATCTTTCAAAGTCTATATGTTAACATTGTGTTGGGTCTGGGGGCCATCAGAGGAAAGACTGGCGCTCAAGGTCACGGCCGCTCGTAGAGACATACACACATGTGCAGAGGAAAGACTGGCGCTCAAGGTCACGGCTGCTCGTAGAGACATACAAACATGTGCAGAGGAAAGACTGGCGCTCAAGGTCACGGCCGCTCGTAGAGACATACACACATGTGCAGAGGAAAGACTGGCGCTCAAAGTCACGGACGCGCGTAGAGACATACACACATGTGCAGAGCAAAGACTTGCGCGCAAGGTCACGGCCGCTCGTAGGGACATACACACATGTGCGGAGAAAAGACTGGCGCTCAAAGTCACGGACGCGCGTAGAGACATACACACATGTGCAGAGCAAAGACTGGCGCGCAAGGTCACGGCCGCTCGTAGGGACATACACACATGTGCAGAGCAAAGACTGGCGCTCAAGGTCACAGCCGTTCGTAGACACATACGCACTTGCGACACAGCCACCACTGCTATAGTACCGAACCTACGGCCATATCTCCAGCTCCAATCTATACCGTGGTCACGTGAAACCATCGGGGACAGAGTGCGGGCCCCGCGGAGGGATATTACATGATCCCACGCCATTTTGTAACCCTAGACGCTCGCGGCAAACACGGGACTATGGTAAACATCATGCCAGGAAGGAGAACGAGGAGGACCTGGTGTCCGGTGACGACATCGGACCCGCTGGAAAATGATGGTCTGTTGATAGATCAGACCGATGGATCTTAACACATGTAGGGTTTGAACCCGGTGGGTTTCGTCTTCGTCGGCGGTGGGAAGGGGGGGGGGGTCTTAAAACAGACACCGACGTTTGTGTCGGAAGTTAGCGTATGACGTCATCGTTCTTATCCATGACTGGGGAAGTATGCGAAAGTAGGAAGAGGTTTTTCTTTCTTTCCGAAAATGTATCTGTTAAATTTGAGAAGGTGACATTTTAAGTAGCTTTGGCTACACGATAGAGCTTTATGCTCTAACTTTACGATCCTCTGCTCCAACTGTATGATCCACTGCACTTATTTTATGATTCACTGCTCTAACTGTATGACCCACAGCTGTAGCTTGATGGACCACTGCTCTTACTCTATGATGCACTGCTCTTACTTTTTGATCCACTGCGCTTAGTTTATGATTAACTGCTCTGACTGTATGAAGCACTGCTCTAACTTTATGACCCATTGCTCTAACGTTATGATGGCTCAACTCCGACTCGCTTCCTGTTCTCGAATCGGGCTTAACTTTGTAAACGATCCCACCTAAATACAAACCTCCATGATCGGAAGGTCGCCAGTAGCCTCCACTGACCCTTCAGTGACGTCTGATGATATCCTCAGGAACATATAAGCGGCAGTGCCGTCGGGTTTTCTGAACAGCTTTTCCTCACGCAGGGTGACTGGTTCCCCGATAACAGTCAAAGATGAGAAACATAATTTGACCACATAAAGGTAACCACAGACCTTTGGCGAGTCAGATTTCATTAACGCCACATGCCCTTTTAGTCATATGTTTCAAGACACTTCCCGATCTCCAATTATATCTTTCCCAGACTAAAAAGTATTTTTTTTTTTAAATATACTCAAAAATAATTTTTAAACAAACACATGAATTTCTAAAAATGTCCGAAAGTTATAAGATAAATGTTTACCAAAACGTCAGAGATGTCATATGACATAATTTTGTATGATTATTGATGTTCATATTTCTAAAGTTGAATTTTGCTCAAATGTCTAAAGTTTTATGTTTAATGGTGCCAATATTTCTAATGTTGTATGTGGCTCAAGTTGTGAGTAGTGGCTCACGTGACTTTAGTTGTATATTGGAACGTGCCCATATGTTTAATGTTTTATGTTGAATGATAATCACATCTCAATTGTTGCATGTTGAATGATAATCACATGTCAATTGTTGTATGTTGAATGATAATCACATCTCAATTGTTGTATGTTGAATGATAATCACATCTCAATTGTTGTATGTTGAATGATAATCACATCTCAATTGTTGTATGTTGAATGATAATCACATATCAATTGTTGTATGTTGAATGATAATCACATCTCAATTGTTGTATGTTGAATGATAATCACATGTCTAATGTTATAGGTTTAATTGTGCTCTTAATTCTAATGTTCTTTATTGACTGGTGCACATATGTCTAAGATTGTATTTTGAGCGGTCTCTTATGACAAATGCTGTGTGTTCAAAGGTGCACATGTCGTCCTGTTGTGTCTGTCATGCCTAAGAAAAAAAACCGATGAATTTGAGACAAACAAGAAGAGAACGTAGCAGACACGACGAGACTTCCTCATGCATATTCATGAGACACGGGCAGACAAGCCTGGTCTTGTGTAGATAATTGGTCTGTCTAGGACGGGGAGGAAAGCCGTGCAACCCGACCCTCGGGCTGTGCATTCGATATCAGAATCTTGCAGGCGATACTGGAATCGCTCAATCTCGGGTTTCATGTCGTCTGCGTCGACATAGAAAGTAGTTGAATGTTTCACCATAATAATTGTAGGCACCGCGACCACAGACACCTGTGACCTTCAGTTTCTTAGGCACCGCGACCACAGACCACAGACCACAGACCACAGACACCTGTGACCTTCAGTTTCTTTTTGTACTTTTTTTTTTTTTAAAAACTTTTTGTTTGTTTTATTTTGTTCTCTCTGTTCGTCACCGCGACCACAGACCACAGACCACAGACCACAGACACCTGTGACCTTCAGTTTCTTTTTGTACTTTTTTTTTTTTTAAAAACTTTTTGTTTGTTTTATTTTGTTCGCGCTGTTCGTCTGTGTTGATGTCAGCTGATGTTTTAAGAGAGATGACTTAACAATTTCGAAATGAGCCAATTTAGCAGGCAAGCGAAGATTTCAACAGTATCAGAAACAAGATAGACAAGAGTGACACCGTGTTGTCAGTGACACCATGTTGGAGGAAGGTCATTGCGCCAACATCTGTCGTCAGTGACACCATGTCGTCGGTGGCATCATGTCGTCAGTAGCATCATTTTGGAGGTGGGGGGTGTCACTGCCAACGTGTGTCAGTCAGTGTCAGAAGATGTTAATGAATGTGTCTGACACTGTGACTCACATGTGCTGATATTTGCACGGCTTACTCACCTCGTTAATCGTGTTGTACTATCTATAGCCTCTTTTTGGAAATCTTCAAATGGTCGTTAATAAAGACAGGAAGTTGGCACCTGGACAAAACGCATTATTTTTCAAACTTATCATCTGACAAACGTATTATCTATCAAACTTATTATCTGACGCACGTATTATCTGTCAAACTTACTATCTGACAAGTTGTTGTATGATTAGGTAGATCTTATAATCACTTCATTTCTACCAGGCAGTTATGTTGGCGTACGCAATCAAAACTAGGTCTGTCATAGTAGAGGTTTTGGATCAATGTATTCTCTATAGTCTACAGGATGTCGGCAACCAAGGGAAGGATTATAGGCACAGAGAAGTGCAAACATAACAAACAAACAAGCAAACTCAGAGAAGTCCAAACACGACAGACAAACAAGCAAACTCAGAGAAGTCCAAACATGACAGACAAACATGCAAACTCAGAGAAGTCCAAACATGATAGACAGACAAGCAAACTCAGAGAAGTCCAAACACGACAGACAAACAGGCAAACTCAGAGAAGTCCAAACACGACAGACAAACAAGCAAACTCAGAGAAGTCAAAACACAACAGACAAACAAGCAAACTCAGAGAAGTCCAAACACGACAGACAAACAAGCAAACTCAGAGAAGTCCAAACATGACAGACAGACAAGCAAACTCAGAGAAGTCCAAACACGACAGACAAACAAGCAAACTCAGAGAAGTCAAAACACAACAGACAAACAAGCAAACTCAGAGAAGTCCAAACACGATAGACAAACAAGCAAACTCATAGAAGTCCAAACACGACAGACAAACAAGCAAACTCAGAGAAGTCAAAACACAACAGACAAACAAGTAAACTCAGAGAAGTCCAAACACGACAGACAAACAAGCAAACTCAGAGAAGTCCAAACATGACAGACAGACAAGCAAACTCAGAGAAGTCCAAACACGACAGACAAACAAGCAAACTCAGAGAAGTCCAAACATGACAGACAGACAAGCAAACTCAGAGAAGTGCAAACTCAGAGAAGTCCAAACATGACAGACAGACAAGCAAACTCAGAGAAGTCCAAACACGACAGACAAACAAGCAAACTCAGAGAAGTCCAAACATGACAGACAGACAAGCAAACTCAGAGAAGTCCAAACACGACAGACAAACAAGCAAACTCAGAGAAGCCCAAACACGACAGACAAACAAGCAAACTCAGAGAAGTCCAAACACGAGAGACAAACAAGCAAACTCAGAGAAGTCCAAACACGACAGACAAACAAGCAAACTCAGAGAAGTCCAAACACGATAGACAAACAAACAAACTCAGAGAAGTCCAAACACTACAGACAAAAAAGCAAACTCAGAGAAGTTTAGTGTAGTTACCTTATGGAGATAAGTCTATTATATGCAATATAAGTTCCGGATTACTTAACACCTTAAGATTTAGTACTTCCTGTTCGAAGCACTTCCCAAGAGAACTTAAGCACTGCTTGAAGAGATTACCAATATTCTCATCACAAATGCTCTCAACACCATTACTCTCATCCCCAATACTCTCAACACCATTGCTCTCATTACCAATACTTTCATCACAAATACCCTCAACACCAATACTCTCAACCCCAATACTCTCATCACCAATACTTTCATCACCAATACTTTCATAACCAATACCCTCAACACCATTACTCTCACTACTAATATTCTCTTCACCAAAGATCTCATCACCAATACTCTCATCACCAATACTTTCATCACAAATACTCTCACACCCCATTCTCTCATTATCAATATTCTTTTCGCCAATGAAGTCAACACCAATGCTCTCATCACCAATACCCTCAACACCAATGCTCCCATCACCAATGCTCCCATCACCAATGCTCCCATCACCAATGCTCCCATCACCAATGCTCCCATCACCAATGCTCCCATTATCAATGCTCTCATCTCACAAGCCAAACAAGAGTTTAACTTTAAGGGTTGGGGGTGGTGGGTAATCCCCGGGCGGAATTTCATCTATATATTAAGGGGGGTATATTTTGTGTTACCTTGCTAATTTTTTAATGGGAGCTGCAAAAACCTTGACCCGCCTAGGGTGGCATTTACCCTGGATACGCCACTGATTGGGGTGCATTATTTGAACCGCTAGCCTATGTGTGGGGTGTGTTAATTGAAAGGTTGGCGTAAGTGTGTGTGTGTATGTGGTTGGTATGGGAGTGGGGCAGTGATCCTACAACAGGGAAGCAACGCACAGTGATCGCTTGCTGACACTGTCCCCATTCCGCGTCACGTAAACAGAGACGCCTCAGACGGAAACCGGTGTACGATGACGCATAATTAATTCAATAAAGAAATTCCGAGTCCGCGAGACACCGGTGAATACGCATTTCTTTAGAGGATAATGGATTTTTTTAGAGGATAATGGATTATTTTAGAGGATAATGGATTATTTTAGAGGGTAATGGATTATTTTAGAGGGTAATGGATTATTTTAGAGGGTAATGGATTATTTTATAGGGTAATGGATTATTTATTTCGACATTTTTCACAGTTGCCCATTGTTCTGTCCAGATTTCCCGATCAGTGTTCTACCGATGCTGTAGATAAGACCGCGGGACGGATATGTCGGGATATTTGGTTGACGAGATAGTGATAGCAAACAACTTGGTGGAGGGCGAACATTACCAGGGTAGACACATTATGTAGGTTACAACCTTCAATGGGATATGAACATTACAAAGGTAAATGTTACATTCATTACAGGGGCACCAAACAACCATTACAGGGACACCGTGCAAGCGGTACAAAGCGACAAACAAGCATTGCAAAGGCAACATACAACCATTAAAGGGGCAACATACAACCATTACAGGGGCAACATACAAACATTACAGGGGCAAAATACTACCATTACAGGGGTAACATACAACCATTACAAGTGCAACATACATCCAGTAAAGGAACAACATACAACCATTACAGGGGCAACATACAACCTTTACAGGGGCAAAATACTACCATTACAGGGGCAAACTACTACCATTACAGGGGCAAAATACTACCATTACAGGGGCAAAATACTACCATTACAAGTGCAACATACAACCAGTAAAGGAACAACAACCAACCATTACGGGGGCAACATACACGCATTCGTTGCTTTGTTGCGTATTATGGAGTATGCTTTAAACAATAGCACAAATAACTTGTAGCATCGTAACAGCAATGTACAGCAATGTACAGCAATGTACAGCAAGACCAAACAGAAGATTGCGGGAATGACCTGATACACGACTAAAATCGTGAGTGAATGACCTGATACAAGGCTCTTTAAAGCGTGAGTTATATACCTGATACAGTACTTTATAAAGAATGAGTGAATGACCAGATACACGACTATTTTAAGTGTCCCTGAATGACCTGATACATGCTTATTTAAAGCGTGAGTGAATGACCTGATACAGGTATCTTTAAAGCGTGAGTGAGTGATCTGGACATGACCTTATAAAGCGCTTAGATCAACTCTGCTACTTGAAGCTGTATTCCATTGTGGTCGCCAAAATCGGGCTTTTTTTTTTGAAGAAACTCTCCAACTCTCGGACCCTCCAACTTTCTGACTGTTCATCCCTGGGACCCTCCAACTTTCTGACTGTCCATCCCTGGGACCCTCCAACTTTCTGACTGTCCATCCCTGGGACCCTCCAACTTTCTGACTGTCCATCCCTGGGACCCTCCAACTTTCTGACTGTCCATCCCTGGGACCCTCCAACTTTCTTACCCTACAACCGTCAGGCCCTCCCACTTTCTGACCCTTGGACCCTCCTAATTTATTACTCTCGGACCCTCCAACTCTCCAACTCTCGGACCCTCCAACTTTCTAACTGTCCATCCCTGGGACCCTCCAACTTTCTGATCCTCCAACCGTCAGGCCCTCCAACTTTCTGACTCTTGGACCCTCCAACTCTCTGACTCTTGGACCCTCCAACTTTATGACTCTTGGACCCTCCAACTTTCTGACTCTCGGACCCTCCAACTTTCTGACTCTCGGACCCTCCAACTTTCTGACTCTCGGACCCTGTAACTGTCTGACTCCCCGACTGTCCGACCGCCCAGCTCTCACTCTATGAAGAAAAGTTCGTTATTGTTTTACTCAGAAGGTTGGTTCCATTAAAGCAAAGACCTTTGTTTTGACCCAAATGTTCTAACTTGGAAAATGGAGTTTGAAATCAAATGTGTATTGAAAACGACAATGTATTGACAAAGACAGTATATTGACAAAGACAATGTCTATTGACTATTGCCCGAAAGAAGAGTCTTTAGAAACCAGTGTTTATTGAAAAAGCCTCGAATTTCTCATTATCCCAAGAAATTGTAAGTGGGAACCTAACGAACGAACTCACGTCAGTTCTGGTGAAAGGGAACACTTGTCCTATTACACGCCAGTGCCACGTGACACCTCAGCCTAACTTAAGACTCGTCAGAAGAGAAATGAAACTGCGTTTAAGTAATCTAACCCCACTGTTGGCCCAGATGGAAATGTGGTCAAACACAACTGTTGGCCAAGATGGAAATGTGCTCTAACACAACTGTTGGCCAAGATGGAAATGTGGTCAAACAAAACTGTTGGCCAAGATGGAAATGTGGTCAAACACAACTGTTGGCCAAGATGGAAATGTGGTCAAACACAACTGTTGGCCAAGATGGAAATGTGGTCAAACACAACTGTTGGCCAAGATGGAAATGTGGTCAAACACAACTGTTGGCCAAGATGGAAATGTGGTCAAACACAACTGTTGGCAAAAGATGGAAACGTGCTCTAACACAACTGTTGGCCAAGATTGAAATGTGGTCTTACCAAACTCTCGGCCAATATTAAAGGCATAGACAACCATATTTGTTAGCCAAGATGGCAGATGTGCAATGATGTTGGTTTATTATTTTCATCATTTTTGTAAATGACCTGGTTAGGTTTGTTTAGTCACAATGTTCGATTAAAATAGGTTTTTTTGAACATATTAAAAATACTATTATTAAACTTGTAAGAGGGTTTTAGTGGCTATTAAATATATTTTAGGTTCAAACCTTTTTTTAAAAAAACTTGTAATTGGAAATTCCCATAGAGCACCTTTCGTGATGGAAGCTTTCATCTTATGGGGCTGGCTGAACTTTCAAGTTGTCATTCTAAGTTGTGTATTGAATTTCATGTAGAGAGATTCAAGTAATGCAGAGAACCAAACATTTTTTTTCTATAGCACATTAGACGAATAGTCCAAACATTCAAAGACATACACACTAAAAAACTTCCCTGACACTATTGGACTATTCCTTTAAATTTAAAAAAAAATAATTGACTCAGACTTTCCTTTTATATTTCACAAACGAGTCATTTTTATCCGTCACTTCCTCAAATCTCAAAGACATGCTTTCTCACAGCTCTCCACTTTGTCATCTCAAAGACATGCTTTCTCACATTTCTCCATTTTGTCATCTCAAAAGACATTTTTTCTCACAGATCTCCACTTTGTCATCTCAAAGACATGCTTTCTCACAGCTCTCCACTTTGTCATCTCAAAGACATGCACTCTCACAGCTCTATACTGTGTCATCTTAAAGACATGCTTTCTCACAGCTCTCCACTTTGTCATCTCAAAGACATGCTTTCTCACATTTCTCCATTTTGTCATCTCAAAAGACATTTTTTCTCACAGATCTCCACTTTGTCATCTCAAAGACATGCTTTCTCACAGCTCTCCACTTTGTCATCTCAAAGACATGCTTTCTCACAGATCTCCACTTTGTCATCTCAAAGACATGCTTTCTCACAGCTCTCCACTTTGTCATCTCAAAGACATGCTTTCTCACAGCTCTCCACTTTGTCATCTCAAAGACACGTACTCTCACAGCTCTCCACTTTCCCTATCTCAAAGACACTCACTCTCACAGCTCTCCACTTTCCCCATCTCAAAGACACGTACTCTCACAGCTCTCCAATTTCCCCATCTCAAAGACACGTACTCTCACAGCTCTCCAATTTCCCCATCTCAAAGACACGTACTCTCACAGCTCTCCACTTTCCCCATCTCAAAGACACTCACTCTAACAGCTCTAAATTTTGCCTACTCACACACAGATGATAGTCCAAAGGGACCACTCATCTGGTTAAGTATACGTGACTATATAAATCGTGAGTGAATAGCCTGATACAGGAGTATGAAAACATTAGTGAATAGCTTGATACAGGAGTATATAAAGCATTAGTGAATAGCCTGATACAGGAGTATATAAAGCTTTAGTGAATAGCCTGATACAGGAGTATATAAAGCATTAGTGAATAGCCTGATACAGGAGTATATAAAGCATTAGTGAAAGACCTTGTTCAGGCTTTATTAAGCATTAGTGAATGTTTTGATACAATTAGCAGTTGCTTCACTTTTATTTCTCCCGAAAACCAAGATTTTGGATGGAACTCGACCGGCACTAAAGTTTAACCCGATGAAATGGAATGAAATGGGACAACTTAGACAAGCTTCAACAGCACCGTTTGTTTCGAAGGCACTCGCCCGTCTTAACCACTCTTGTGAACCAAATTTATGGAGCTACTTTCTTAATGGTCTTCGGAAATGAATGGGGGAACATGAAATCTTTGGTGAACAGGAAATCTCTGAATTGGAAATCCATTAACACCGACAGAAGTGAAACTGAAAAAGTTGATAATAATGTAACGCGGAGAAGTTTTCAACATCGATATTTCAGTTTATCCACTAGTGTCATTGATGTTGATGGAAAGACACACAGCATAGCCACTAGTGTCAGTGATGTTGACGGAAAGACACACACCATAGCCACTAGTGTCAGTGATGTTGATGGAAAGACACACAGCATAGCCACTAGTGTCAGTGATGTTGATGGAAAGACACACTGCATAGCCACTAGTGTCAGTGATGTTGATGGAAAGACACACTGCATAGCCACTAGTGTCAGTGATGTAGATGGAAAGACACACTGCATAGCCACTAGTGTCAGTGATGTAGATGGAAAGACACACTGCATAACCGCTAGTGTCAGTGATGTAGATGGAAAGACAAACTGCATAGCCGCTAGTGTCAGTGATGTAGATGGAAAGACACACTGCATAGCCGCTAGTGTCAGTGATGTAGATGTAAAGACACACTGTATAGCCGCTAGTGTCAGTGATGTAGATGGAAAGACACACTGCATAGCCGCTAGTGTCAGGGATATTGATGGAACGCGTCAAACGTTCTGGTCAGTTGTGTGAGTTTACTGGTCAGTTGTGTGAGTTTATTGGTCAGTTGTGTGAGTTTACTGGTCAGTTGTGTGAGTTTATTGGTCAGTTGTGTGAGTTTATTGGTCAGTTGTGTGAGTTTACTGGTCAGTTGTGTGAGTTTACTGGTCAGTTGTGTGAGTATACTGGTCAGTTGTGTGAGTTTACTGGTCAGTTGTGTGAGTTTATTGGTCAGTTGTGCTCGTTTACACTTTGATTGTAATTAAAGGCCAGTTATGGTAGTATACAGGTCAGTTGTGACAAATAACAGGTCAATTGTAAGAGTTTACAGGTGAGTGGTGGCATGTACAGGTTTTTGGTCTTTTTAAACTTTAAAAAAAACAAAAAACTAAAGACATACGTGACGTCATACACCTTAACTTACAGGGTACATCTGAAGTGCATATCTTAGTATGTCTCAACTTACACGGCACATCTGAAGTGCATGTCTTTGTATGTCTCAACTTACACGGCACATCTGAAGTGCATGCCTTAGAATATCTTAACTTAGAGGGTACGTCTGAAGTGGATGTCTTACAATGTCTTAACTTAGAGGGTACGTCTGAAGTGGATGTCTTAGAATATCTTAACTTAGAGGGTACGTCTGAAGTGGATGTCTTAGAATGTCTTAACTTAGAGGGTACGTCTGAAGTGGATGTCTTAGAATATCTTAACTTAGAGGGTACGTCTGAAGTGGATGTCTTAGAATATCTTAACTTAGAGGGTACGTCTGAAGTGCATGTCTTAGAATGTCTTAACTTAGAGGGTACGTCTGAAGTGGATGTCTTAGAATATCTTAACTTAGAGGGTACGTCTGAAGTGGATGTCTTAGAATATCTTAACTTAGAGGGTACGTCTGAAGTGGATGTCTTAGAATATCTTAACTTAGAGGGTACGTCTGAAGTGGATGTCTTAGAATAACTTAACTTAGAGGGTACGTCTGAAGTGGATGTCTTAGAATGTCTTAACTTAGAGGGTACGTCTTAAGTGCATGTCTTAGAATGTCTTAACTTACAGGGTACATCTGAAGTGGATGTCTTAGAATTTCTTAGCTTACAGGGTACATCTGAAGTCCATGTCTTAGAATGTCTCAACTTACATAGTACATCTGAAGTGTATGTCTTAGAATGTCTCAACTTACATAGTACATCTGAAGTGCATGTCTTAGAATGTCTCAACTTACAAAGTACATCTGAAGTGCATGTCTTAACTTACAGGGTACATCTGAAGTGCATTTTCTATATTGCCCTTGTTTCATTTCACCGCCATTCCTTGGACACAGAAATATGCAACCCCTCTGCTTGAGATCCACTGTTGCTAAGTATGAAACACTCTGTGTGAGAACCTAAAAATTTTCAGAAGCCTGGGGAAAACCTAAAGGTGTGTGGGGGAACCGGACACCGGCAGGGAGAAAGTTGACTCCGCTGTCAATAAGAAACCTGTTTGTTCAGTGCTCCACTGTTAGATGATATTGTTTTACAATAAAATATGCCTGGGGGAGGGCTGGCTGTGTGGNACAAAGCTGGTCACCTCAAATAAAATACAATAGTTTGAGATTTGTCAGTGGGGTGGGGGTGGGGGTGCTATCATTGATTTAATCGGTATGTTTAAAGAAAGAAAAGGTGGGTGGGGGAACAAATGGGAAGCTTATATTAAGATTTCAAAATTTATTTATCTTTGGTCACGAGGGGGGGGGGGAGAGAGAGAATTAGTACGTCTATTTGTATATAAAGGATTTGTTCAAATAAATTTTTAGTTTAAATATGAACATTTGATGGAGTAACGGTTCTAATGTGAACATATGAATAGGGTAATTGTACTAATATGAAGATGTGTGTTCATTTTCTCATTTGAATAAGGTAACCAGTTGCATTTGAGACATCTTGTGCTCTAGTTGTGTTCACGTCTTATTCATTTAACACAAATATCAAAATGTCTTGATGTGTTGAAGCCGAGTTAATTTTAGGATTAGCTTCGGGCATACCTGGTTTCAGAAACTGTGTAAATAGTTTTAAAAAATCGAATCTTCCTAGACAGAAATGTGTTTGTATTGGAACATTAACATGAGAAACTAGATACCAGGTGTACGTCACTAGATCCTGCATACAACACGACAGTGGGTTTATTTGCCACTGTGGGTCAAGTCAGACAGGCAGAAGACATTCACATTCCTACTTAACACACATACAATCAGACAGGCAGACTGCATTCACATTCCTACTTAACACCCATACAATCAGACAGGCAGACTGCATTCACATTCCTACTTAACACCCATACAATCAGACAGGCAGACTGCATTCACATTCCTACTTAACACACATACAGTCAGACAGGCAGACTGCATTCACATTCCTACTTAACACACATACAATCAGACTTGTAGAATGCACTAACATTACGAAACACACTTACAATCAGATTGACAGAATACACTTGCATCTTCATAACACACATACAAATAGATTGACAGAATACACTCACATCTCCATAACTCACATACAATCTACGACTCACTGATAACTTTGAACAATATCCCATAAATTCCAATTCTATTATACACATGTGAGGCCAATGATGGTCTGTTTGCACATGTGTGACCAATGATGGTCTGTTTACACAAGTGAGGCCAATGATGTTCTGTTTACACATGTGAGGCAAACGATGGTCTGTTCGCACATGTGTGGCCACTGATGATCTGTTTGCACATGTGTGGCCATTGATGGTCTGTTTACACATGTGTGGCCAATGATGGTCTGTTTACACAAGTGTGACCAATGATGGTCTGTTTACACAAGTGAGGCCAATGATGTTCTGTTTACACATGTGAGGCAAACGATGGTCTGTTCGCACATGTGTGGCCACTGATGATCTGTTTGCACATGTGTGGCCACTAATGGTCTGTTTGGACATGTGTGGCCAATAATGGTCTGTTTGCACATGTGTGGCCAATGATGGTCTGTTTACACATGTGAGGCCAATGATGGTCTGTTTACACATGTGAGATCAATGATGGTCTGTTTACACATGTGAGGCCAATTATGGTCTGTTTACTCATGTATGACCAAATGATGATCTTTTCACACATGTGTTCAGCTAATTTTTGCCATCTTTAAAGTCAAACTCTGCC
This sequence comes from Lymnaea stagnalis, assembly GCA_964033795.1. Classification (NCBI taxonomy): domain Eukaryota; kingdom Metazoa; phylum Mollusca; class Gastropoda; family Lymnaeidae; genus Lymnaea; species Lymnaea stagnalis. The sequence continues at coordinate 1,937,114 of CAXITT010000013.1, read as the reverse complement.
AGATTCACTTTCGAATTTTTAAAAAAAATCAAGATAACACATTTTTAACACATTTTTTACACATTTTGGGGAATATTTTATTTGTTAATTTCATTCATTTGGTTTCCCATTGACAGGCGTGTCAGACCACGAGAGAGGTGCACCTATCATCTGCTCCTGGTGTCAGCAGAATGGAAACAAACTGTTCACTCTTGGGACATCCGCTGGTATCAAGGCGTTCTGCAGTGAGGTCTGCTTCACCCAGTGCAGGAGGGCGTCCTTTAAGAAAAATAAGGTGAGAACGATTACGCCTTGTAAGTAGCGGAGGAAGATTATATCATGAAAGTAGGTCAGAAAGATTGTATAATGAATGTAGGTCAGAAAGATTGTATCATGAAAGTGGGTCAGAAAGATTATATCATGAAAGTGGGTCAGAAACATATCATGAAAGTAGGTCAGAAAGATTGTATCATGAATATAGGTCAGAAAGATTGTATCATGAATGTAGGTCAGAAAGATTATATCATGCAAGTGGGTCAGAAAGATTATATCATGAAATTGGTCAGAAAGATTATATCATGAAAATGGGCCAGGAAGATTATATCAGGAAAGGAGTTCTGAAAGATTACATCATGTGAGTAGTTGAGAAAGATTGTGTCATGAAAATGGGTCAGAAAGATTATATCATGAAAATGGGCCAGGAAGATTATATCAGGAAAGGAGTTCTGAAAGATTACATCATGTGAGTAGTTGAGAAAGATTGTGTCATGAAAATGGGTCAGAAAGATTATATCATGAAAATGGGTCAGCAGGATTATAATATCATGAAAGTAGGTCAGAAAGATTACGTCATGGGGTGGGTGAGAGCGAGTTTGTCATGATAGTTTATTCTATCTGAGATTCGACAAGAACATAGCGTCATCATTTTGAAACACCTGTTTTTACCAAATTATTGATGGTTACTTATGTCTTACTTTAAAAGTATTAATGCTAACTTATTTTAAAATTATTGATGGTTACTGATGTTAAAATTATTGTATACTTGTTAACGATATAGTCATTAAGTTATGCTTAATCATATGAAAGTAAATAAAACGTCTTGTATTGAAACCATTCCATGTATTGTTCAAGATGTTTATAACAGGGCACACATTTAATGTGGCACATATTGTAATTTAAGACACAATTAACTCACTCACACTACCATATAGGATCCATAAACTCTAATGCATCTCTAATGTACACATATGTCATGTGAGACCCAGTTCTTTAGACAATGCTTATGTTGTAGCTGGTTTAAAGTCACGTGACCTTCGTTGTCTAACTTGCATCTCTTGTTTGTTCTAACCAGCTGCTCCCCGTCTCTATTACCCAGGTGTGCGACTGGTGCAAGCACGTGAGGCACACCGTCAACTTTGTGGACTTCCAGGATGGGGACGTGCAGCTGCAGTTCTGCAGCGAGAAGTGTCTGAACCAGTACAAGATGAACGTTTTCTGCACCGAGGCCAGGCAGCACCTCCAGGCCATACAGAGCATGGCCGCCGAGGAGGAGAAGAGCGGGGAGGGGAGGAATGAACCCCGGCAAGGGGAGATCCTCATCACGCCGGAGCTGTGGATGTCGGGCAGCTCAAATGGGGAGCTGAACATCAAAGAGGAGGTGGACGTTGAAAGGAGTGAGAAGGTGTTGGAGAGAGGTCAAGAGAGTGGGAAGGTGGATGCGTGCTATGATGATGAGGATGAGGGGGAGCCTGGGGAGCTGAGAGAAGGAGAGAAGTTTGGACGCCACCTTGTGATGGATGGTAGGCCTGAAGCGACGGATGACAGCAGCTGTTCTAATGAGGGGAAAGTTGCTTCGTCAACAGTCACGGTGTATCGTCAGAAAGGGGAGTGTAGAAATTCAACGCCTAACTATAGGTCATCCAAGACAGAGCTCCAGAACCATTTGGAGCATCGGCAACGGAGGGAGAAAGATCGTTTGAGAAAAACCCCTGACAGTAAAACAAGACCTGCATCAATCGAACATGGAAGAGATGTCAATAAAATAACTCATTCTGCCAAGAAAGACAAAATGGAAAAGCATCATACTTCACAGAGATTTCTGAGTCTCAGCCCAGCGATTGCCACAACAGCAAGCACCTCAGACGCTTCTAGTTCACAATCGTTCCTACCCAATTGGGCCACGTCACAGCTCATGGCCATGATGCCACCCAATATGAGCCCCAGTCTGGCTGGTTCCCCTTTGGGACCGCTAAGTTATGGGGGCAGTCCTTTGCTGTATTCAAGTCTTTTTGGACCAGCTCACATGATTGCTGGTGGTGGGTCAAATAAGGAGGCTCAAGCCAAAGCAAGGCATGAATCTAGAAGGGAGCTGTTGCGTGACCGAGACAGGTGTGCACAACCTTCAGCAGGTGAGAGGAAGAGAGAAGTCGGTGACAGATCGGGTGTTCAGAAATCTTCTTTGACCTCTCACTCTTCAGTTGACCCCGCTTGTCCAACAAGCACATCAGGTTTGGGGCTATTACATAACCAAGGATTAAATCTCAACCTCATGGCGGAGCTTTCCAAACATTTATCTCAGCAGTTTCAAACGGGGAATCTTAATTCTGAAATGAACTTGCCACCATATTTGACCAACCCCGCTCTTGCTGGGATGTTTCAGTTACCTTTCGCCTACACCCCAGGTCAAGTTAATCCCGTACCTTTTGTCCATCCTCCTGCAACACACATACCCACATCCTCCACCCATTCTCCATCATCGTCTTCTCGTCAGCACAGCACCACCCAGCCACTGCCAGTTCCCCCAGCCCAATGCGTTCCACCAATAACGATATTAGTCCCTTATCCCGTTGCAGTGCCTGTCCCCATCCCAGTGCCCATACCGTTTCCTGTCCCCATAGCACCAGAAAAACTGTTTGCCTACTTCCGAGAGAAAGAAGAGTCTGGCAGACCAGCGACTGTCACAAAAGAAACGCCGCACGTCTCGGCTGACCCTAAGCCGGAACCAAGGTCTCGGTCAACAAGTGAAAGTAGGCCGCGTGCAGCCAGTGCCTGTCATCTCATCAACCCCAGCCCGGGTCTGTCACCCCGGCCATCATCCAAGTGTTCATCTCTTGGTGGCATTCCCCAGGGGTCATCATCTTCGCCGCTGGATTCACCAGAGTCCGGCTTGGTGCTGGCCAATGGCCGTGAATCTGCTGATTCAATAATGACTCTAAGACGAGAAATCGGTCGCTCCCAGCTGAAAGCTGCATCTACGTCACCTTGTACGTCATCAAGCTATAAACATGTCATGACGCCCATCTTGCCTTACAGCTTAGATTTGTCAGCAAAGGCTTCCAGGGTATCTCTAGCACATCACAATGAAGACGAAGCCATCGATCTCAGCAAGATGTCAACTAGGTCAGACTCTCCCAGGAGATCCGTCGACCTTTCAGAGAAGGAGAACACATCTCTGTTGAAGCGCGCCTCACTCAGTGACAGTGAGATTGATGGGATAGTCCACTCACAAAATTTGAAGGTGCCACGGATACACATCATATCTGAACCCCCAGACCCCCCCTTGAGTCAGCCTCCTGTCAGCGTACCCCTGCCACCCCCACCAGAGCAGTCCAGCTACTCGAGCCGAAGAAGCAGAATACTGGACGCTCCAAGTGTCCCCAAAAAGTCCCGTAGCCCCTCCCCCGAGAGACGCTACATCAGAACTGTTCCAAGGGACATGGTGGAGGCTGCCAGGAGGCGGGGGCTTAGGGCCAGGGTTAGAACCAAATAACCGCTTGTCTTAATAACTGATGGAAGCACCAGGGTAAACAGATATCAAACTTATAGGAAGTTGAGCTAAAAGCAATGACCAGGATGATTTCTAAATTAATAAATTGACATGAACACATCTGAAATATTTGCAAATATAAACATCATGCTAAACATTGAACATCCACAAATAGAATAAACAATATTTCAGCTTTTGAATTAGAATTTCAAATGCTACTTCTTTTTTTATAAGTGAATGTAACATTGACTTTGTGTGAAGTCAAAAGCCAAAGAATTTCTTAAATAATGGCAATGCGTGAGTGTTGTGACCATACAATAAAAGACTTAGGTTGCCATGTCAATGTTGTAAGGGCTGACCTAGTACATATGCATGTGTCCATTATATATTAAGGTGTGTGTCTATCATGTATCACATTCTGTGTCAAGCCTGTAATTTTTTTATAAAAAATAAAATGAAGTGCAATATTTTCAAGTGGTTGAATGAGAAGCACTAGGTCACACACACACAAACATACTAACATTCATACACACACATATACAATCATACACATACTGTATATTAAAAATAGATGCCCCATATTATTTAAATATTAAAGTGTTTTCTTTATAAATGATGCTCCGACAATTGTGTTAATTAAATAATTAATGATAAATTAATTTAAAATGGCTTCAATCTGTAAATATGTGGACATTTAATGTTGTTGTGTTGAAGCGGGGTGTGCTTTGGCCTGGATGTATAATATTTACAGACTTAGTTGTTTATATAGGAATTTATTGTTTTTTATTTTGTTTATAGGAACCTTTCAAACAAATATTTTGTAAGTTTGCTTGGTCCTTGGACCGTCATTTTTTGGCTGTGATTTATGCCTGATGTTTTAGTTATTTAAATTCGATTTATATCTAAAAGTGTAATTGGTAGAGATGAGCACCAAGTTCTGCCAGCTGCAATGTTTACAGGTCGAAAATGAGACCAGATGTTATTCAATGGCTTTCCCGAATAAGTGAATTGTTTGAAAAGCTTGCAATACGAATCTCCTTCAAAATGATTCTATGCTCTGTAAACTAGTAACGGTGAGTGCGGTGGCAAATGCCATAGATGCACAATGCTAAGGGAGGCTATCCCATTAATTAAAATACGAATTGATTAAACTTAGTTGATTAGTTGTCTGACAAAGTATCTAAAAAAAAAAGATAAATCATCCGAAACTTAAAGGTGATTCAGCCAAAACCTCACGTATTGATCCAGGATATAAACTAAGAGTGTTTTACTCTTCTTCAGAATCTAGCGTAGGGGAAACGTGTGTCAGAAATTATGGGATAAACTTTCTTAGAACATATGATTACAACTGGTTGGAACTTAGAGGTACAGTTGCTTGAAACTTAGGGGTGCGTTTTCTTGGAACATATGAGTAGAGTAGCTGGAAACTTAGGGGTACAGCTGCTTGGAACTTAGGGGTGCGTTTTCTTGGAACATATGAGGAGAGTAGCTGGAAACTTAGGGGTACAGTTGCTTGGAACTTAGGGGTGCGTTTTCTTGGAACATATGAGTAGAGTAGCTGGAAACTTAGGGGTACAGCTGCTTGGAACTTAGGGGTGCGTTTTCTTGGAACATATGAGTAGAGTAGCTGGAAACTTAGGGGTACAGCTGCTTGGAACTCAGGGGTGCGTTTCCTTGGAACTTTTTACATATTTAAATATTGACCTAAATTAAACAAACTCAAGACTTTCTCAACTCAAGACTTTCTCATCTCAAGGCTTTCTCATCTCAAGACTTTCTCATCTCAAGACTTTCTCATCTCAAGACTTTCTCATCTCAAGACTTTCTCATCTCAAGACTTTCTCATCTCAAGACTTTCTCATCTCAAGACTCTTTCATCTCAAGACTTTCTCATCTCAAGACTTTCTCATCTCAAGACTTTCTCATCTCAAAACTTTCTCATCTCAAGACTTTCTCATCTCAAGACTTTCTCATCTCAAAACTTTCTCATCTCAAGACTTTCTCATCTCAAGACTTTCTCATCTCAAGACTTTCTCATCTCAAGACTTTCTCATCTCAAGACTTTCTCATCTCAAGACTTTCTCATCTCAAGACTTTCTCATCTCAAAACTTTCTCATCTCAAGACTTTCTTATCTCAAGACTTTCTCATCTCAAGACCCTTTCATCTCAAGACTTTCTCGTCTCAAGACTTTCTCATCTCAAGACTTTCTCATCTCAAGACTTTTTCATCTCAAGACTTTCTTATCTCAAGACTTTCTCATCTCAAGACTTTCTCATCTCAAGACTTTCTCATCTCAAGACTTTCTCATCTCAAAACTTTCTCATCTCAAGACTTTCTTATCTCAAGACTTTCTCATCTCAAGACTCTTTCATCTCAAGACTTTCTCGTCTCAAGACTTTCTCATCTCAAGACTTTCTCATCTCAAGACTTTCTCATCTCAAGACTCTTTCATCTCAAGACTTTCTCATCTCAAGACTTTCTCATCTCAAGACTTTCTCATCTCAAAACTTTCTCATCTCAAGACTTTCTCATCTCAAGACTTTCTCATCTCAAGACTTTCTCATCTCAAGACTTTCTCATCTCAAGACTTTCTCATCTCAAGACTTTCTCATCTCAAGACTTTCTCATCTCAAGACTTTCTCATCTCAAGACCCTACATTTAGGATTAATCTAAGATTTCCTGTTTTAATATCTTGTACATTATTCGTATTTAAATTTGACTTTTCAAATTTTCTAAGTTATGTGAATGTAAATAGGACATTAGCTACAACATTCATTGTTGATGTGTGTACATATCTTGTATTGCAACATTAATTATGTATGTGTGTACATATCTTAAAAAGGTAAATTGGAGATTTCATGTTTAGAGCTATAAACAAAGTGAATTATATACTGACAACAATGACTATTTGAACAATTAAAAAGTAAATCTGGAGTCATTTATTTTGTTTAGTGTTTGCAATAGTTTTATTTTAGGTTTCTGCTACCTAACCACTTATTTTGGCATATAGATGTCTATGGGCATATATATTTCTATGGGCATATAGATGTCTATGGGCATATAGAGTTCTATGGGCATATAGAGTTCTATGGGCTTATAAATGTCGGTGTTTTATAACAATGTGTTTAACAAGCAATGCATTAGCTTTGGGCTTAATCCTTACAGAGAAATAAGGATTACCATTAATTGGAACTGAAATTCCATTCTATCAAAATGGTGTAAATGACAAGAAACTGTATATACTCTCAAAACAACAAACTAGACAGGGTTGAATTAGTTCTATGTACTCTCCAACCAATACATCGGCCAAGGTTGAATTAGTTCTATGTACTCTCCACCCAATACATCGGCCAAGGTTGAATTAGTTCAATGTACTCTCCAACCAATACATCGGCCAGGGTTAAATTAAAAAGAAATTGTGGTCTAGGTAATGCAGCCATTAGTATTAGTAAGGGGCTTTAGAGAATAACTGAAACGCCTGCATAAAATATCAATCTTTAGGAATAGGAAGGTAAAACTAAGTATTAATCTACAAGACGTTATTCAGTGGTTTCAATAAAAGTGCACTTTTTCCATGCATAATCTGGAGGCATTTATGCCAGAGCATCAATGTAAGAGATGACATTCCATGACACCAATGTAAGAGATGACATTCCATGACACCAATGTAAGAGATGACATTCCATGACACCAATGTAAGAGATGACATTCCATGACACCAATGTAAGAGAGGTCATTCCATGGCATCAATGTAAGAGGTAACATTCCATGACACCAATGTAAGAGATGACATTCCATGACACCAATGTAAGAGATGACATTCCATGACACCAATGTAAGAGAGGTCATTCCATGGCATCAATGTAAGAGATGACATTCCATGACACCAATGTAAGATATGACATTCCATGACACCAATGTAAGAGATGACATTCCATGACACCAATGTAAGAGAGGTCATTCCATGGCATCAATGTAAGAGATGACATTCCATGACACCAATGTAAGAGATGACATTCCATGACACCAATGTAAGAGATGACATTCCATGACACCAATGTAAGAGAGGTCATTCCATGGCATCAATGTAAGAGATGTCATCCCATGGTATGCATCCAAAGATCTTTGGTCTCTTGCATGAATCTAAGAGCAGTTATTTCATATTTTAATCAAGTTAACATTTTAGAATGATTAAACATGACAGCATAAGAAATTTTTTATGGACAATTTTAAAAAAATGAATGCTTATATACTTGAAGCCTCACATGAAATCTAAAATGGTTTAACCCACAATCTTTCTAAATACAACTAGCCTACCATCTTTCCAAATACAACCATCTCACCATCATTCCAAATACAACCATTTCAACATAATTCCAAATACAACCAACTCATTATTATTTCAAATACAACCATCATTCATAATACAACAACTCACCATCATCCAAATTACAACCAACCCACCATCATCCCAATTACAACCAAATCACCATCATTCCAATTACAACCAACTCACCAATCATTCCAATTACAACCAAATCACCATCATTCCAATTACAACCAACTCACCAATCATTCCAATTACAACCAACTCATCATTATTCCAATTACAACCAACTCACCATCATTCCAATTACAACAAAATCACCATCATTCCAAATACAACCAACTCACCATCATTCCAACTACAACCAACTCACCATCCTTATGACTTAAAATTTTAATCTAACAAAACCAATGAACGATTTTTAAAAAATAAAAATGACTTTATTTGTGACTTATCAGTCATATTGGTTATTTGATATGAATTATTTTGTGTGATATAACTAACATCTGTGACACACGTTAGATTTTAGGCATGATTATGTGTGATACAACAGCTGTCACATTCATTGGAATATATGAATGATAATTTAACAAACAAGAATTATGTGTATTACGTAAGAATATGAACAAGAAGAAAAAGGGGGCAGGGGGGAGGGGGGCAGAGAGTTCACTTTGTTGTGGTGGACGCAAACAATTTGAAAAAACGTTTGTGTAAAAATTGCTAATAAGTAAAATAAAATAAACAAGCTAAAAAAAGTTCAATTAAAAAAAGATAGACTTTAGATTGAACTCGTACCTGTCATTACGTTCACAGTTGGTGCAACGCGCTTTAATCTCGTAACAACTATTTTATCACCTGCCCATTATCTCATAATAACTGCAATACACCTGTGCATAATCTCATAACAACTGCATTATCACATGTCCATAATCTCATTACTACTATATTATCACCTTCCATAATCTCATTACAATCACATTATCACCTGTCCATAATCTCATTACAACTGCATTATCACATGTCCATAATCTCATTACAACTACATTATCACCCGTCCATAATCTCATTACAACTACATTATCACCTGTCTATAATCTCATTACAGATACATTATCACCTATCCATAATCTCATTACAACTACCTTGTCACCTGTCCATAATATCATAACAACTGTACTCTCACGTGTCCATAATCTGCTACATCACAAGCCAGCTTTCCAATGGTACCGAATCATGCTCAAAGAATTCGTCAATGCAGATCTCGCTCTAACACACCATACTAAAAGAATGCATGCAACCCCAGCAGTTCTCAGTCTATGACATAAGAGACCCTACCACAGCGACGAGATAATCCCTGGAAGATCGAGACCAATTTTAAAGAAAAAAAAACACATAACAAAGATGTGTGCCCCAAAAGGTGACAAGTTGTGGCGTGTTGGCGGGGGGGGGGGGGCCCGGGGGGAGGGGGAATAAAATTAATTAAATGGGGGGGGGGGGGGGGGGGGGGGGGGGGGGGGGGGGGGGGGGGCCCGAGGTGAGTGGCATTAAACTTAATTAAAGATTCATGAGGACCAACAATTATTGATAACACGAAACAGAGCGACTCAAGCGACGACAAGGGAGCATAACAATTACATTTTGTATAACAAGAAGAAAAACACAGTGGTGTCCTTGTCCTATCAAATATTATCTCACATTTTGAAGAGGTGACGTTTAAATAGTCTCCCCTGGTAGTTGTCATGGCACGTCACAAGTGCAAGCAACACACCAAGAGTACCCTTCTCTAATAATTTAAAAATATTAAAAAAAACTTTACATGAGCGAGACTTTGAAACACTACAGGAAACTGGATGGTGGTAGATTTTTGTGACAAAGGTCTTTGTGTATTGTCAAGGAATAGCATGAACAAATGACATGTCTGTATGCAACGATGCATAGACTTCCAAAAATGATTTCACCATCGAGTAGGAAACATTCCTGTAGAACTTCTTAACAAAATTTACGCACATAGGATGACCTAACTAAATATATGCAAATAGATTGACCTAACTAAATGCATCCACTTAGGACGACCTAAATAAATGTACGTAAATAGGATGACCTAACTAAATGTAAGCAAATAGAGTGACCTATCTAAATTAACGTACATAGGCTGACCTCACTAAATGTACGCACATAAGCTGACTTAACTAATGACAAAAAAAAGTAAATGTACGCACATTGGATGACCTAACCACGGAAGAAAAAAACTAATTGTACGCACAAAGGCTGACTTAACTAATGGAAAAAAAATAAATGTACGCACATAGGATGACCTAACTACGGAAGAAAAAATTAATTGTACGCACAAAGGCTGACTTAACTAATGGAAAAAAAAATTAATGTACGTACATTGGATGACCTAACTACGGAAGAAAAAATTAATTGTACGCACAAAGGATGACTTAACTAATGAAAAAAAAATGTACGCACATAGGATGACCTAAATAATAAAGAAAAAACATCTTAAAGTAAGCACATTGGCTGATTTTTACTAATGAAAGAATTGGCAGCCACAAAATTTCTTGCAATATAGGTTCGTTTTATTGGCTGCATCTCTCCTCATGTCACACAAGGAGTAGTTCAAGACCTACAGTCAAACACTATACGTTCTTGGTCCTGCATGTTAGGCTGATTGTTAAAGCTCTTACCTAAAATATAACAAACACTGTGAGTTCTTGGTCCTACATGTTAGGCTGATTGTTAGAGCTCTTACCTAAAATATAACAAACACTATAAGTTCTTGGTCCTACATGTTAGGCTGACTGTTAGAGCTCTTATCTAAAATATAATAAATGCTATACGTTCTTGGTCCTACATGTTAGGCTGACTGTTAGAGCTCTTGCCTAAAATATAAAAAACACTATAAGTTCTTGGTCCTACATGTTAGGCTGATTGTTAGAGCTCTTATCTAAAACACAAACTGGCGTCGGAGTCATTGTGGAGTGTTGGCCAGTTAAAGAGCCGTTTTCGCCATCGGTCTGTGACAACACCACATGCACCTGCTGGGGATGTTTTACTGTGGTCGCCGGTGCAGGTGATGACGCAGGACTAGGCACACAAATACACGTGCTGCAGCCCTGGCGGTCTTTTTCGTAGCCCGAGGGGCAGTCACCCAGACAGAGCTTATCCTCACAGTAAGGTTTGCAGTTGCAAGAGTGGCACCCCGTCTTGTCTTTGTAATACCCCCCAGGGCACGGCTCGAGACAGGTCCTCACGGCGCACCACGGTGCACCGCAGGAGTAGGTGCACCGAAGTGGACAGTCCTTTTTATCCTTAACAACGTAGGCGACACATCCATGTGGCGGGTCAGCACAGACCGGATGCTCACAGACGTGCGGCTGGATAGCTGCAACAGAATCATAAAACAAATAATAAAGTCAAGATCACTCATTCCAAACAATAATGCCAAATAATGATGCCAAATGATATTTCCAAATAATGATGCCAAATAATAATGCCAAATAATAATGCCAAATAATAATGAAAAATAATGAAAAAATAATGTCAAATAATAATTCCAAATAATGATGCCAAATAATTATGCAAAATAATAATGCAAAATGATAATGAAAAAATAATAATGTCAAATAATAATTCCAAGTAATGATGACAAATAATGATGCAAAATAATAATGCAAAATAATAATTTAACAAAATAATGCAAAATAAAAATGCAAAAAAATAATGCCAAATATTAGTGCAAAATAATAATGCCTAATAATCATGCCAAATAATAATGCAAAATAATGATTCCAAATAATAATGTCAAATAATAATTCAAAATAATAATGCCAAATAATGATGCAAAATAATATTACAAATAATAATACCAAATAATAATGCAAACTAATAATGCCAAAAAATAATGCAAAATAATAATGCAAAATAATAATGCAAAATAATAATAACAAATAGCAAGGCAAAATAATAATGCAAACAAATATTCAGAATAATAATTCCAAATAATAAATCCATTAAATAGTGCCAATTATTTTTGCACAAATATTTATAACAGATAGTAATACAAAATAAACAATTGACTGGGTTACCTTAAGTTGTATGTCTTATTTTTCGTTAAATACGAGTAATTTCGGAAATTCAGAATAATAAAAAAAAAAAAAACTTCAACAAACATGAAAATTTAGTATTTCTATAAAATATATATTTTTTTAAAAATATATACAATTTTTATCCAAGCGAGATTATTGTATCCAATCATTGTGTCCAGAATAGATATGACATAAGAACTAATGTACCAATGTCAAATAATATAATATTATAACAATGGACATTTTTTTTTTTTGAGAATACCTTTTTGTCTGACATTATTCTATATTAAATGAGGATAAATTAATTTTCAAGGTTCAGTATTTTTTTTTACTAAACTATATTTTTGTTTAAGGTACACGGATTCTTTTAAAATATTCGATAAAGAACAAAACAAAACAAAAAAAAAAACTTCAACATTCAAAATAGGTTGAGTCATTTTTGTTGAAACGAATAGTTTAAAATTATAATATGTCACTATCAGAAGAAAAAATTGAAAAAAAAACAAAACCTGTACCGACCTTCAAGGATTAGCGCAGCATCAAATGTTTGCCCGCAGACGATCAATGCAATAACGAAGACCATAAAGCAATGGCGTCCCATTTTAAACAAGTCTCAGTCATCAAGTAGCTGCGTATTTTGTCTTCTTGTTACCAACGATTCACCAATATGGACAAGCCACAAGTCACTAATCGTCACCAAACAAGGCGCATTTTATCCTGTCACCAGATTTTAACACAGAAAGTGAGTCACGATCTATTTTGTTTTTTTTAAAATTAACATTAAATTTACATAACCAGTTTTTAAAACCATGTAAATGGGACGCAGGCTGTCTCTGTTACGACCAACTCATACGCCACACTTTTTGTAATAACGTAAAGGATCTTATACGATTTAAAATTTTGTGTAATGTGAGATGAATGTATTCTTATTTCATTGCATACTTCATACTTTAACTGAATGTCCTCTTATTTCATTACATACTTCATAATTTGAATAAATGTCTTATTTCATTACATACCTCATACTTTGAATGAATGTATTCTTATATACTCTATACTTTGAATGAATACCTTCTTGTTATGAAGCACTGATGAAGTGCAAACTGTAATTGTTGGTTCAATGAGGCCAATGATAAGGTTTCCATCTTCAGCTCATGACCTCATTTACATCCATTACGTTTTCACAAAAATACAACCAAGACTGTCCTAGACTGACTTAGATGTCCAAGACTGTCCTAGACTGACTTAGATGTCCTAGACTGTCCTAGACTGACTTAGATGTCCTAGACTGTCCTAGACTGACTTAGATGTCCTAGACTGACTTAGATGTTCTAGACTGTCCTAGACTGACTTAGATGCCCTAGACTGACTTAGATGTCCCAGACTGACTTAGATATCATAGACTGTCATTGATGTCATAGATGTCCTAGACTGACTTAGGTGTCATTATATGTCCAAGACTTACTTAGATGGCGTAAACTTTTCTAGATTGTCATAGATGTCCAAGACTGTGCAATACTGACTTAGATTCCTAGAAATACCTAGATGTCCTATACTGACTTAGATGTCCTATACTGACTTAGATGTCCTAGAATTATCTAGATGTCCTAGACTGACTTAGATGTCCTAGACTGACTTAGGTGTCCTAGACTGTCCTAGACTGACTAAGATGTCGTAGTCTGTACTTGACAGACTACTTTTCTTAGATTGACATAGAGTGTCGTAGCCTGACCTCGGCTGTACTAGATTAACCTAGATTGTATTTCTGACCTAGACTATCTTTTACTGTACTTGACTGACATTACCTGTCCTAAACTTTTTTAGAGTCTAGTTCCATTGACCTACACAATCCGGAACGGCTTCCCTATTTGATTAATATATCCCGCAGAATAATTTAGATCACGACAAGCGATGGATCAAATGTTTATCCGAAATAGAATTGTCGACATCGTAAAATTTCAAAATAAAACTTTCAGGCAGACATGTATACAGAAATTAAAACTTTCAGGCCTCACGGTCATTTTATTGATCATTTTGGCTCCTAACCATGTGGAGGGGATTTGCAATGTTTCTCTCCCTGGTGTTGATGAGGATATTTCACTGGTTGAAAGGGCTACTTTGTGAGGGTAGCATGCACTGAGGGTTGGAAGGTCTGGGGCAATAGACGCAAATGTGTCAAGTGTTGTCGCCTCAACTGCTACTTTTGAAAGCTTGTTTCAGTCAATGATTTTCATTGGCAGGATTGAGCAGTTCCTAAACTGCCTTCTCGCTGGTATGAAGGGGAGGGACGAGTTTCTGTTTAGTGCTGGAACAGTGGACCAGTCCATTATTTATCTTGTACATTATGGAGAGCCTGGATTGTCGTCGTCGTTCCTCAAATGATGACCAGCCTAGTGTTTCCAGAATGCTGCCAACACTAGAGGTATTCCTGTAGCGGTTCAGGACATAGCGTGCTGCCCGTCGCTGGACAGCCTCCAACCTGCCGATGCTCTTCAGGGTAAATGGGTCCCAGACTGAAGATGCATAATCTAAAACTGGACGGACAAAGGCTTTGTTGGGTCTTTCTTTCACACTGGAGTTGCCGATCTTTAGATTACGCCTTAAGAGTCCCATTATTGAGATTTGTGTATTAACGCCATTTATACAGAAGCTAAAACTTTCAGGCAGACATTAATACAGAAACTAATTCTTTCGGGAAAACATTCATACAGAAACTAATTCTTTCAGCAAGACATTCACACAGAAACTAATTCTTTCTGCAAGACATTCATACAGAAACTAATTATTTCAGCAAGAAATTCACACAGAAACTAATTATTTCAGCAAGACATTCACACAGAAACTAATTATTTCAGCAAGACATTCATACAAGGACTAATTCTTTCAGCAAGACATTCATACAGAAACTAATTCTTACAGCAAGACATTCATACAGAAACTAATTCTTTCAGAAACACATTCATACAGAAGCTAAAACTGGATTCTTGCGTAAGCCATAAAATAAATTATCTTTATTCATGTTAGATTTATCAACAACCAATATTTCAAATACGATAAGAAAAAAGTAAGAAATAATTTATCGGAAATCAATTATTTATTTATTTTTAAAAATTTATTAATAAAAAAGACTTTCAAGTAATAATGGTATCCCTAATCAGCTGCCAGAATAATAATAATATTTTAAGGATGCTAATATCAACTCATAAACAGGACGTTACCCGTAACAATGGCTGGTCCTGCCCGTAACAAATTGGTTTTTATGGTTTATTTTTTGTATTGTGTTCACAACTGAAATCATGAACCATTTAAATGTGTCATAATTGCACTCAACATAAAATATGAGTCCTCAACACACCATTATCCCTCATCACTTCACACCATTATCCCTCATCACTTCACACCATTATTCCCAATCACAGGACATTAGTATAAATAACTTGCCATCGTAATACCAAATCACTTTACAACATTATCGCCAATCCCATGACGACATTATCGCCAATCCCATGACGACATTATCGCAATCATTTGACACCAAAATCAATCACTTGTCATCGTATTCCCAAAGCACTTGACACCATTATCCCGATCATGTGATACCATTACACTATCACATGACACCATTACCCCATCACATGACACCATTACCCAGTCACATGACACCATTACCCCATCACATGACACCATTACCCCATCACATGAAACCATTATCCCATCACATGATACCATTACCCCATCACATGACACCATTACTCCATCACATAACACCATTATCCCGATCATTTGATACCATTACACCATCACATGACACCATTACCCCATCACATGACACCATTACCCAGTCACATGACACCATTATCCCCATCACATGACACCATTACCCCATCACATGACACCATTACCCCATCACATGACACAATTACCCCATCACATGACACAATTACCCCATCACATGACACCATTACCCCATCACATGACACCATTACCCCATCACATGACACCATTACCCCATCACATGACACCATTACCCCATCACATGACACCATTACCCCATCACATGACACCATTATCCTCATCACATGACACAATTACCATCCGGTTCTTCTTGAACTGTTCATGGATGGAGTGGACACACCATTCCGTAAGCGCCATGTGTAACAATTTTATTACAATCGCATTGAAATCATTTAAGTCTTGAATCTGAAGAGTGTCAAATTAAAAGACACATGACGTCATAAAAATATCTCGTAGGGTCAGGAAATAAAATGATCGAAAACGTGTTTGTACAGACCAACACGTTATCTCATTAAAAATGAAAACAACTATTATATATCATCCAACTTTTTGAGTTGCTCAACTTTAGAAATGCATGAATATGAAACAAACACTTGATAATGAGGTTTGAATTTAAATATACATTATTGTACATTGGTCAGTTGAAATGTTTACGTCATTTCTATTTTTTAATGTAAATGTGGCCCATGTCAGTGCATGACACTTTAACCATTCTTCTGCCACGATGTAAGAGTCAGTGACAGGATTACTGACAGGGTCAGTTTCAGTGACAGGGACAGTCTGTGACAGGGTCAGTGTTAGTGATAAGATCAGGATTAGTGACGGGGTCTGAGTAAGTGTCATAATGAGGGACATGGTAAAAGACAGGGATAGGCAAGAATTAGTGGCAGGTAAGAATTAGTGACAGATTTAAGTCAGTAACAGGGTCCTGATAGAGTCACGGACAGGTTGAAGGTCAGGTCATTAACCTAGAGCCGCTAATTAAATCATCAAATTAAATCTTGATTTATGAAGGCGTCCTTGAAAGGGCGTGGTTCAATTGTAGAGGGCGTGCCGCCTAGCAAACTCTCAATTTCAACGTAACAATGTGGCTCGCATGAACAACTGTTGGGGCAGGCGCCTTCAGGACAGAGCATCTTCTGGTGACAGCTCAGAGCTTGGGGCTTGCACTGACAGGTAGGACAACCCCGGCGATCTGAGAGGTAACCGCTGGGGCAAATTCTGCCACCGGGGCATATTCTTTCGTAGCAGCCCTTTCTGTGGAAGGAACGATCTAAATCATTAAAAGTTCTTGTGCTAGTTATGTACTAGGTCTGTAATAGTTCTGTGCTTGGTCTGTACTAGGTCTGTAATAGTTATGTGCTTGGTCTGTACTAGGTCTGTAATAGTTCTGTGCTTGGTCTGTACTAGGTCTGTACTAGTTCTGAACTTTGCTATGTACGGGAGTTAACTTGAAAATATATTTCCTCATTTTTTCAAAATATTGTGATAGATTAATAAATGTTTTTATTTTAAAAACAAGACTAATCAATGACAAGAAAATAGATTTTTTCAACTTAAAAAACTATTATTACAGTCCAATCAGCTTGTTGAATATTTAGAACAACAACCATTGTGGTCAGACTTACTGACAGTAGCAAGTGTTACACCCATCAATCCCTTTAACGTAGCCGTTGTAACACGGCTGTGTACAGTTCAAGTCCGGGCAGTCTGCCCTGTTGCACACCATCTTACAGCTGGGACATCCGTTGGCGTCCTTCACGTAGTAACAGTTTGGGGGTGGGGCCACACAGGGGCGTGTGATACACACGATGGCCTCCAGTGCTGAAATAATGAGATGGGCCATCGTTTCATTTGAACAGCTTAATTTAAAGTCATTGCAGATAAGGAAGAAATTACGAGGGAAAGAATATATGGGAGTTTTATTGGGCATCATTTAAATAATAATCTTATTCTGCTTAGATTGGGGCAAAGTCCATAAAGTAGAGATGGGGCCAAAGTCCATAAAGTAGAGATGGGGCCAAAGTCCATAAAGTAGAGATGGGCAAAAGTCCATAAAGTAGAGATGAAATCAAAGACCGTGGCGTAAAGATAGAGCCAAAGTTCATAATGTAGAGATGGGGCCAAAGTCCATAAAGTAAAGATGGGGCCAAAGTCCATAAAGTAGAGATGAGTCCAAAGTCCATAAAGTAGAGATGGGGCCAAAGTCAATAAAGCAGAAATAAAGTCAAAGACAGTAGCGTATAGATAGCGACAAAGTCAATAAAGTAGAGATGGGGCCAAAGTCCATACGTAGAGATGGGGCCAAAGTCCATACGTAGAGATGGGGCCAAAGTCCATAAAGTAGAGATGGGGCCAAAGTCTATAAAGTAGAGATGGGGTTAATGTCCATAAAGTAGAGATGGGACCAAAGTCAATAAAGTAGAGATGGAGCAAAACTCCATAAAGTGGAGATGGGACCAAAGTCCATAAAGTAGAGATGGGACCAAAGTCCATAAAGTAGAGATGGGGCCAAAGTCCAAAAGTAGAGATGGAGCCAAAGTCCATAAAGTAGAGATGAAATCAAAGACCGTGGCGTATAGATAGAGCCAAAGTCCATAAAGTAGAGATGGGGAAAAATGTCCATAAAGTAGAGATGGGGCCAAAGTCCATAAAGTAGAGATTGGGCCAAAGTCCATAAAGTAGAGATGGGGCCAAAGACCGTGGAGTCTAGATAGAGGCAAAGTCGTGACGTAGAGTACAATGAGTTTTGTTTTCTAGACGTCAAGGTTAAGACTAAGGCTAGGAACACTCTGGTGATATTGAGCTGTTAAGCTGTCCGTGGCTCGCAGGACTAAGGCTAGGAACACTTTGGTGATATTGAGCTGTTAAGCTGTCCGTGGCTCGCAGGACTAAGGCTAGAAACACTTTGGTGATATTGAGCTGTTAAGCTGTCCGTGGCTCGCAGGACTAAGGCTAGGAACACTTTGGTGATATTGAGCTGTTAAGCTGTCCGTGGCTCGCAGGACTAAGGCTAGAAACACTTTGGTGATATTGAGCTGTTAAGCTGTCCGTGGCTCGCAGGACTAAGGCTAGGAACACTTTGGTGATATTGAGCTGTCAAGCTGTCCGTGGCTCGCAGGGGTGTTCAAGAAATGTTTATCCCGGTCAGAGGCGTAGCGTGGTGGGGGCACGGGGGGACACATGTCCCCGGGCGCCAGCTATTTAGGGGCGCCAAAATATGCTTTGATATTATTTTATTGATGAAAATAATGGGTTTGAGATTTGAAAAAAAGAAAAAGGGGCGCTAAAAATGGATCTTGTCCCCGGGCGCGAATCTTGTCCCCGGGCGCCAAACACCCTCGCTACGCAACTTATCCCGGTTATGTACACAATAACGTCCCCATTTCCAGGTGTAAGAATATTAGAATGAAAACACTCTAAAGGAAACGGAAACGCATCATCATTGATACTATTAGTAAAAAAATAATAATAATTAATATTTAAAAAAAAAAAAAATCAAAGTAAAAATACTAGATCTAGGCCTGGCAAGTAATTTAAATATTAATTATATTAATGCAATATACATAACGGACACAAAATAATTGTTCTGATGTTGAACGTGAAAAGGAAACAAATCAACTTTAACACGCTCTTTTCGAGATGAAGTGGTTGGATTGTTATTTTTAGAATGTCTTGAAAACACCGTACTGATTCTTTTCAAATACCGTTACACAGAATACACTTTGAAGAACGTGCTGAAGACATACAAGGAAGATTTGGCACCAGATTATAACAATGAAACTGTATTCACATATACATTTTATTCACATATAAATTTTATTCACATATACACTTTATTCACATATATATTTTATTCACATATACATTCTATTCACATATACACTGTATTCACATATACATTTTATTCACATATACATTTTATTCACATATACATTTTATTCACATACACATTCTATTTACATATATATTTAATTCACATATACATTCTTTTCACTTATACATTTTATTCACATATACATTTTATTTACATTTATATTTTATTCACATATACATTTTATTCACATATACACTTTATTCACATATACATTTTATTCACATATTCACTTTATTCACATATACATTCTATTCACATATACATTTATTCACATATACATTTTATTCACACATACATTTGATTCACATATATATTCTATTCACATATACATTGTATTCACATATACATTTTATTCACATATACATTTTATTCACATATATATTCTAATTCACATATACATTTTATTCACATATACATTTTGTTCACATATACATGTTATTCACATATACATTGTATTCCTCTAACTCTATTAGAATAGGGTTCATTCTTTTTTTTTGTTGTTAACTTTCAGAAAAGACCTTGAAACACATTTTTGTCTCCAATTTTGGATGACCTACTAAATGTATTGGTTTTAGATTTGCATCACAACAGGTAATCAAAGCAGCATCTTTGCACTCTACTCCAATCACATCGAGACAAGAAGCTGAAGTAGGAAAGACTTAAGTTGCAGTGCCCCGCTGGTATGTAATTGGCTACTATAGAGGTAACTCAACAGTATCTCCTACTCCAATCAAAATGACAAAAGGGGTCGTTTGCAAATTACGTAACGCTCAGAGGGGAGGCGGGAGGGGGGGGGGGAAGTCACAAATTTGTGAGTCACGTATTTAAAAAAAAAATTTAACTTTTATAATTTTGAAAATACCTTTATTTAATTAATTTTAAAAACATTTGACAAAAGGGGTCGTTTGCAAATTACGTAACGCTCAGAGGGGAGGCGGGAGGGGGGGGGGAAGTCACAAATTTGTGAGTCACGTATTTAAAAAAAAAATTTAACTTTTATAATTTTGAAAATACCTTTATTTAATTAATTTTAAAAACATTAATTTGAGGTCGAAATTGCCTCGGTTATTATAGGTAAAATGAAACTCAGTTTTCTAATAATACTACATCTTAATCCATTATGTGAAAATGTTAAAGAATAAAATAAAATATTAGTTTAGTTACGAAAATTGTATGTATGTTTTGAATTTTTGTAGGTGTGACGTGACTCTGATGGGAGGGGGGTAAAGAATTTTTTACACTTCGTGACAGGGGGGGAGTCTAAAAATTTCATTTTTAGCTTGACGTAATTAGCGAACGACCCTTAAAGTACTTATATGTTGTGATAATCTACTGCCATCATGATTACATGAAGTACTTTTATGCTCGTGATAGTCTGCTGCTACCCTGATAACATAATGTAGACCTACTTACATGCATATGATAATCTACTGCCATCATGATTATACTTACTTGTTCATGATAATCTACAGCCATCATGATTACAAAAAGTAATTACATGTTCATGATAATCTACTGTTATCATGCTTACATAAAGTACCTACATGCTTGTGATGGTTCAATGAACAAAATGACCAGGACTCCAACAAAGATATCACGTGACATCTTAGAAAGAACCACAACTCCTACTTCGGCGTAATGTTTTGGGTTAATTCCAATATTATGTAAAATCGAACAAACATGTTTATATAGAGATGATGAATAGTAAACAAAGATCAGCTGTCACAGATTCTGTCACAGATTCTAACAGCCTGGCTTAAGTTTCAAACCAACTTGACTGTCACATATTGGATCCCGCCCTAACTCAAGGAAGGTGGAATGAAGAAAGGCGGGTGGGGACCAATCAATCTTTGTCACGTAACTACGTCAATGTAATAAAAATAGAAGTGGCATTGTCGTGTAGCACTTGAGTCATGCCAACAAGCTTCAAAAAATCGAGGGATCCCTTCAAGCATTTGGGGGACCCCTTCAAACCATGGAGGGATCCCTTCAAGCATTTGGGGAACCCCTTCGAACCACCGAGGGATCCCTTTAAGCCATTGGGGGAAAACTACAAACCGTTGAAGGGCACCTCGAACCAGGTGAGTACACCTTCGAACCAGACGAGTGCAATTTCGAACCAGACGAGTGCAGCTTCGAACCAGACGAGTACACCTTCATATCATTGGGGGCTGGAGGCACCTTTAAACCTTTGGTGGGTACCTACAAACAATCGGGGGGACACCTACAAACCATCTCTTGATGGCTGTTTTTTTTCTTCAATTTGAGATACCTTGGATTTTTTAGGTACATATAACAGTTACGCGTAATGAATTAATTTCATAATAACAAAATATCGCCGGGGGGGGGGGGGGGGTGGGGGGGGGGAGGGG